>CAWVQF010000018.1:0-170782 GCA_963932165.1 Pimpla rufipes
GCCAGACAACTTTAGCACATGGATCTTGTGTATTTGTGTAGAATGAAGGTTTTTGACACATTTACACCGAGCTGTGCTCTCAGAAACGCTCGAAACACGCGATATCACGATTTTGGTGTTCTCGATTTTTCGTTCGCCACAGCTGTGGCAGACGACTTTTAACGCATGGATATTGCGCATTTGAGTAGAATGAAGGTTTCTGACACATTTACACCGAGCTGTGCTCTCAGAAACGCTCGAAACACGCGATATCACGGGTTTTTGGTGTTCTTCGTTTTTCGTTCGCCACAGCTGTGGCAGACCACTTTTAACGCATGGAAATTGTGCATTTGAGTAGAATGAAGGTTTTTGACACATTTAACACGAGCTGTGCTCTCAGGAACGCTCGAACACGCGATATCACGATTTTGGTGTTCTTCAATGTTTCGTTCGCCACGGCCGTGCCAGATGAATTTTAGTGAATGGATATTGTGCATTTGAGTAGAATGCAGGTTTTTGACACATTTACACCGAGCTGTGCTATCAGAAAAACTCGAAACTCGCGATATCACGATTTTGGTGTACGTCGATTTTTCGTTTGCCACAGCTGTGGCAGACGACTTTTAACGGATGGATATTGTGCATTTGAGTAGAATGAAGGTTTCTGACACATTTACACCGAGCTGTGCTCTCAGAAACGCTCGAAACACGCGTTATCACGATTTTGGTGTTCTTCGATTTTTCGTTCGCCACAGCTATGGCAGACGACTTTTAACGCATGGATAGTGTGCATTTGAGTAGAATGAAGGTTTTTGACACATTTACACCGAGCTGTGCTCTCAGAAACGCTCGAAACACGCGATATCAGGATTTTGGTGTTCTTCAATGTTTCGTTCGCCACGGCTGCGCCAGACAACTTTTAACACATGGATTTTTTGTATTTGAGTAGAATGAAGGTTTTTGACACATTTACACCGAGCTGTGCTCTCAGAAACGCTCGAAACACGCGATATCACGATTTTGGTGTTCTTCGATTTTTCGTTTGCCACAGCTGTGGCAGACGACTTTTAACGCATGGAAATTGTGCATTTGAGTAGAATGAAGGTTTTTGACACATTTACACCGAGCTGTGCTCTCAGAAACGCTCGAAGCACGCGATATCACGATTTTGGTGTTCCTCGATTTTTCGTTTCCCACAGCTGTGCCAGACGACTTTTGACGCATAGATATTGTGCATTTGAGTAGAATGAAGGTTTTTGACACATTTACACCGAGCTGTGCTCTCAGAAACGCTCGAAGCACGCGATATCACGAATTTGGTGTACGTCGATTTTTCGTTTGCCACAGCTGTGGCAGACGACTTTTAATGCATGGATATTGCGCATTTGAGTAGAATGGAGGTTTTTGACACATTTACACCGAGCTGTGCTCTCAGAAACGCTCGAAACACGCGATATCAGGATTTTGGTGTTCTTCAATGTTTCGTTCGCCACGGCTGCGCCAGACAACTTTTAACACATGTATTTTGTGTATTTGAGTAGAATGAAGGTTTTTGACACATTTACACCGAGCTGTGCTCTCAGAAACGCTCGAAACACGCGATATCACGATTTTGGTGTTCTTCGATTTTTCGTTCGCCACAGCTGTGGCAGACGACTTTTAACGCATGGATATTGCGCATTTGAGTAGAATGAAGGTTTTTGACACATTTACACCGAGCTGTGCTCTCAGAAACGCTCGAAACACGCGATATCACGATTTTGGTGTTCTTCGATTTTTCGTTCGCCACAGCTGTGATAGATGACTTTTAGCGCATGGATATTAAGCATTTGAGTAGAATGAAGGTTTCTGACACATTTACACCGAGCTGTGCTCTCAGAAACGCTCGAAACACGCGTTATCACGATTTTGGTGTTCTTCAATGTTTCGTTCGCCACGGCCGTGCCAGATGACTTTTAGTGAATAGATATTGTGCATTTGAGTAGAATGCAGGTTTTTGACACATTTACACCGAGCTGTGCACTCAGAAACGCTCGAAACACGCGATATCACGATTTTGGTGTTCTTCAATGTTTCGTTCGCCACAGCTGTGGCAGACGACTTTTAACGCATGGATATTGCGCATTTGAGTAGAATGAAGGTTTTTGACACATTTATACCGAGCTGTGCTCTCAGAAACGCTCGACACACGCGATATCACGATTTTGGTGCTGTTCAAAGTTTCGTTCGCCACAGCTGTGCCGGACAACTTTTAACGCAGGGATATTGTGCATTTGAGTAGAATGAAGTTTTTTGACACGTTTACACCGAGCTGTGCGCTCAGAAACGCTCGAAACACGCGATATCACGATTTTGGTGTTCTTCGTTTTTTCGTTCGCCACAGCTGTGGCAGACCACTTTTAACGCATGGAAATTGTGCATTTGAGTAGAATGAAGGTTTTTGACACATTTACACCGAGCTGTGCTCTCAGGAACGCTCGAAACACGCGATATCACGATTTTGGTGTTCTTCAATGTTTCGTTCGCCACGGCCGTGCCAGATGACTTTTAGTGAATGGATATTGTGCATTTGAGTAGAATGCAGGTTTTTGACACATTTACACCGAGCTGTGCTATCAGAAAAACTCGAAACTCGCGATATCACGATTTTGGTGTTCTTCGGTTTTTCATTCGCCACAGCTGTGCCAGACACTTTTAACGCATGGATATTGCGCATTTCAGTAGAATGAAGGTTTTTGACACATTTACACCGAGCTGTGCTCTCAGAAACGCTCGAAGCACGCGATATCACGATTTTGGTGTTCCTCGATTTTTCGTTCCCCACAGCTGTGAAAGACGACTTTTGACGCATAGATATTGTGCATTTGAGTAGAATGAAGGTTTTTGACACATTTACACCGAGCTGTGCTCTCAGAAACGCTCGAAACACGCGATATCACGATTTTGGTGTTCTTGAATGTTTCGTTCGCCACGGATGTGCCAGACAACTTTTAGCACATGGATCTTGTGTATTTGAGTAGAATGAAGGTTTTTGACACATTTACACCGAGCTGTGCGCTCAGAAACGCTCGAAACACGCGATATCACGATTTTGGTGTTCTTCGTTTTTTCGTTCGCCACAGCTGTGGCAGACGACTTTTAACGCATGGAAATTGTGCATTTGAGTAGAATGAAGGTTTTTGACACATTTACACCGAGCTGTGCTCTCAGGAACGCTCGAAACACGCGATATCACGATTTTGGTGTTCTTCAATGTTTCGTTCGCCACGGCCGTGCCAGATGACTTTTAGTGCATGGATATTGTGCATTTGAGTAGAATGCAGGTTTTTGACACATTTACTCCGAGCTGTGCGTTCAGAATCGCTCGAAACACGCGATATCACGATTCTGTGTTCTTCGATTTTTCGTTCGCCACAGCTGTGGCAGACGACTTTTAACGCATGGATATTGCGCATTTGAGTAGAATGAAGGTTTTTGACACATTTATACCGAGCTGTGTTCTCAGAAACGCTCGAAACACGCGATATCACGATTTTGGTGCTGTTCAAAGTTTCGTTCGCCACAGCTGTGCCGGACAACTTTTAACGCAGGGATATTGTGCATTTGAGTAGAATGAAGTTTTTTGACACGTTTACACCGAGCTGTGCGCTCAGAAACGCTCGAAACACGCGATATCACGATTTTGGTGTTCTTCGTTTTTTCGTTCGCCACAGCTGTGGCAGACCACTTTTAACGCATGGAAATTGTGCATTTGAGTAGAATGAAGGTTTTTGACACATTTACACCGAGCTGTGCTCTCAGGAACGCTCGAAACACGCGATATCACGGTTTTGGTGTTCTTCAATGTTTCGTTCGCCACGGCCGTGCCAGATGACTTTTAGTGAATGGATATTGTGCATTTGAGTAGAATGCAGGTTTTTGACACATTTACACCGAGCTGTGCTATCAGAAAAACTCGAAACTCGCGATATCACGATTTTGGTGTTCTTCGGTTTTTCATTCGCCACAGCTGTGCCAGACACTTTTAACGCATGGATATTGCGCATTTCAGTAGAATGAAGGTTTTTGACACATTTACACCGAGCTGTGCTCTCAGAAACGCTCGAAGCACGCGATATCACGATTTTGGTGTTCCTCGATTTTTCGTTCCCCACAGCTGTGAAAGACGACTTTTGACGCATAGATATTGTGCATTTGAGTAGAATGAAGGTTTTTGACACATTTACACCGAGCTGTGCTCTCAGAAACGCTCGAAACACGCGATATCACGATTTTTGTGTTCTTCGTTTTTTCGTTCGCCACAGCTGTGGCAGACCACTTTTAACGCATGGAAATTGTGCATTTGAGTAGAATGAAGGTTTTTGACACATTTACACCGAGCTGTGCTCTCAGGAACGCTCGAAACACGCGATATCACGATTTTGGTGTTCTTCAATGTTTCGTTCGCCACGGCCGTGCCAGATGACTTTTAGTGAATGGATATTGTGCATTTGAGTAGAATGCAGGTTTTTGACACATTTACACCGAGCTGTGCTATCAGAAAAACTCGAAACTCGCGATATCACGATTTTGGTGTTCTTCGGTTTTTCATTCGCCACAGCTGTGCCAGACACTTTTAACGCATGGATATTGCGCATTTCAGTAGAATGAAGGTTTTTGACACATTTACACCGAGCTGTGCTCTCAGAAACGCTCGAAGCACGCGATATCACGATTTTGGTGTTCCTCGATTTTTCGTTCCCCACAGCTGTGAAAGACGACTTTTGACGTATAGATATTGTGCATTTGAGTAGAATGAAGGTTTTTGACACATTTACACCGAGCTGTGCTCTCAGAAACGCTCGAAACACGCGATATCACGATTTTGGTGTTCTTGAATGTATCGTTCGCCACGGATGTGCCAGACAACTTTTAGCACATGGATCTTGTGTATTTGAGTAGAATGAAGGTTTTTGACACATTTACACCGAGCTGTGCTCTCAGAAACGCTCGAAACACGCGATATCACGATTTTGGTGTTCTTCGATTTTTCGTTCGCCACAGCTGTGGCAGACGACTTTTAACGCATGGATATTGCGCATTTGAGTAGAATGAAGGTTTTTGACACATTTACACCGAGCTGTGCTCTCAGAAACGCTCGAAACACGCGATGTCACGGTTTTGGTGTTCTTCGTTTTTTCGTTCGCCACAGCTGTGGCAGACCACTTTTAACGATTGGAAATTGTGCATTTGAGTAGAATGAAGGTTTTTGACACATTTACACCGAGCTGTGCTCTCAGGAACGCTCGAAACACGCGATATCACGATTTTGGTGCTGTTCAAAGTTTCGTTCGCCACAGCTGTGCCGGACAACTTTTAACGCAGGAATATCGTGCATTTGAGTAGAATGAAGTTTTTTGACACGTTTACACCGAGCTGTGCACGCAGAAACGCTCGAAACACGCGATATCACGATTTTGGTGTTCTTCGTTTTTTCGTTCGCCACAGCTGTGGCAGACGACTTTTAACACATGGAAATTGTGCATTTGAGTAGAATGAAGGTTTTTGACACATTTACACCGAGCTGTGCTCTCAGGAACGCTCGAAACACGCGATATCACGATTTTGGTGTTCTTCAATGTTTCGTTCGCCACGGCCGTGCCAGATGACTTTTAGTGAATGGATATTGTGCATTTGAGTAGAATGCAGGTTTTTGACACATTTACTCCGAGCTGTGCGTTCAGAATCGCTCGAAACACGCGATATCACGATTCTGTGTTCTTCGATTTTTCATTCGCCACAGCCGTGGCAGACGACTTTTAACGCATGGATATTGTGCATTTGAGTAGAATGAAGGTTTTTGACACATGTATACGGAGCTGTGCTCTCAGAAACGCTCGAAACACACGATATCACGATTTTGGTGTTCTTCGATTTTTCGTTCGCCACAGCTGTGGCAGACGACTTTTAACGCATGGATATTGCGCATTTGAGTAGAATGGAGGTTTTTGACACATTTACACCGAGCTGTGCACTCAGAAACGCTCGAAACACGCGATATCAGGATTTTGGAGTTCTTGAATGTATCGTTCGCCACGGCTGTGCCAGACAACTTTTAGCACATGGATCTTGTGTATTTGAGTAGAATGAAGGTTTTTGACACATTTACACCGAGCTGTGCTCTCAGAAACGCTCGAAGCACGCGATATCACGATTTTGGTGTTCCTCGATTTTTCGTTCCCCACAGCTGTGCCAGACGACTTTTGACGCATAGATATTGTGCATTTGAGTAGAATGAAGGTTTTTGACACATTTACACCGAGCTGTGCTCTCAGAAACGCTCGAAGCACGCGATATCACGATTTTGGTGTACGTCGATTTTTCGTTCGCCACGGCTGTGCCAGATGACTTTTAGTGCATGGATATTGTGCATTTGAGTAGAATGCAGGTTTTTGACACATTTACACCGAGCTGTGCTCTCAGAAACGCTCGAAACACGCGATATCACGATTTTGGTGTTCTTCGATTTTTCGTTCGCCACAGCTGTGGCAGACGACTTTTAACGCATGGATATTGCGCATTTGAGTAGAATGAAGGTTTTTGACACATTTACACCGAGCTGTGCTCTCAGAAACGCTCGAAACACGCGATATCACGGTTTTGGTGTTCTTCGTTTTTTCGTTCGCCACAGCTGTGGCAGACCACTTTTAACGCATGGAAATTGTGCATTTGAGTAGAATGAAGGTTTTTGACACATTTACACCGAGCTGTGCTCTCAGGAACGCTCGAAACACGCGATATCACGATTTTGGTGTTCTTCAATGTTTCGTTCGCCACGGCCGTGCCAGATGACTTTTAGTGAATGGATATTGTGCATTTGAGTAGAATGCAGGTTTTTGACACATTTACACCGAGCTGTGCTATCAGAAAAACTCGAAACTCGCGATATCACGATTTTGGTGTTCTTCGGTTTTTCATTCGCCACAGCTGTGCCAGACACTTTTAACGCATGGATATTGCGCATTTCAGTAGAATGAAGGTTTTTGACACATTTACACCGAGCTGTGCTCTCAGAAACGCTCGAAGCACGCGATATCACGATTTTGGTGTTCCTCGATTTTTCGTTCCCCACAGCTGTGAAAGACGACTTTTGACGCATAGATATTGTGCATTTGAGTAGAATGAAGGTTTTTGACACATTTACACCGAGCTGTGCTCTCAGAAACGCTCGAAGCACGCGATATCACGATTTTGGTGTTCTTCGATTTTTCGTTCGCCACAGCTATGGCAGACGACTTTTAACGCATGGATAGTGTGCATTTGAGTAGAATGAAGGTTTTTGACACATTTACACCGAGCTGTGCTCTCAGAAACGCTCGAAACACGCGATATCACGATTTTGGTGTTCTTCAATGTTTCGTTCGCCACGGCTGTGCCAGATGACATTTAGTGCATGGATATTGTGCATTTGAGTAGAATGCAGGTTTTTGACACATTTACTCCGAGCTGAGCATTCAGAATCGCTCGAAACACGCGATATCACGATTCTGGTGTTCTTCGATTTTTCATTCGCCACAGCCGTGGCAGACGACTTTTAACGCATGGATATTGTGCATTTGAGTAGAATGAAGGTTTTTGACACATGTATACAGAGCTGTGCTCTCACAAACGCTCGAAACACACGATATCACGATTTTGGTGTTCTTCGATTTTTCGTTCGCCACAGCTGTGATAGACGACTTTTAGCGCATGGATATTGAGCATTTGAGTAGAATGAAGGTTTCTGTCACATTTACACCGAGCTGTGCACTCAGAAACGCTTGAAACACGCGATATCAGGATTTTGGTGTTCTTCAATGTTTCGTTCGCCACGGCAGTGCCAGATGACTTTTAGTGCATGGATATTGTGCATTTGAGTAGAATGCAGGTTTTTGACACATTTACTCCGAGCTGTGCGTTCAGATTCGCTCGAAACACGCGATATCACGATTTTGGTGTTCTTCGATTTTTCGTTCGCCACAGCTGTGGCAGACGACTTTTAATCCATGGATATTGCGCATTTGAGTAGAATGAAGGTTTTTGACCCATTTACACCGAGCTGTGCACTCAGAAACGCTCGAAACACGCGATATCACGATTTTGGTGTTCTTGAATGTATCGTTCGCCACGGCTGTGCCAGACAACTTTTAGCACATGGATCTTTTGTATTTGAGTAGAATGAAGGTTTTTGACACATTTACACCGAGCTGTGCTCTCAGAAACGCTCGAAACACGCGATATCACGATTTTGGTGTTCTTCGATTTTTCGTTCGCCACAGCTATGGCAGACGACTTTTAACGCATGGATAGTGTGCATTTGAGTAGAATGAAGGTTTTTGACACATTTACACCGAGCTGTGCTCTCAGAAACGCTCGAAACACGCGATATCAGGATTTTGGTGTTCTTCAATGTTTCGTTCGCCACGGCTGCGCCAGACAACTTTTAACACATGGATTTTTTGTATTTGAGTAGAATGAAGGTTTTTGACACATTTACACCGAGCTGTGCTCTCAGAAACGCTCGAAGCACGCGATATCACGATTTTGGTGTACGTCGATTTTTCGTTTGCCACAGCTGTGGCAGACGACTTTTAACGCATGGATATTGTGCATTTGAGTAGAATGAAGGTTTCTGACACATTTACACCGAGCTGTGCTCTCAGAAACGCTCGAAACACGCGTTATCACGATTTTGGTGTTCTTCAATGTTTCGTTCGCCACGGCTGTGCCAGATGACATTTAGTGCATGGATATTGTGCATTTGAGTAGAATGCAGGTTTTTGACACATTTACTCCGAGCTGTGCATTCAGAATCGCTCGAAACACGCGATATCACGATTCTGGTGTTCTTCTATTTTTCATTCGCCACAGCCGTGGCAGTCGACTTTTAACGCATGGATATTGTGCATTTGAGTAGAATGAAGGTTTTTGACACATTTACACCGAGCTGTGCTCTCAGGAACGCTCGAAGCACGCGATATCACGATTTTGGTGTTCTTCAATGTTTCGTTCGCCACGGCCGTGCCAGATGACTTTTAGTGAATAGATATTGTGCATTTGAGTAGAATGCAGGTTTTTGACACATTTACACCGAGCTGTGCACTCAGAAACGCTCGAAACACGCGATATCACGATTTTGGTGTTCTTCAATGTTTCGTTCGCCACGGCTGTGCCAGATGACTTTTAGTGCATGGATATTGTGCATTTGAGTAGAATGCAGGTTTTTGACACATTTACTCCGAGATGTGCGTTCAGAATCGCTCGAAACACGCGATATCACGATTCTGTGTTCTTCGATTTTTCGTTCGCCACAGCTGTGGCAGACGACTTTTAACGCATGGATATTGCGCATTTGAGTAGAATGAAGATTTTTGACACATTTACACCGAGCTGTGCTCTCAGAAACGCTCGAAACACGCGATATCACGATTTTGGTGCTGTTCAAAGTTTCGTTCGCCACAGCTGTGCCGGACAACTTTTAACGCAGGAATATCGTGCATTTGAGTAGAATGAAGTTTTTTGACACGTTTACACCGAGCTGTGCGCTCAGAAACGCTCGAAACACGCGATATCACGATTTTGGTGTTCTTCAATGTTTCGTTCGCCACGGCTGTGCCAGATGACTTTTAGTGCATGGATATTGTGCATTTGAGTAGAATGCAGGTTTTTGACACATTTACTCCGAGCTGTGCGTTCAGAATCGCTCGAAACACGCGATATCACGATTCTGTGTTCTTCGATTTTTCATTCGCCACAGCCGTGGCAGACGACTTTTAACGCATGGATATTGTGCATTTGAGTAGAATGAAGGTTTTTGACACATGTATACGGAGCTGTGCTCTCAGAAACGCTCGAAACACACGATATCACGATTTTGGTGTTCTTCGATTTTTCGTTCGCCACAGCTGTGGCAGACGACTTTTAACGCATGGATATTGCGCATTTGAGTAGAATGGAGGTTTTTGACACATTTACACCGAGCTGTGCACTCAGAAACGCTCGAAACACGCGATATCAGGATTTTGGAGTTCTTGAATGTATCGTTCGCCACGGCTGTGCCAGACAACTTTTAACGCATGGATATTGTGCATTTGAGTAGAATGAAGGTTTTTGACACATTTACACCGAGCTGTGCTCTCAGGAACGCTCGAAGCACGCGATATCACGATTTTGGTGTTCTTCAATGTTTCGTTCGCCACGGCCGTGCCAGATGACTTTTAGTGCATGGATATTGTGCATTTGAGTAGAATGCAGGTTTTTGACACATTTACTCCGAGCTGTGCGTTCAGAATCGCTCGAAACACGCGATATCACGATTCTGTGTTCTTCGATTTTTCGTTCGCCACAGCTGTGGCAGACGACTTTTAACGCATGGATATTGCGCATTTGAGTAGAATGAAGGTTTTTGACACATTTATACCGAGCTGTGCTCTCAGAAACGCTCGAAACACGCGATATCACGATTTTGGTGCTGTTCAAAGTTTCGTTCGCCACAGCTGTGCCGGACAACTTTTAACGCAGGGATATTGTGCATTTGAGTAGAATGAAGTTTTTTGACACGTTTACACCGAGCTGTGCGCTCAGAAACGCTCGAAACACGCGATATCACGATTTTGGTGTTCTTCGTTTTTTCGTTCGCCACAGCTGTGGCAGACCACTTTTAACGCATGGAAATTGTGCATTTGAGTAGAATGAAGGTTTTTGACACATTTACACCGAGCTGTGCTCTCAGGAACGCTCGAAACACGCGATATCACGGTTTTGGTGTTCTTCAATGTTTCGTTCGCCACGGCCGTGCCAGATGACTTTTAGTGAATGGATATTGTGCATTTGAGTAGAATGCAGGTTTTTGACACATTTACACCGAGCTGTGCTATCAGAAAAACTCGAAACTCGCGATATCACGATTTTGGTGTTCTTCGGTTTTTCATTCGCCACAGCTGTGCCAGACACTTTTAACGCATGGATATTGCGCATTTCAGTAGAATGAAGGTTTTTGACACATTTACACCGAGCTGTGCTCTCAGAAACGCTCGAAGCACGCGATATCACGATTTTGGTGTTCCTCGATTTTTCGTTCCCCACAGCTGTGAAAGACGACTTTTGACGCATAGATATTGTGCATTTGAGTAGAATGAAGGTTTTTGACACATTTACACCGAGCTGTGCTCTCAGAAACGCTCGAAACACGCGATATCACGATTTTGGTGTTCTTCGTTTTTTCGTTCGCCACAGCTGTGGCAGACCACTTTTAACGCATGGAAATTGTGCATTTGAGTAGAATGAAGGTTTTTGACACATTTACACCGAGCTGTGCTCTCAGGAACGCTCGAAACACGCGATATCACGATTTTGGTGTTCTTCAATGTTTCGTTCGCCACGGCCGTGCCAGATGACTTTTAGTGAATGGATATTGTGCATTTGAGTAGAATGCAGGTTTTTGACACATTTACACCGAGCTGTGCTATCAGAAAAACTCGAAACTCGCGATATCACGATTTTGGTGTTCTTCGGTTTTTCATTCGCCACAGCTGTGCCAGACACTTTTAACGCATGGATATTGCGCATTTCAGTAGAATGAAGGTTTTTGACACATTTACACCGAGCTGTGCTCTCAGAAACGCTCGAAGCACGCGATATCACGATTTTGGTGTTCCTCGATTTTTCGTTCCCCACAGCTGTGAAAGACGACTTTTGACGTATAGATATTGTGCATTTGAGTAGAATGAAGGTTTTTGACACATTTACAACGAGCTGTGCTCTCAGAAACGCTCGAAACACGCGATATCACGATTTTGGTGTTCTTGAATGTATCGTTCGCCACGGATGTGCCAGACAACTTTTAGCACATGGATCTTGTGTATTTGAGTAGAATGAAGGTTTTTGACACATTTACACCGAGCTGTGCTCTCAGAAACGCTCGAAACACGCGATATCACGATTTTGGTGTTCTTCGATTTTTCGTTCGCCACAGCTGTGGCAGACGACTTTTAACGCATGGATATTGCGCATTTGAGTAGAATGAAGGTTTTTGACACATTTACACCGAGCTGTGCTCTCAGAAACGCTCGAAACACGCGATGTCACGGTTTTGGTGTTCTTCGTTTTTTCGTTCGCCACAGCTGTGGCAGACCACTTTTAACGCATGGAAATTGTGCATTTGAGTAGAATGAAGGTTTTTGACACATTTACACCGAGCTGTGCTCTCAGGAACGCTCGAAACACGCGATATCACGATTTTGGTGTTCTTCAATGTTTCGTTCGCCACGGCCGTGCCAGATGACTTTTAGTGAATGGATATTGTGCATTTGAGTAGAATGCAGGTTTTTGACACATTTACACCGAGCTGTGCTATCAGAAACGCTCGAAACACGCGATATCACGATTTTGGTGTTCTTCAATGTTTCGTTCGCCACGGCTGTGCCAGATGACATTTAGTGCATGGATATTGTGCATTTGAGTAGAATGCAGGTTTTTGACACATTTACTCCGAGCTGAGCATTCAGAATCGCTCGAAACACGCGATATCACGATTCTGGTGTTCTTCGATTTTTCATTCGCCACAGCCGTTTCAGACGACTTTTAACGCATGGATATTGTGCATTTGAGTAGAATGAAGGTTTTTGACACATGTATACAGAGCTGTGCTCTCACAAACGCTCGAAACACACGATATCACGATTTTGGTGTTCTTCGATTTTTCGTTCGCCACAGCTGTGATAGACGACTTTTAGCGCATGGATATTGAGCATTTGAGTAGAATGAAGGTTTCTGTCACATTTACACCGAGCTGTGCACTCAGAAACGCTTGAAACACGCGATATCAGGATTTTGGTGTTCTTCAATGTTTCGTTCGCCACGGCTGTGCCAGATGAATTTTAGCACATGGATCTTGTGTATTTGAGTAGAATGAAGGTTTTTGACACATTTACACCGAGCTGTGCTCTCAGAAACGCTCGAAACACGCGATATCACGATTTTGGTGTTCTTCGATTTTTCGTTCGCCACAGCTATGGCAGACGACTTTTAACGCATGGATAGTGTGCATTTGAGTAGAATGAAGGTTTTTGACACATTTACACCGAGCTGTGCTCTCAGAAACGCTCGAAACACGCGATATCAGGATTTTGGTGTTCTTCAATGTTTCGTTCGCCACGGCTGCGCCAGACAACTTTTAACACATGGATTTTTTGTATTTGAGTAGAATGAAGGTTTTTGACACATTTACACCGAGCTGTGCTCTCAGAAACGCTCGAAGCACGCGATATCACGATTTTGGTGTACGTCGATTTTTCGTTTGCCACAGCTGTGGCAGACGACTTTTAACGCATGGATATTGTGCATTTGAGTAGAATGAAGGTTTCTGACACATTTACACCGAGCTGTGCTCTCAGAAACGCTCGAAACACGCGTTATCACGATTTTGGTGTTCTTCAATGTTTCGTTCGCCACGGCTGTGCCAGATGACATTTAGTGCATGGACATTGTGCATTTGAGTAGAATGCAGGTTTTTGACACATTTACTCCGCGCTGTGCATTCAGAATCGCTCGAAACACGCGATATCACGATTCTGGTGTTCTTCGATTTTTCATTCGCCACAGTCGTGGCAGTCGACTTTTAACGCATGGATATTGTGCATTTGAGTAGAATGAAGGTTTTTGACACATTTACACCGAGCTGTGCTCTCAGGAACGCTCGAAGCACGCGATATCACGATTTTGGTGTTCTTCAATGTTTCGTTCGCCACGGCCGTGCCAGATGACTTTTAGTGAATAGATATTGTGCATTTGAGTAGAATGCAGGTTTTTGACACATTTACACCGAGCTGTGCACTCAGAAACGCTCGAAACACGCGATATCACGATTTTGGTGTTCTTCAATGTTTCGTTCGCCACGGCTGTGCCAGATGACTTTTAGTGCATGGATATTGTGCATTTGAGTAGAATGCAGGTTTTTGACACATTTACTCCGAGCTGTGCGTTCAGAATCGCTCGAAACCCGCGATATCACGATTCTGTGTTCTTCGATTTTTCGTTCGCCACAGCTGTGGCAGACGACTTTTAACGCATGGATATTGCGCATTTGAGTAGAATGAAGGTTTTTGACACATTTATACCGAGCTGTGCTCTCAGAAACGCTCGAAACACGCGATATCACGATTTTGGTGCTGTTCAAAGTTTCGTTCGCCACAGCTGTGCCGGACAACTTTTAACGCAGGGATATTGTGCATTTGAGTAGAATGAAGTTTTTTGACACGTTTACACCGAGCTGTGCGCTCAGAAACGCTCGAAACACGCGATATCACGATTTTGGTGTTCTTCGTTTTTTCGTTCGCCACAGCTGTGGCAGACCACTTTTAACGCATGGAAATTGTGCATTTGAGTAGAATGAAGGTTTTTGACACATTTACACCGAGCTGTGCTCTCAGGAACGCTCGAAACACGCGATATCACGATTTTGGTGTTCTTCAATGTTTCGTTCGCCACGGCCGTGCCAGATGACTTTTAGTGAATGGATATTATGCATTTGAGTAGAATGCAGGTTTTTGACACATTTACACCGAGCTGTGCTATCAGAAAAACTCGAAACTCGCGATATCACGATTTTGGTGTTCTTCGGTTTTTCATTCGCCACAGCTGTGCCAGACACTTTTAACGCATGGATATTGCGCATTTCAGTAGAATGAAGGTTTTTGACACATTTACACCGAGCTGTGCTCTCAGAAACGCTCGAAGCACGCGATATCACGATTTTGGTGTTCCTCGAGTTTTCGTTCCCCACAGCTGTGAAAGACGACTTTTGACGCATAGATATTGTGCATTTGAGTAGAATGAAGGTTTTTGACACATTTACACCGAGCTGTGCTCTCAGAAACGCTCGAAACACGCGATATCACGATTTTGGTGTTCTTGAATGTATCGTTCGCCACGGCTGTGCCAGACAACTTTTAGCACATGGATCTTGTGTATTTGTGTAGAATGAAGGTTTTTGACACATTTACACCGAGCTGTGCTCTCAGAAACGCTCGAAACACGCGATATCACGATTTTGGTGTTCTTCGATTTTTCGTTCGCCACAGCTGTGGCAGACGACTTTTAACGCATGGATATTGCGCATTTGAGTAGAATGAAGGTTTCTGACACATTTACACCGAGCTGTGCTCTCAGAAACGCTCGAAACACGCGATATCACGGTTTTGGTGTTCTTCGTTTTTTCGTTCGCCACAGCTGTGGCAGACCACTTTTAACGCATGGAAATTGTGCATTTGAGTAGAATGAAGGTTTTTGACACATTTACACCGAGCTGTGCTCTCAGGAACGCTCGAAACACGCGATATCACGATTTTGGTGTTCTTCAATGTTTCGTTCGCCACGGCCGTGCCAGATGAATTTTAGTGAATGGATATTGTGCATTTGAGTAGAATGCAGGTTTTTGACACATTTACACCGAGCTGTGCTATCAGAAAAACTCGAAACTCGCGATATCACGATTTTGGTGTACGTCGATTTTTCGTTTGCCACAGCTGTGGCAGACGACTTTTAACGGATGGATATTGTGCATTTGAGTAGAATGAAGGTTTCTGACACATTTACACCGAGCTGTGCTCTCAGAAACGCTCGAAACACGCGTTATCACGATTTTGGTGTTCTTCGATTTTTCGTTCGCCACAGCTATGGCAGACGACTTTTAACGCATGGATAGTGTGCATTTGAGTAGAATGAAGGTTTTTGACACATTTACACCGAGCTGTGCTCTCAGAAACGCTCGAAACACGCGATATCAGGATTTTGGTGTTCTTCAATGTTTCGTTCGCCACGGCTGCGCCAGACAACTTTTAACACATGGATTTTTTGTATTTGAGTAGAATGAAGGTTTTTGACACATTTACACCGAGCTGTGCTCTCAGAAACGCTCGAAACACGCGATATCACGATTTTGGTGTTCTTCGATTTTTCGTTTGCCACAGCTGTGGCAGACGACTTTTAACGCATGGAAATTGTGCATTTGAGTAGAATGAAGGTTTTTGACACATTTACACCGAGCTGTGCTCTCAGAAACGCTCGAAGCACGCGATATCACGATTTTGGTGTTCCTCGATTTTTCGTTTCCCACAGCTGTGCCAGACGACTTTTGACGCATAGATATTGTGCATTTGAGTAGAATGAAGGTTTTTGACACATTTACACCGAGCTGTGCTCTCAGAAACGCTCGAAGCACGCGATATCACGAATTTGGTGTACGTCGATTTTTCGTTTGCCACAGCTGTGGCAGACGACTTTTAATGCATGGATATTGCGCATTTGAGTAGAATGGAGGTTTTTGACACATTTACACCGAGCTGTGCTCTCAGAAACGCTCGAAACACGCGATATCAGGATTTTGGTGTTCTTCAATGTTTCGTTCGCCACGGCTGCGCCAGACAACTTTTAACACATGTATTTTGTGTATTTGAGTAGAATGAAGGTTTTTGACACATTTACACCGAGCTGTGCTCTCAGAAACGCTCGAAACACGCGATATCACGATTTTGGTGTTCTTCGATTTTTCGTTCGCCACAGCTGTGGCAGACGACTTTTAACGCATGGATATTGCGCATTTGAGTAGAATGAAGGTTTTTGACACATTTACACCGAGCTGTGCTCTCAGAAACGCTCGAAACACGCGATATCACGATTTTGGTGTTCTTCGATTTTTCGTTCGCCACAGCTGTGATAGATGACTTTTAGCGCATGGATATTAAGCATTTGAGTAGAATGAAGGTTTCTGACACATTTACACCGAGCTGTGCTCTCAGAAACGCTCGAAACACGCGTTATCACGATTTTGGTGTTCTTCAATGTTTCGTTCGCCACGGCCGTGCCAGATGACTTTTAGTGAATAGATATTGTGCATTTGAGTAGAATGCAGGTTTTTGACACATTTACACCGAGCTGTGCACTCAGAAACGCTCGAAACACGCGATATCACGATTTTGGTGTTCTTCAATGTTTCGTTCGCCACAGCTGTGGCAGACGACTTTTAACGCATGGATATTGCGCATTTGAGTAGAATGAAGGTTTTTGACACATTTATACCGAGCTGTGCTCTCAGAAACGCTCGACACACGCGATATCACGATTTTGGTGCTGTTCAAAGTTTCGTTCGCCACAGCTGTGCCGGACAACTTTTAACGCAGGGATATTGTGCATTTGAGTAGAATGAAGTTTTTTGACACGTTTACACCGAGCTGTGCGCTCAGAAACGCTCGAAACACGCGATATCACGATTTTGGTGTTCTTCGTTTTTTCGTTCGCCACAGCTGTGGCAGACCACTTTTAACGCATGGAAATTGTGCATTTGAGTAGAATGAAGGTTTTTGACACATTTACACCGAGCTGTGCTCTCAGGAACGCTCGAAACACGCGATATCACGATTTTGGTGTTCTTCAATGTTTCGTTCGCCACGGCCGTGCCAGATGACTTTTAGTGAATGGATATTGTGCATTTGAGTAGAATGCAGGTTTTTGACACATTTACACCGAGCTGTGCTATCAGAAAAACTCGAAACTCGCGATATCACGATTTTGGTGTTCTTCGGTTTTTCATTCGCCACAGCTGTGCCAGACACTTTTAACGCATGGATATTGCGCATTTCAGTAGAATGAAGGTTTTTGACACATTTACACCGAGCTGTGCTCTCAGAAACGCTCGAAGCACGCGATATCACGATTTTGGTGTTCCTCGATTTTTCGTTCCCCACAGCTGTGAAAGACGACTTTTGACGCATAGATATTGTGCATTTGAGTAGAATGAAGGTTTTTGACACATTTACACCGAGCTGTGCTCTCAGAAACGCTCGAAACACGCGATATCACGATTTTGGTGTTCTTGAATGTTTCGTTCGCCACGGATGTGCCAGACAACTTTTAGCACATGGATCTTGTGTATTTGAGTAGAATGAAGGTTTTTGACACATTTACACCGAGCTGTGCGCTCAGAAACGCTCGAAACACGCGATATCACGATTTTGGTGTTCTTCGTTTTTTCGTTCGCCACAGCTGTGGCAGACGACTTTTAACGCATGGAAATTGTGCATTTGAGTAGAATGAAGGTTTTTGACACATTTACACCGAGCTGTGCTCTCAGGAACGCTCGAAACACGCGATATCACGATTTTGGTGTTCTTCAATGTTTCGTTCGCCACGGCCGTGCCAGATGACTTTTAGTGCATGGATATTGTGCATTTGAGTAGAATGCAGGTTTTTGACACATTTACTCCGAGCTGTGCGTTCAGAATCGCTCGAAACACGCGATATCACGATTCTGTGTTCTTCGATTTTTCGTTCGCCACAGCTGTGGCAGACGACTTTTAACGCATGGATATTGCGCATTTGAGTAGAATGAAGGTTTTTGACACATTTATACCGAGCTGTGTTCTCAGAAACGCTCGAAACACGCGATATCACGATTTTGGTGCTGTTCAAAGTTTCGTTCGCCACAGCTGTGCCGGACAACTTTTAACGCAGGGATATTGTGCATTTGAGTAGAATGAAGTTTTTTGACACGTTTACACCGAGCTGTGCGCTCAGAAACGCTCGAAACACGCGATATCACGATTTTGGTGTTCTTCGTTTTTTCGTTCGCCACAGCTGTGGCAGACCACTTTTAACGCATGGAAATTGTGCATTTGAGTAGAATGAAGGTTTTTGACACATTTACACCGAGCTGTGCTCTCAGGAACGCTCGAAACACGCGATATCACGGTTTTGGTGTTCTTCAATGTTTCGTTCGCCACGGCCGTGCCAGATGACTTTTAGTGAATGGATATTGTGCATTTGAGTAGAATGCAGGTTTTTGACACATTTACACCGAGCTGTGCTATCAGAAAAACTCGAAACTCGCGATATCACGATTTTGGTGTTCTTCGGTTTTTCATTCGCCACAGCTGTGCCAGACACTTTTAACGCATGGATATTGCGCATTTCAGTAGAATGAAGGTTTTTGACACATTTACACCGAGCTGTGCTCTCAGAAACGCTCGAAGCACGCGATATCACGATTTTGGTGTTCCTCGATTTTTCGTTCCCCACAGCTGTGAAAGACGACTTTTGACGTATAGATATTGTGCATTTGAGTAGAATGAAGGTTTTTGACACATTTACACCGAGCTGTGCTCTCAGAAACGCTCGAAACACGCGATATCACGATTTTGGTGTTCTTGAATGTATCGTTCGCCACGGATGTGCCAGACAACTTTTAGCACATGGATCTTGTGTATTTGAGTAGAATGAAGGTTTTTGACACATTTACACCGAGCTGTGCTCTCAGAAACGCTCGAAACACGCGATATCACGATTTTGGTGTTCTTCGATTTTTCGTTCGCCACAGCTGTGGCAGACGACTTTTAACGCATGGATATTGCGCATTTGAGTAGAATGAAGGTTTTTGACACATTTACACCGAGCTGTGCTCTCAGAAACGCTCGAAACACGCGATGTCACGGTTTTGGTGTTCTTCGTTTTTTCGTTCGCCACAGCTGTGGCAGACCACTTTTAACGATTGGAAATTGTGCATTTGAGTAGAATGAAGGTTTTTGACACATTTACACCGAGCTGTGCTCTCAGGAACGCTCGAAACACGCGATATCACGATTTTGGTGCTGTTCAAAGTTTCGTTCGCCACAGCTGTGCCGGACAACTTTTAACGCAGGAATATCGTGCATTTGAGTAGAATGAAGTTTTTTGACACGTTTACACCGAGCTGTGCACGCAGAAACGCTCGAAACACGCGATATCACGATTTTGGTGTTCTTCGTTTTTTCGTTCGCCACAGCTGTGGCAGACGACTTTTAACACATGGAAATTGTGCATTTGAGTAGAATGAAGGTTTTTGACACATTTACACCGAGCTGTGCTCTCAGGAACGCTCGAAACACGCGATATCACGATTTTGGTGTTCTTCAATGTTTCGTTCGCCACGGCCGTGCCAGATGACTTTTAGTGAATGGATATTGTGCATTTGAGTAGAATGCAGGTTTTTGACACATTTACTCCGAGCTGTGCGTTCAGAATCGCTCGAAACACGCGATATCACGATTCTGTGTTCTTCGATTTTTCATTCGCCACAGCCGTGGCAGACGACTTTTAACGCATGGATATTGTGCATTTGAGTAGAATGAAGGTTTTTGACACATGTATACGGAGCTGTGCTCTCAGAAACGCTCGAAACACACGATATCACGATTTTGGTGTTCTTCGATTTTTCGTTCGCCACAGCTGTGGCAGACGACTTTTAACGCATGGATATTGCGCATTTGAGTAGAATGGAGGTTTTTGACACATTTACACCGAGCTGTGCACTCAGAAACGCTCGAAACACGCGATATCAGGATTTTGGAGTTCTTGAATGTATCGTTCGCCACGGCTGTGCCAGACAACTTTTAGCACATGGATCTTGTGTATTTGAGTAGAATGAAGGTTTTTGACACATTTACACCGAGCTGTGCTCTCAGAAACGCTCGAAGCACGCGATATCACGATTTTGGTGTTCCTCGATTTTTCGTTCCCCACAGCTGTGCCAGACGACTTTTGACGCATAGATATTGTGCATTTGAGTAGAATGAAGGTTTTTGACACATTTACACCGAGCTGTGCTCTCAGAAACGCTCGAAGCACGCGATATCACGATTTTGGTGTACGTCGATTTTTCGTTCGCCACGGCTGTGCCAGATGACTTTTAGTGCATGGATATTGTGCATTTGAGTAGAATGCAGGTTTTTGACACATTTACACCGAGCTGTGCTCTCAGAAACGCTCGAAACACGCGATATCACGATTTTGGTGTTCTTCGATTTTTCGTTCGCCACAGCTGTGGCAGACGACTTTTAACGCATGGATATTGCGCATTTGAGTAGAATGAAGGTTTTTGACACATTTACACCGAGCTGTGCTCTCAGAAACGCTCGAAACACGCGATATCACGGTTTTGGTGTTCTTCGTTTTTTCGTTCGCCACAGCTGTGGCAGACCACTTTTAACGCATGGAAATTGTGCATTTGAGTAGAATGAAGGTTTTTGACACATTTACACCGAGCTGTGCTCTCAGGAACGCTCGAAACACGCGATATCACGATTTTGGTGTTCTTCAATGTTTCGTTCGCCACGGCCGTGCCAGATGACTTTTAGTGAATGGATATTGTGCATTTGAGTAGAATGCAGGTTTTTGACACATTTACACCGAGCTGTGCTATCAGAAAAACTCGAAACTCGCGATATCACGATTTTGGTGTTCTTCGGTTTTTCATTCGCCACAGCTGTGCCAGACACTTTTAACGCATGGATATTGCGCATTTCAGTAGAATGAAGGTTTTTGACACATTTACACCGAGCTGTGCTCTCAGAAACGCTCGAAGCACGCGATATCACGATTTTGGTGTTCCTCGATTTTTCGTTCCCCACAGCTGTGAAAGACGACTTTTGACGCATAGATATTGTGCATTTGAGTAGAATGAAGGTTTTTGACACATTTACACCGAGCTGTGCTCTCAGAAACGCTCGAAGCACGCGATATCACGATTTTGGTGTTCTTCGATTTTTCGTTCGCCACAGCTATGGCAGACGACTTTTAACGCATGGATAGTGTGCATTTGAGTAGAATGAAGGTTTTTGACACATTTACACCGAGCTGTGCTCTCAGAAACGCTCGAAACACGCGATATCACGATTTTGGTGTTCTTCAATGTTTCGTTCGCCACGGCTGTGCCAGATGACATTTAGTGCATGGATATTGTGCATTTGAGTAGAATGCAGGTTTTTGACACATTTACTCCGAGCTGAGCATTCAGAATCGCTCGAAACACGCGATATCACGATTCTGGTGTTCTTCGATTTTTCATTCGCCACAGCCGTGGCAGACGACTTTTAACGCATGGATATTGTGCATTTGAGTAGAATGAAGGTTTTTGACACATGTATACAGAGCTGTGCTCTCACAAACGCTCGAAACACACGATATCACGATTTTGGTGTTCTTCGATTTTTCGTTCGCCACAGCTGTGATAGACGACTTTTAGCGCATGGATATTGAGCATTTGAGTAGAATGAAGGTTTCTGTCACATTTACACCGAGCTGTGCACTCAGAAACGCTTGAAACACGCGATATCAGGATTTTGGTGTTCTTCAATGTTTCGTTCGCCACGGCAGTGCCAGATGACTTTTAGTGCATGGATATTGTGCATTTGAGTAGAATGCAGGTTTTTGACACATTTACTCCGAGCTGTGCGTTCAGATTCGCTCGAAACACGCGATATCACGATTTTGGTGTTCTTCGATTTTTCGTTCGCCACAGCTGTGGCAGACGACTTTTAATCCATGGATATTGCGCATTTGAGTAGAATGAAGGTTTTTGACCCATTTACACCGAGCTGTGCACTCAGAAACGCTCGAAACACGCGATATCACGATTTTGGTGTTCTTGAATGTATCGTTCGCCACGGCTGTGCCAGACAACTTTTAGCACATGGATCTTTTGTATTTGAGTAGAATGAAGGTTTTTGACACATTTACACCGAGCTGTGCTCTCAGAAACGCTCGAAACACGCGATATCACGATTTTGGTGTTCTTCGATTTTTCGTTCGCCACAGCTATGGCAGACGACTTTTAACGCATGGATAGTGTGCATTTGAGTAGAATGAAGGTTTTTGACACATTTACACCGAGCTGTGCTCTCAGAAACGCTCGAAACACGCGATATCAGGATTTTGGTGTTCTTCAATGTTTCGTTCGCCACGGCTGCGCCAGACAACTTTTAACACATGGATTTTTTGTATTTGAGTAGAATGAAGGTTTTTGACACATTTACACCGAGCTGTGCTCTCAGAAACGCTCGAAGCACGCGATATCACGATTTTGGTGTACGTCGATTTTTCGTTTGCCACAGCTGTGGCAGACGACTTTTAACGCATGGATATTGTGCATTTGAGTAGAATGAAGGTTTCTGACACATTTACACCGAGCTGTGCTCTCAGAAACGCTCGAAACACGCGTTATCACGATTTTGGTGTTCTTCAATGTTTCGTTCGCCACGGCTGTGCCAGATGACATTTAGTGCATGGATATTGTGCATTTGAGTAGAATGCAGGTTTTTGACACATTTACTCCGAGCTGTGCATTCAGAATCGCTCGAAACACGCGATATCACGATTCTGGTGTTCTTCTATTTTTCATTCGCCACAGCCGTGGCAGTCGACTTTTAACGCATGGATATTGTGCATTTGAGTAGAATGAAGGTTTTTGACACATTTACACCGAGCTGTGCTCTCAGGAACGCTCGAAGCACGCGATATCACGATTTTGGTGTTCTTCAATGTTTCGTTCGCCACGGCCGTGCCAGATGACTTTTAGTGAATAGATATTGTGCATTTGAGTAGAATGCAGGTTTTTGACACATTTACACCGAGCTGTGCACTCAGAAACGCTCGAAACACGCGATATCACGATTTTGGTGTTCTTCAATGTTTCGTTCGCCACGGCTGTGCCAGATGACTTTTAGTGCATGGATATTGTGCATTTGAGTAGAATGCAGGTTTTTGACACATTTACTCCGAGATGTGCGTTCAGAATCGCTCGAAACACGCGATATCACGATTCTGTGTTCTTCGATTTTTCGTTCGCCACAGCTGTGGCAGACGACTTTTAACGCATGGATATTGCGCATTTGAGTAGAATGAAGATTTTTGACACATTTACACCGAGCTGTGCTCTCAGAAACGCTCGAAACACGCGATATCACGATTTTGGTGCTGTTCAAAGTTTCGTTCGCCACAGCTGTGCCGGACAACTTTTAACGCAGGAATATCGTGCATTTGAGTAGAATGAAGTTTTTTGACACGTTTACACCGAGCTGTGCGCTCAGAAACGCTCGAAACACGCGATATCACGATTTTGGTGTTCTTCAATGTTTCGTTCGCCACGGCTGTGCCAGATGACTTTTAGTGCATGGATATTGTGCATTTGAGTAGAATGCAGGTTTTTGACACATTTACTCCGAGCTGTGCGTTCAGAATCGCTCGAAACACGCGATATCACGATTCTGTGTTCTTCGATTTTTCATTCGCCACAGCCGTGGCAGACGACTTTTAACGCATGGATATTGTGCATTTGAGTAGAATGAAGGTTTTTGACACATGTATACGGAGCTGTGCTCTCAGAAACGCTCGAAACACACGATATCACGATTTTGGTGTTCTTCGATTTTTCGTTCGCCACAGCTGTGGCAGACGACTTTTAACGCATGGATATTGCGCATTTGAGTAGAATGGAGGTTTTTGACACATTTACACCGAGCTGTGCACTCAGAAACGCTCGAAACACGCGATATCAGGATTTTGGAGTTCTTGAATGTATCGTTCGCCACGGCTGTGCCAGACAACTTTTAACGCATGGATATTGTGCATTTGAGTAGAATGAAGGTTTTTGACACATTTACACCGAGCTGTGCTCTCAGGAACGCTCGAAGCACGCGATATCACGATTTTGGTGTTCTTCAATGTTTCGTTCGCCACGGCCGTGCCAGATGACTTTTAGTGAATAGATATTGTGCATTTGAGTAGAATGCAGGTTTTTGACACATTTACACCGAGCTGTGCACTCAGAAACGCTCGAAACACGCGATATCACGATTTTGGTGTTCTTCAATGTTTCGTTCGCCACAGCTGTGGCAGACGACTTTTAACGCATGGATATTGCGCATTTGAGTAGAATGAAGGTTTTTGACACATTTATACCGAGCTGTGCTCTCAGAAACGCTCGACACACGCGATATCACGATTTTGGTGCTGTTCAAAGTTTCGTTCGCCACAGCTGTGCCGGACAACTTTTAACGCAGGGATATTGTGCATTTGAGTAGAATGAAGTTTTTTGACACGTTTACACCGAGCTGTGCGCTCAGAAACGCTCGAAACACGCGATATCACGATTTTGGTGTTCTTCGTTTTTTCGTTCGCCACAGCTGTGGCAGACCACTTTTAACGCATGGAAATTGTGCATTTGAGTAGAATGAAGGTTTTTGACACATTTACACCGAGCTGTGCTCTCAGGAACGCTCGAAACACGCGATATCACGATTTTGGTGTTCTTCAATGTTTCGTTCGCCACGGCCGTGCCAGATGACTTTTAGTGAATGGATATTGTGCATTTGAGTAGAATGCAGGTTTTTGACACATTTACACCGAGCTGTGCTATCAGAAAAACTCGAAACTCGCGATATCACGATTTTGGTGTTCTTCGGTTTTTCATTCGCCACAGCTGTGCCAGACACTTTTAACGCATGGATATTGCGCATTTCAGTAGAATGAAGGTTTTTGACACATTTACACCGAGCTGTGCTCTCAGAAACGCTCGAAGCACGCGATATCACGATTTTGGTGTTCCTCGATTTTTCGTTCCCCACAGCTGTGAAAGACGACTTTTGACGCATAGATATTGTGCATTTGAGTAGAATGAAGGTTTTTGACACATTTACACCGAGCTGTGCTCTCAGAAACGCTCGAAACACGCGATATCACGATTTTGGTGTTCTTGAATGTTTCGTTCGCCACGGATGTGCCAGACAACTTTTAGCACATGGATCTTGTGTATTTGAGTAGAATGAAGGTTTTTGACACATTTACACCGAGCTGTGCGCTCAGAAACGCTCGAAACACGCGATATCACGATTTTGGTGTTCTTCGTTTTTTCGTTCGCCACAGCTGTGGCAGACGACTTTTAACGCATGGAAATTGTGCATTTGAGTAGAATGAAGGTTTTTGACACATTTACACCGAGCTGTGCTCTCAGGAACGCTCGAAACACGCGATATCACGATTTTGGTGTTCTTCAATGTTTCGTTCGCCACGGCCGTGCCAGATGACTTTTAGTGAATGGATATTGTGCATTTGAGTAGAATGCAGGTTTTTGACACATTTACACCGAGCTGTGCACTCAGAAACGCTCGAAACACGCGATATCACGATTTTGGTGTTCTTCAATGTTTCGTTCGCCACGGCTGTGCCAGATGACTTTTAGTGCATGGATATTGTGCATTTGAGTAGAATGCAGGTTTTTGACACATTTACTCCGAGCTGTGCGTTCAGAATCGCTCGAAACACGCGATATCACGATTCTGTGTTCTTCGATTTTTCATTCGCCACAGCCGTGGCAGACGACTTTTAACGCATGGATATTGTGCATTTGAGTAGAATGAAGGTTTTTGACACATGTATACGGAGCTGTGCTCTCAGAAACGCTCGAAACACACGATATCACGATTTTGGTGTTCTTCGATTTTTCGTTCGCCACAGCTGTGGCAGACGACTTTTAACGCATGGATATTGCGCATTTGAGTAGAATGGAGGTTTTTGACACATTTACACCGAGCTGTGCACTCAGAAACGCTCGAAACACGCGATATCAGGATTTTGGAGTTCTTGAATGTATCGTTCGCCACGGCTGTGCCAGACAACTTTTAGCACATGGATCTTGTGTATTTGAGTAGAATGAAGGTTTTTGACACATTTACACCGAGCTGTGCTCTCAGAAACGCTCGAAGCACGCGATATCACGATTTTGGTGTTCCTCGATTTTTCGTTCCCCACAGCTGTGCCAGACGACTTTTGACGCATAGATATTGTGCATTTGAGTAGAATGAAGGTTTTTGACACATTTACACCGAGCTGTGCTCTCAGAAACGCTCGAAGCACGCGATATCACGATTTTGGTGTTCTTCAATGTTTCGTTCGCCACGGCCGTGCCAGATGACTTTTAGTGCATGGATATTGTGCATTTGAGTAGAATGCAGGTTTTTGACACATTTACTCCGAGCTGTGCGTTCAGAATCGCTCGAAACACGCGATATCACGATTCTGTGTTCTTCGATTTTTCGTTCGCCACAGCTGTGGCAGACGACTTTTAACGCATGGATATTGCGCATTTGAGTAGAATGAAGGTTTTTGACACATTTATACCGAGCTGTGCTCTCAGAAACGCTCGAAACACGCGATATCACGATTTTGGTGCTGTTCAAAGTTTCGTTCGCCACAGCTGTGCCGGACAACTTTTAACGCAGGGATATTGTGCATTTGAGTAGAATGAAGTTTTTTGACACGTTTACACCGAGCTGTGCGCTCAGAAACGCTCGAAACACGCGATATCACGATTTTGGTGTTCTTCGTTTTTTCGTTCGCCACAGCTGTGGCAGACCACTTTTAACGCATGGAAATTGTGCATTTGAGTAGAATGAAGGTTTTTGACACATTTACACCGAGCTGTGCTCTCAGGAACGCTCGAAACACGCGATATCACGGTTTTGGTGTTCTTCAATGTTTCGTTCGCCACGGCCGTGCCAGATGACTTTTAGTGAATGGATATTGTGCATTTGAGTAGAATGCAGGTTTTTGACACATTTACACCGAGCTGTGCTATCAGAAAAACTCGAAACTCGCGATATCACGATTTTGGTGTTCTTCGGTTTTTCATTCGCCACAGCTGTGCCAGACACTTTTAACGCATGGATATTGCGCATTTCAGTAGAATGAAGGTTTTTGACACATTTACACCGAGCTGTGCTCTCAGAAACGCTCGAAGCACGCGATATCACGATTTTGGTGTTCCTCGATTTTTCGTTCCCCACAGCTGTGAAAGACGACTTTTGACGCATAGATATTGTGCATTTGAGTAGAATGAAGGTTTTTGACACATTTACACCGAGCTGTGCTCTCAGAAACGCTCGAAACACGCGATATCACGATTTTGGTGTTCTTCGTTTTTTCGTTCGCCACAGCTGTGGCAGACCACTTTTAACGCATGGAAATTGTGCATTTGAGTAGAATGAAGGTTTTTGACACATTTACACCGAGCTGTGCTCTCAGGAACGCTCGAAACACGCGATATCACGATTTTGGTGTTCTTCAATGTTTCGTTCGCCACGGCCGTGCCAGATGACTTTTAGTGAATGGATATTGTGCATTTGAGTAGAATGCAGGTTTTTGACACATTTACACCGAGCTGTGCTATCAGAAAAACTCGAAACTCGCGATATCACGATTTTGGTGTTCTTCGGTTTTTCATTCGCCACAGCTGTGCCAGACACTTTTAACGCATGGATATTGCGCATTTCAGTAGAATGAAGGTTTTTGACACATTTACACCGAGCTGTGCTCTCAGAAACGCTCGAAGCACGCGATATCACGATTTTGGTGTTCCTCGATTTTTCGTTCCCCACAGCTGTGAAAGACGACTTTTGACGTATAGATATTGTGCATTTGAGTAGAATGAAGGTTTTTGACACATTTACACCGAGCTGTGCTCTCAGAAACGCTCGAAACACGCGATATCACGATTTTGGTGTTCTTGAATGTATCGTTCGCCACGGATGTGCCAGACAACTTTTAGCACATGGATCTTGTGTATTTGAGTAGAATGAAGGTTTTTGACACATTTACACCGAGCTGTGCTCTCAGAAACGCTCGAAACACGCGATATCACGATTTTGGTGTTCTTCGATTTTTCGTTCGCCACAGCTGTGGCAGACGACTTTTAACGCATGGATATTGCGCATTTGAGTAGAATGAAGGTTTTTGACACATTTACACCGAGCTGTGCTCTCAGAAACGCTCGAAACACGCGATGTCACGGTTTTGGTGTTCTTCGTTTTTTCGTTCGCCACAGCTGTGGCAGACCACTTTTAACGATTGGAAATTGTGCATTTGAGTAGAATGAAGGTTTTTGACACATTTACACCGAGCTGTGCTCTCAGGAACGCTCGAAACACGCGATATCACGATTTTGGTGTTCTTCAATGTTTCGTTCGCCACGGCCGTGCCAGATGACTTTTAGTCAATGGATATTGTGCATTTGAGTAGAATGCAGGTTTTTGACACATTTACACCGAGCTGTGCTATCAGAAACGCTCGAAACACGCGATATCACGATTTTGGTGTTCTTCAATGTTTCGTTCGCCACGGCTGTGCCAGATGACATTTAGTGCATGGATATTGTGCATTTAAGTAGAATGCAGGTTTTTGACACATTTACTCCGAGCTGAGCATTCAGAATCGCTCGAAACACGCGATATCACGATTCTGGTGTTCTTCGATTTTTCATTCGCCACAGCCGTGGCAGACGACTTTTAACGCATGGATATTGTGCATTTGAGTAGAATGAAGGTTTTTGACACATGTATACAGAGCTGTGCTCTCACAAACGCTCGAAACACACGATATCACGATTTTGGTGTTCTTCGATTTTTCGTTCGCCACAGCTGTGATAGACGACTTTTAGCGCATGGATATTGAGCATTTGAGTAGAATGAAGGTTTCTGTCACATTTACACCGAGCTGTGCACTCAGAAACGCTTGAAACACGCGATATCAGGATTTTGGTGTTCTTCAATGTTTCGTTCGCCACGGCTGTGCCAGATGACTTTTAGTGCATGGATATTGTGCATTTGAGTAGAATGCAGGTTTTTGACACATTTACTCCGAGCTGTGCGTTCAGATTCGCTCGAAACACGCGATATCACGATTTTGGTGTTCTTCGATTTTTCGTTCGCCACAGCTGTGGCCGACGACTTTTAATCCATGGATATTGCGCATTTGAGTAGAATGAAGGTTTTTGACACATTTACACCGAGCTGTGCACTCAGAAACGCTCGAAACACGCGATATCACGATTTTGGTGTTCTTCGATTTTTCGTTTGCCGCAGCTGTGGCAGACGACTTTTAACGCATGGAAATTGTGCATTTGAGTAGAATGAAGGTTTTTGACACATTTACACCGAGCTGTGCTCTCAGGAACGCTCGAAACACGCGATATCACGATTTTGGTGTTCTTCAATGTTTCGTTCGCCACGGTCGTGCCAGATGACTTTTAGTGAATGGATATTGTGCATTTGAGTAGAATGCAGGTTTTTGACACATTTACTCCGAGCTGTGCGTTCAGAATCGCTCGAAACACGCGATATCACGATTCTGGTGTTCTTCGATTTTTCATTCGCCACAGCCGTGGCAGACGACTTTTAACACATGGATATTGTGCATTTGAGTAGAATGAAGGTTTTTGACACATGTATACGGAGCTGTGCTCTCAGAAACGCTCGAAACACACGATATCACGATTTTGGTGTTCTTCGATTTTTCGTTCGCCACAGCTGTGGCAGACGACTTTTAACGCATGGATATTGCGCATTTGAGTAGAATGAAGGTTTTTGACACATTTACACCGAGCTGTGCTCTCAGGAACGCTCGAAACACGCGATATCACGATTTTGGTGTTCTTCAATGTTTCGTTCGCCACGGCCGTGCCAGATGACTTTTAACGCATGGAAATTGTGCATTTGAGTAGAATGAAGGTTTTTGACACATTTACACCGAGCTGTGCACTCAGAAACGCTCGAAACACGCGATATCACGATTTTGGTGTTCTTCAATGTTTCGTTCGCCACGGCTGTGCCAGATGACTTTTAGTGCATGGATATTGTGCATTTGAGTAGAATGCAGGTTTTTGACACATTTACTCCGAGCTGTGCGTTCAGAATCGCTCGAAACACGCGATATCACGATTCTGTGTTCTTCGATTTTTCATTCGCCACAGCCGTGGCAGACGACTTTTAACGCATGGATATTGTGCATTTGAGTAGAATGAAGGTTTTTGACACATGTATACGGAGCTGTGCTCTCAGAAACGCTCGAAACACACGATATCACGATTTTGGTGTTCTTCGATTTTTCGTTCGCCACAGCTGTGGCAGACGACTTTTAACGCATGGATATTGCGCATTTGAGTAGAATGAAGGTTTTTGACACATTTACACCGAGCTGTGCACTCAGAAACGCTCGAAACACGCGATATCACGATTTTGGTGTTCTTGAATGTATCGTTCGCCACGGCTGTGCCAGACAACTTTTAGCACATGGATCTTGTGTATTTGAGTAGAATGAAGATTTTTGACACATTTACACCGAGCTGTGCTCTCAGAAACGCTCGAAACACGCGATATCACGATTTTGGTGCTGTTCAAAGTTTCGTTCGCCACAGCTGTGCCGGACAACTTTTAACGCAGGAATATCGTGCATTTGAGTAGAATGAAGTTTTTTGACACGTTTACACCGAGCTGTGCGCTCAGAAACGCTCGAAACACGCGATATCACGATTTTGGTGTTCTTCGTTTTTTCGTTCGCCACAGCTGTGGCAGACGACTTTTAACGCATGGAAATTGTGCATTTGAGTAGAATGAAGGTTTTTGACACATTTACACCGAGCTGTGCTCTCAGGAACGCTCGAAACACGCGATATCACGATTTTGGTGTTCTTCAATGTTTCGTTCGCCACGGCCGTGCCAGATGACTTTTAGTGAATGGATATTGTGGATTTGAGTAGAATGCAGGTTTTTGACACATTTACACCGAGCTGTGCACTCAGAAACGCTCGAAACACGCGATATCACGATTTTGGTGTTCTTCAATGTTTCGTTCGCCACGGCTGTGCCAGATGACTTTTAGTGCATGGATATTGTGCATTTGAGTAGAATGCAGGTTTTTGACACATTTACTCCGAGCTGTGCGTTCAGAATCGCTCGAAACACGCGATATCACGATTCTGTGTTCTTCGATTTTTCATTCGCCACAGCCGTGGCAGACGACTTTTAACGCATGGATATTGCGCATTTGAGTAGAATGAAGGTTTTTGACACATTTACACCGAGCTGTGCTCTCAGGAACGCTCGAAACACGCGATATCACGATTTTGGTGTTCTTCAATGTTTCGTTCGCCACGGCCGTGCCAGATGACTTTTAACGCATGGAAATTGTGCATTTGAGTAGAATGAAGGTTTTTGACACATTTACACCAAGCTGTGCACTCAGAAACGCTCGAAACACGCGATATCACGATTTTGGTGTTCTTCAATGTTTCGTTCGCCACGGCTGTGCCAGATGACTTTTAGTGCATGGATATTGTGCATTTGAGTAGAATGCAGGTTTTTGACACATTTACTCCGAGCTGTGCGTTCAGAATCGCTCGAAACACGCGATATCACGATTCTGTGTTCTTCGATTTTTCATTCGCCACAGCCGTGGCAGACGACTTTTAACGCATGGATATTGTGCATTTGAGTAGAATGAAGGTTTTTGACACATGTATACGGAGCTGTGCTCTCAGAAACGCTCGAAACACACGATATCACGATTTTGGTGTTCTTCGATTTTTCGTTCGCCACAGCTGTGGCAGACGACTTTTAACGCATGGATATTGCGCATTTGAGTAGAATGAAGGTTTTTGACACATTTACACCGAGCTGTGCACTCAGAAACGCTCGAAACACGCGATATCACGATTTTGGTGTTCTTGAATGTATCGTTCGCCACGGCTGTGCCCGACAACTTTTAGCACATGGATCTTGTGTATTTGAGTAGAATGAAGATTTTTGACACATTTACACCGAGCTGTGCTCTCAGAAACGCTCGAAACACGCGATATCACGATTTTGGTGCTGTTCAAAGTTTCGTTCGCCACAGCTGTGCCGGACAACTTTTAACGCAGGAATATCGTGCATTTGAGTAGAATGAAGTTTTTTGACACGTTTACACCGAGCTGTGCGCTCAGAAACGCTCGAAACACGCGATATCACGATTTTGGTGTTCTTCGTTTTTTCGTTCGCCACAGCTGTGGCAGACGACTTTTAACGCATGGAAATTGTGCATTTGAGTAGAATGAAGGTTTTTGACACATTTACACCGAGCTGTGCTCTCAGGAACGCTCGAAACACGCGATATCACGATTTTGGTGTTCTTCAATGTTTCGTTCGCCACGGCCGTGCCAGATGACTTTTAGTGAATGGATATTGTGCATTTGAGTAGAATGCAGGTTTTTGACACATTTACACCGAGCTGTGCACTCAGAAACGCTCGAAACACGCGATATCACGATTTTGGTGTTCTTCAATGTTTCGTTCGCCACGGCTGTGCCAGATGACTTTTAGTGCATGGATATTGTGCATTTGAGTAGAATGCAGGTTTTTGACACATTTACTCCGAGCTGTGCGTTCAGAATCGCTCGAAACACGCGATATCACGATTCTGTGTTCTTCGATTTTTCATTCGCCACAGCCGTGGCAGACGACTTTTAACGCATGGATATTGTGCATTTGAGTAGAATGAAGGTTTTTGACACATGTATACGGAGCTGTGCTCTCAGAAACGCTCGAAACACACGATATCACGATTTTGGTGTTCTTCGATTTTTCGTTCGCCACAGCTGTGGCAGACGACTTTTAACGCATGGATATTGCGCATTTGAGTAGAATGGAGGTTTTTGACACATTTACACCGAGCTGTGCACTCAGAAACGCTCGAAACACGCGATATCAGGATTTTGGAGTTCTTGAATGTATCGTTCGCCACGGCTGTGCCAGACAACTTTTAGCACATGGATCTTGTGTATTTGAGTAGAATGAAGGTTTTTGACACATTTACACCGAGCTGTGCTCTCAGAAACGCTCGAAGCACGCGATATCACGATTTTGGTGTTCCTCGATTTTTCGTTCCCCACAGCTGTGCCAGACGACTTTTGACGCATAGATATTGTGCATTTGAGTAGAATGAAGGTTTTTGACACATTTACACCGAGCTGTGCTCTCAGAAACGCTCGAAGCACGCGATATCACGATTTTGGTGTTCTTCAATGTTTCGTTCGCCACGGCCGTGCCAGATGACTTTTAGTGCATGGATATTGTGCATTTGAGTAGAATGCAGGTTTTTGACACATTTACTCCGAGCTGTGCGTTCAGAATCGCTCGAAACACGCGATATCACGATTCTGTGTTCTTCGATTTTTCGTTCGCCACAGCTGTGGCAGACGACTTTTAACGCATGGATATTGCGCATTTGAGTAGAATGAAGGTTTTTGACACATTTATACCGAGCTGTGCTCTCAGAAACGCTCGAAACACGCGATATCACGATTTTGGTGCTGTTCAAAGTTTCGTTCGCCACAGCTGTGCCGGACAACTTTTAACGCAGGGATATTGTGCATTTGAGTAGAATGAAGTTTTTTGACACGTTTACACCGAGCTGTGCGCTCAGAAACGCTCGAAACACGCGATATCACGATTTTGGTGTTCTTCGTTTTTTCGTTCGCCACAGCTGTGGCAGACCACTTTTAACGCATGGAAATTGTGCATTTGAGTAGAATGAAGGTTTTTGACACATTTACACCGAGCTGTGCTCTCAGGAACGCTCGAAACACGCGATATCACGGTTTTGGTGTTCTTCAATGTTTCGTTCGCCACGGCCGTGCCAGATGACTTTTAGTGAATGGATATTGTGCATTTGAGTAGAATGCAGGTTTTTGACACATTTACACCGAGCTGTGCTATCAGAAAAACTCGAAACTCGCGATATCACGATTTTGGTGTTCTTCAATGTTTCGTTCGCCACGGCCGTGCCAGATGACTTTTAGTGAATGGATATTGTGGATTTGAGTAGAATGCAGGTTTTTGACACATTTACACCGAGCTGTGCACTCAGAAACGCTCGAAACACGCGATATCACGATTTTGGTGTTCTTCAATGTTTCGTTCGCCACGGCTGTGCCAGATGACTTTTAGTGCATGGATATTGTGCATTTGAGTAGAATGCAGGTTTTTGACACATTTACTCCGAGCTGTGCGTTCAGAATCGCTCGAAACACGCGATATCACGATTCTGTGTTCTTCGATTTTTCATTCGCCACAGCCGTGGCAGACGACTTTTAACGCATGGATATTGCGCATTTGAGTAGAATGAAGGTTTTTGACACATTTACACCGAGCTGTGCTCTCAGGAACGCTCGAAACACGCGATATCACGATTTTGGTGTTCTTCAATGTTTCGTTCGCCACGGCCGTGCCAGATGACTTTTAACGCATGGAAATTGTGCATTTGAGTAGAATGAAGGTTTTTGACACATTTACACCAAGCTGTGCACTCAGAAACGCTCGAAACACGCGATATCACGATTTTGGTGTTCTTCAATGTTTCGTTCGCCACGGCTGTGCCAGATGACTTTTAGTGCATGGATATTGTGCATTTGAGTAGAATGCAGGTTTTTGACACATTTACTCCGAGCTGTGCGTTCAGAATCGCTCGAAACACGCGATATCACGATTCTGTGTTCTTCGATTTTTCATTCGCCACAGCCGTGGCAGACGACTTTTAACGCATGGATATTGTGCATTTGAGTAGAATGAAGGTTTTTGACACATGTATACGGAGCTGTGCTCTCAGAAACGCTCGAAACACACGATATCACGATTTTGGTGTTCTTCGATTTTTCGTTCGCCACAGCTGTGGCAGACGACTTTTAACGCATGGATATTGCGCATTTGAGTAGAATGAAGGTTTTTGACACATTTACACCGAGCTGTGCACTCAGAAACGCTCGAAACACGCGATATCACGATTTTGGTGTTCTTGAATGTATCGTTCGCCACGGCTGTGCCCGACAACTTTTAGCACATGGATCTTGTGTATTTGAGTAGAATGAAGATTTTTGACACATTTACACCGAGCTGTGCTCTCAGAAACGCTCGAAACACGCGATATCACGATTTTGGTGCTGTTCAAAGTTTCGTTCGCCACAGCTGTGCCGGACAACTTTTAACGCAGGAATATCGTGCATTTGAGTAGAATGAAGTTTTTTGACACGTTTACACCGAGCTGTGCGCTCAGAAACGCTCGAAACACGCGATATCACGATTTTGGTGTTCTTCGTTTTTTCGTTCGCCACAGCTGTGGCAGACGACTTTTAACGCATGGAAATTGTGCATTTGAGTAGAATGAAGGTTTTTGACACATTTACACCGAGCTGTGCTCTCAGGAACGCTCGAAACACGCGATATCACGATTTTGGTGTTCTTCAATGTTTCGTTCGCCACGGCCGTGCCAGATGACTTTTAGTGAATGGATATTGTGCATTTGAGTAGAATGCAGGTTTTTGACACATTTACACCGAGCTGTGCACTCAGAAACGCTCGAAACACGCGATATCACGATTTTGGTGTTCTTCAATGTTTCGTTCGCCACGGCTGTGCCAGATGACTTTTAGTGCATGGATATTGTGCATTTGAGTAGAATGCAGGTTTTTGACACATTTACTCCGAGCTGTGCGTTCAGAATCGCTCGAAACACGCGATATCACGATTCTGTGTTCTTCGATTTTTCATTCGCCACAGCCGTGGCAGACGACTTTTAACGCATGGATATTGTGCATTTGAGTAGAATGAAGGTTTTTGACACATGTATACGGAGCTGTGCTCTCAGAAACGCTCGAAACACACGATATCACGATTTTGGTGTTCTTCGATTTTTCGTTCGCCACAGCTGTGGCAGACGACTTTTAACGCATGGATATTGCGCATTTGAGTAGAATGGAGGTTTTTGACACATTTACACCGAGCTGTGCACTCAGAAACGCTCGAAACACGCGATATCAGGATTTTGGAGTTCTTGAATGTATCGTTCGCCACGGCTGTGCCAGACAACTTTTAGCACATGGATCTTGTGTATTTGAGTAGAATGAAGGTTTTTGACACATTTACACCGAGCTGTGCTCTCAGAAACGCTCGAAGCACGCGATATCACGATTTTGGTGTTCCTCGATTTTTCGTTCCCCACAGCTGTGCCAGACGACTTTTGACGCATAGATATTGTGCATTTGAGTAGAATGAAGGTTTTTGACACATTTACACCGAGCTGTGCTCTCAGAAACGCTCGAAGCACGCGATATCACGATTTTGGTGTTCTTCAATGTTTCGTTCGCCACGGCCGTGCCAGATGACTTTTAGTGCATGGATATTGTGCATTTGAGTAGAATGCAGGTTTTTGACACATTTACTCCGAGCTGTGCGTTCAGAATCGCTCGAAACACGCGATATCACGATTCTGTGTTCTTCGATTTTTCGTTCGCCACAGCTGTGGCAGACGACTTTTAACGCATGGATATTGCGCATTTGAGTAGAATGAAGGTTTTTGACACATTTATACCGAGCTGTGCTCTCAGAAACGCTCGAAACACGCGATATCACGATTTTGGTGCTGTTCAAAGTTTCGTTCGCCACAGCTGTGCCGGACAACTTTTAACGCAGGGATATTGTGCATTTGAGTAGAATGAAGTTTTTTGACACGTTTACACCGAGCTGTGCGCTCAGAAACGCTCGAAACACGCGATATCACGATTTTGGTGTTCTTCGTTTTTTCGTTCGCCACAGCTGTGGCAGACCACTTTTAACGCATGGAAATTGTGCATTTGAGTAGAATGAAGGTTTTTGACACATTTACACCGAGCTGTGCTCTCAGGAACGCTCGAAACACGCGATATCACGGTTTTGGTGTTCTTCAATGTTTCGTTCGCCACGGCCGTGCCAGATGACTTTTAGTGAATGGATATTGTGCATTTGAGTAGAATGCAGGTTTTTGACACATTTACACCGAGCTGTGCTATCAGAAAAACTCGAAACTCGCGATATCACGATTTTGGTGTTCTTCGGTTTTTCATTCGCCACAGCTGTGCCAGACACTTTTAACGCATGGATATTGCGCATTTCAGTAGAATGAAGGTTTTTGACACATTTACACCGAGCTGTGCTCTCAGAAACGCTCGAAGCACGCGATATCACGATTTTGGTGTTCCTCGATTTTTCGTTCCCCACAGCTGTGAAAGACGACTTTTGACGCATAGATATTGTGCATTTGAGTAGAATGAAGGTTTTTGACACATTTACACCGAGCTGTGCTCTCAGAAACGCTCGAAACACGCGATATCACGATTTTGGTGTTCTTCGTTTTTTCGTTCGCCACAGCTGTGGCAGACCACTTTTAACGCATGGAAATTGTGCATTTGAGTAGAATGAAGGTTTTTGACACATTTACACCGAGCTGTGCTCTCAGGAACGCTCGAAACACGCGATATCACGATTTTGGTGTTCTTCAATGTTTCGTTCGCCACGGCCGTGCCAGATGACTTTTAGTGAATGGATATTGTGCATTTGAGTAGAATGCAGGTTTTTGACACATTTACACCGAGCTGTGCTATCAGAAAAACTCGAAACTCGCGATATCACGATTTTGGTGTTCTTCGGTTTTTCATTCGCCACAGCTGTGCCAGACACTTTTAACGCATGGATATTGCGCATTTCAGTAGAATGAAGGTTTTTGACACATTTACACCGAGCTGTGCTCTCAGAAACGCTCGAAGCACGCGATATCACGATTTTGGTGTTCCTCGATTTTTCGTTCCCCACAGCTGTGAAAGACGACTTTTGACGTATAGATATTGTGCATTTGAGTAGAATGAAGGTTTTTGACACATTTACAACGAGCTGTGCTCTCAGAAACGCTCGAAACACGCGATATCACGATTTTGGTGTTCTTGAATGTATCGTTCGCCACGGATGTGCCAGACAACTTTTAGCACATGGATCTTGTGTATTTGAGTAGAATGAAGGTTTTTGACACATTTACACCGAGCTGTGCTCTCAGAAACGCTCGAAACACGCGATATCACGATTTTGGTGTTCTTCGATTTTTCGTTCGCCACAGCTGTGGCAGACGACTTTTAACGCATGGATATTGCGCATTTGAGTAGAATGAAGGTTTTTGACACATTTACACCGAGCTGTGCTCTCAGAAACGCTCGAAACACGCGATGTCACGGTTTTGGTGTTCTTCGTTTTTTCGTTCGCCACAGCTGTGGCAGACCACTTTTAACGCATGGAAATTGTGCATTTGAGTAGAATGAAGGTTTTTGACACATTTACACCGAGCTGTGCTCTCAGGAACGCTCGAAACACGCGATATCACGATTTTGGTGTTCTTCAATGTTTCGTTCGCCACGGCCGTGCCAGATGACTTTTAGTCAATGGATATTGTGCATTTGAGTAGAATGAAGGTTTTTGACACATTTACACCGAGCTGTGCACTCAGAAACGCTCGAAACACGCGATATCACGATTTTGGTGTTCTTCAATGTTTCGTTCGCCACGGCTGTGCCAGATGACTTTTAGTGCATGGATATTGTGCATTTGAGTAGAATGCAGGTTTTTGACACATTTACTCCGAGCTGTGCGTTCAGAATCGCTCGAAACACGCGATATCACGATTCTGTGTTCTTCGATTTTTCATTCGCCACAGCCGTGGCAGACGACTTTTAACGCATGGATATTGTGCATTTGAGTAGAATGAAGGTTTTTGACACATGTATACGGAGCTGTGCTCTCAGAAACGCTCGAAACACACGATATCACGATTTTGGTGTTCTTCGATTTTTCGTTCGCCACAGCTGTGGCAGACGACTTTTAACGCATGGATATTGCGCATTTGAGTAGAATGAAGGTTTTTGACACATTTACACCGAGCTGTGCACTCAGAAACGCTCGAAACACGCGATATCACGATTTTGGTGTTCTTGAATGTATCGTTCGCCACGGCTGTGCCAGACAACTTTTAGCACATGGATCTTGTGTATTTGAGTAGAATGAAGATTTTTGACACATTTACACCGAGCTGTGCTCTCAGAAACGCTCGAAACACGCGATATCACGATTTTGGTGCTGTTCAAAGTTTCGTTCGCCACAGCTGTGCCGGACAACTTTTAACGCAGGAATATCGTGCATTTGAGTAGAATGAAGTTTTTTGACACGTTTACACCGAGCTGTGCGCTCAGAAACGCTCGAAACACGCGATATCACGATTTTGGTGTTCTTCGTTTTTTCGTTCGCCACAGCTGTGGCAGACGACTTTTAACGCATGGAAATTGTGCATTTGAGTAGAATGAAGGTTTTTGACACATTTACACCGAGCTGTGCTCTCAGGAACGCTCGAAACACGCGATATCACGATTTTGGTGTTCTTCAATGTTTCGTTCGCCACGGCCGTGCCAGATGACTTTTAGTGAATGGATATTGTGCATTTGAGTAGAATGCAGGTTTTTGACACATTTACACCGAGCTGTGCACTCAGAAACGCTCGAAACACGCGATATCACGATTTTGGTGTTCTTCAATGTTTCGTTCGCCACGGCTGTGCCAGATGACTTTTAGTGCATGGATATTGTGCATTTGAGTAGAATGCAGGTTTTTGACACATTTACTCCGAGCTGTGCGTTCAGAATCGCTCGAAACACGCGATATCACGATTCTGTGTTCTTCGATTTTTCATTCGCCACAGCCGTGGCAGACGACTTTTAACGCATGGATATTGCGCATTTGAGTAGAATGAAGGTTTTTGACACATTTACACCGAGCTGTGCTCTCAGGAACGCTCGAAACACGCGATATCACGATTTTGGTGTTCTTCAATGTTTCGTTCGCCACGGCCGTGCCAGATGACTTTTAACGCATGGAAATTGTGCATTTGAGTAGAATGAAGGTTTTTGACACATTTACACCGAGCTGTGCACTCAGAAACGCTCGAAACACGCGATATCACGATTTTGGTGTTCTTCAATGTTTCGTTCGCCACGGCTGTGCCAGATGACTTTTAGTGCATGGATATTGTGCATTTGAGTAGAATGCAGGTTTTTGACACATTTACTCCGAGCTGTGCGTTCAGAATCGCTCGAAACACGCGATATCACGATTCTGTGTTCTTCGATTTTTCATTCGCCACAGCCGTGGCAGACGACTTTTAACGCATGGATATTGTGCATTTGAGTAGAATGAAGGTTTTTGACACATGTATACGGAGCTGTGCTCTCAGAAACGCTCGAAACACACGATATCACGATTTTGGTGTTCTTCGATTTTTCGTTCGCCACAGCTGTGGCAGACGACTTTTAACGCATGGATATTGCGCATTTGAGTAGAATGAAGGTTTTTGACACATTTACACCGAGCTGTGCACTCAGAAACGCTCGAAACACGCGATATCACGATTTTGGTGTTCTTGAATGTATCGTTCGCCACGGCTGTGCCAGACAACTTTTAGCACATGGATCTTGTGTATTTGAGTAGAATGAAGATTTTTGACACATTTACACCGAGCTGTGCTCTCAGAAACGCTCGAAACACGCGATATCACGATTTTGGTGCTGTTCAAAGTTTCGTTCGCCACAGCTGTGCCGGACAACTTTTAACGCAGGAATATCGTGCATTTGAGTAGAATGAAGTTTTTTGACACGTTTACACCGAGCTGTGCGCTCAGAAACGCTCGAAACACGCGATATCACGATTTTGGTGTTCTTCGTTTTTTCGTTCGCCACAGCTGTGGCAGACGACTTTTAACGCATGGAAATTGTGCATTTGAGTAGAATGAAGGTTTTTGACACATTTACACCGAGCTGTGCTCTCAGGAACGCTCGAAACACGCGATATCACGATTTTGGTGTTCTTCAATGTTTCGTTCGCCACGGCCGTGCCAGATGACTTTTAGTGAATGGATATTGTGCATTTGAGTAGAATGCAGGTTTTTGACACATTTACACCGAGCTGTGCACTCAGAAACGCTCGAAACACGCGATATCACGATTTTGGTGTTCTTCAATGTTTCGTTCGCCACGGCTGTGCCAGATGACTTTTAGTGCATGGATATTGTGCATTTGAGTAGAATGCAGGTTTTTGACACATTTACTCCGAGCTGTGCGTTCAGAATCGCTCGAAACACGCGATATCACGATTCTGTGTTCTTCGATTTTTCATTCGCCACAGCCGTGGCAGACGACTTTTAACGCATGGATATTGTGCATTTGAGTAGAATGAAGGTTTTTGACACATGTATACGGAGCTGTGCTCTCAGAAACGCTCGAAACACACGATATCACGATTTTGGTGTTCTTCGATTTTTCGTTCGCCACAGCTGTGGCAGACGACTTTTAACGCATGGATATTGCGCATTTGAGTAGAATGGAGGTTTTTGACACATTTACACCGAGCTGTGCACTCAGAAACGCTCGAAACACGCGATATCAGGATTTTGGAGTTCTTGAATGTATCGTTCGCCACGGCTGTGCCAGACAACTTTTAGCACATGGATCTTGTGTATTTGAGTAGAATGAAGGTTTTTGACACATTTACACCGAGCTGTGCTCTCAGAAACGCTCGAAGCACGCGATATCACGATTTTGGTGTTCCTCGATTTTTCGTTCCCCACAGCTGTGCCAGACGACTTTTGACGCATAGATATTGTGCGTTTGAGTAGAATGAAGGTTTTTGACACATTTACACCGAGCTGTGCTCTCAGAAACGCTCGAAGCACGCGATATCACGATTTTGGTGTTCTTCAATGTTTCGTTCGCCACGGCCGTGCCAGATGACTTTTAGTGCCTGGATATTGTGCATTTGAGTAGAATGCAGGTTTTTGACACATTTACTCCGAGCTGTGCGTTCAGAATCGCTCGAAACACGCGATATCACGATTCTGTGTTCTTCGATTTTTCGTTCGCCACAGCTGTGGCAGACGACTTTTAACGCATGGATATTGCGCATTTGAGTAGAATGAAGGTTTTTGACACATTTATACCGAGCTGTGCTCTCAGAAACGCTCGAAACACGCGATATCACGATTTTGGTGCTGTTCAAAGTTTCGTTCGCCACAGCTGTGCCGGACAACTTTTAACGCAGGGATATTGTGCATTTGAGTAGAATGAAGTTTTTTGACACGTTTACACCGAGCTGTGCGCTCAGAAACGCTCGAAACACGCGATATCACGATTTTGGTGTTCTTCGTTTTTTCGTTCGCCACAGCTGTGGCAGACCACTTTTAACGCATGGAAATTGTGCATTTGAGTAGAATGAAGGTTTTTGACACATTTACACCGAGCTGTGCTCTCAGGAACGCTCGAAACACGCGATATCACGGTTTTGGTGTTCTTCAATGTTTCGTTCGCCACGGCCGTGCCAGATGACTTTTAGTGAATGGATATTGTGCATTTGAGTAGAATGCAGGTTTTTGACACATTTACACCGAGCTGTGCTATCAGAAAAACTCGAAACTCGCGATATCACGATTTTGGTGTTCTTCGGTTTTTCATTCGCCACAGCTGTGCCAGACACTTTTAACGCATGGATATTGCGCATTTCAGTAGAATGAAGGTTTTTGACACATTTACACCGAGCTGTGCTCTCAGAAACGCTCGAAGCACGCGATATCACGATTTTGGTGTTCCTCGATTTTTCGTTCCCCACAGCTGTGAAAGACGACTTTTGACGCATAGATATTGTGCATTTGAGTAGAATGAAGGTTTTTGACACATTTACACCGAGCTGTGCTCTCAGAAACGCTCGAAACACGCGATATCACGATTTTGGTGTTCTTGAATGTATCGTTCGCCACGGCTGTGCCAGACAACTTTTAGCACATGGATCTTGTGTATTTGAGTAGAATGAAGGTTTTTGACACATTTACACCGAGCTGTGCTCTCAGAAACGCTCGAAACACGCGATATCACGATTTTGGTGTTCTTCGATTTTTCGTTCGCCACAGCTATGGCAGACGACTTTTAACGCATGGATAGTGTGCATTTGAGTAGAATGAAGGTTTTTGACACATTTACACCGAGCTGTGCTCTCAGAAACGCTCGAAACACGCGATATCAGGATTTTGGTGTTCTTCAATGTTTCGTTCGCCACGGCTGCGCCAGACAACTTTTAACACATGGATTTTTTGTATTTGAGTAGAATGAAGGTTTTTGACACATTTACACCGAGCTGTGCTCTCAGAAACGCTCTAAGCACGCGATATCACGATTTTGGTGTACGTCGATTTTTCGTTTGCCACAGCTGTGGCAGACGACTTTTAACGCATGGATATTGTGCATTTGAGTAGAATGAAGGTTTCTGACACATTTACACCGAGCTGTGCTCTCAGAAACGCTCGAAACACGCGTTATCACGATTTTGGTGTTCTTCAATGTTTCGTTCGCCACGGCTGTGCCAGATGACATTTAGTGCATGGGCATTGTGCATTTGAGTAGAATGCAGGTTTTTGACACATTTACTCCGCGCTGTGCATTCAGAATCGCTCGAAACACGCGATATCACGATTCTGGTGTTCTTCGATTTTTCATTCGCCACAGTCGTGGCAGTCGACTTTTAACGCATGGATATTGTGCATTTGAGTAGAATGAAGGTTTTTGACACATTTACACCGAGCTGTGCTCTCAGGAACGCTCGAAGCACGCGATATCACGATTTTGGTGTTCTTCAATGTTTCGTTCGCCACGGCCGTGCCAGATGACTTTTAGTGAATAGATATTGTGCATTTGAGTAGAATGCAGGTTTTTGACACATTTACACCGAGCTGTGCACTCAGAAACGCTCGAAACACGCGATATCACGATTTTGGTGTTCTTCAATGTTTCGTTCGCCACGGCTGTGCCAGATGACTTTTAGTGCATGGATATTGTGCATTTGAGTAGAATGCAGGTTTTTGACACATTTACTCCGAGCTGTGCGTTCAGAATCGCTCGAAACACGCGATATCACGATTCTGTGTTCTTCGATTTTTCGTTCGCCACAGCTGTGGCAGACGACTTTTAACGCATGGATATTGCGCATTTGAGTAGAATGAAGGTTTTTGACACATTTATACCGAGCTGTGCTCTCAGAAACGCTCGAAACACGCGATATCACGATTTTGGTGCTGTTCAAAGTTTCGTTCGCCACAGCTGTGCCGGACAACTTTTAACGCAGGGATATTGTGCATTTGAGTAGAATGAAGTTTTTTGACACGTTTACACCGAGCTGTGCGCTCAGAAACGCTCGAAACACGCGATATCACGATTTTGGTGTTCTTCGTTTTTTCGTTCGCCACAGCTGTGGCAGACCACTTTTAACGCATGGAAATTGTGCATTTGAGTAGAATGAAGGTTTTTGACACATTTACACCGAGCTGTGCTCTCAGGAACGCTCGAAACACGCGATATCACGATTTTGGTGTTCTTCAATGTTTCGTTCGCCACGGCCGTGCCAGATGACTTTTAGTGAATGGATATTATGCATTTGAGTAGAATGCAGGTTTTTGACACATTTACACCGAGCTGTGCTATCAGAAAAACTCGAAACTCGCGATATCACGATTTTGGTGTTCTTCGGTTTTTCATTCGCCACAGCTGTGCCAGACACTTTTAACGCATGGATATTGCGCATTTCAGTAGAATGAAGGTTTTTGACACATTTACACCGAGCTGTGCTCTCAGAAACGCTCGAAGCACGCGATATCACGATTTTGGTGTTCCTCGATTTTTCGTTCCCCACAGCTGTGAAAGACGACTTTTGACGCATAGATATTGTGCATTTGAGTAGAATGAAGGTTTTTGACACATTTACACCGAGCTGTGCTCTCAGAAACGCTCGAAACACGCGATATCACGATTTTGGTGTTCTTGAATGTATCGTTCGCCACGGCTGTGCCAGACAACTTTTAGCACATGGATCTTGTGTATTTGTGTAGAATGAAGGTTTTTGACACATTTACACCGAGCTGTGCTCTCAGAAACGCTCGAAACACGCGATATCACGATTTTGGTGTTCTTCGATTTTTCGTTCGCCACAGCTGTGGCAGACGACTTTTAACGCATGGATATTGCGCATTTGAGTAGAATGAAGGTTTCTGACACATTTACACCGAGCTGTGCTCTCAGAAACGCTCGAAACACGCGATATCACGGTTTTGGTGTTCTTCGTTTTTTCGTTCGCCACAGCTGTGGCAGACCACTTTTAACGCATGGAAATTGTGCATTTGAGTAGAATGAAGGTTTTTGACACATTTACACCGAGCTGTGCTCTCAGGAACGCTCGAAACACGCGATATCACGATTTTGGTGTTCTTCAATGTTTCGTTCGCCACGGCCGTGCCAGATGAATTTTAGTGAATGGATATTGTGCATTTGAGTAGAATGCAGGTTTTTGACACATTTACACCGAGCTGTGCTATCAGAAAAACTCGAAACTCGCGATATCACGATTTTGGTGTACGTCGATTTTTCGTTTGCCACAGCTGTGGCAGACGACTTTTAACGGATGGATATTGTGCATTTGAGTAGAATGAAGGTTTCTGACACATTTACACCGAGCTGTGCTCTCAGAAACGCTCGAAACACGCGTTATCACGATTTTGGTGTTCTTCGATTTTTCGTTCGCCACAGCTATGGCAGACGACTTTTAACGCATGGATAGTGTGCATTTGAGTAGAATGAAGGTTTTTGACACATTTACACCGAGCTGTGCTCTCAGAAACGCTCGAAACACGCGATATCAGGATTTTGGTGTTCTTCAATGTTTCGTTCGCCACGGCTGCGCCAGACAACTTTTAACACATGGATTTTTTGTATTTGAGTAGAATGAAGGTTTTTGACACATTTACACCGAGCTGTGCTCTCAGAAACGCTCGAAACACGCGATATCACGATTTTGGTGTTCTTCGATTTTTCGTTTGCCACAGCTGTGGCAGACGACTTTTAACGCATGGAAATTGTGCATTTGAGTAGAATGAAGGTTTTTGACACATTTACACCGAGCTGTGCTCTCAGAAACGCTCGAAGCACGCGATATCACGATTTTGGTGTTCCTCGATTTTTCGTTTCCCACAGCTGTGCCAGACGACTTTTGACGCATAGATATTGTGCATTTGAGTAGAATGAAGGTTTTTGACACATTTACACCGAGCTGTGCTCTCAGAAACGCTCGAAGCACGCGATATCACGAATTTGGTGTACGTCGATTTTTCGTTTGCCACAGCTGTGGCAGACGACTTTTAATGCATGGATATTGCGCATTTGAGTAGAATGGAGGTTTTTGACACATTTACACCGAGCTGTGCTCTCAGAAACGCTCGAAACACGCGATATCAGGATTTTGGTGTTCTTCAATGTTTCGTTCGCCACGGCTGCGCCAGACAACTTTTAACACATGTATTTTGTGTATTTGAGTAGAATGAAGGTTTTTGACACATTTACACCGAGCTGTGCTCTCAGAAACGCTCGAAACACGCGATATCACGATTTTGGTGTTCTTCGATTTTTCGTTCGCCACAGCTGTGGCAGACGACTTTTAACGCATGGATATTGCGCATTTGAGTAGAATGAAGGTTTTTGACACATTTACACCGAGCTGTGCTCTCAGAAACGCTCGAAACACGCGATATCACGATTTTGGTGTTCTTCGATTTTTCGTTCGCCACAGCTGTGATAGATGACTTTTAGCGCATGGATATTAAGCATTTGAGTAGAATGAAGGTTTCTGACACATTTACACCGAGCTGTGCTCTCAGAAACGCTCGAAGCACGCGATATCACGATTTTGGTGTTCCTCGATTTTTCGTTCCCCACAGCTGTGAAAGACGACTTTTGACGCATAGATATTGTGCATTTGAGTAGAATGAAGGTTTTTGACACATTTACACCGAGCTGTGCTCTCAGAAACGCTCGAAGCACGCGATATCACGATTTTGGTGTTCTTCGATTTTTCGTTCGCCACAGCTATGGCAGACGACTTTTAACGCATGGATAGTGTGCATTTGAGTAGAATGAAGGTTTTTGACACATTTACACCGAGCTGTGCTCTCAGAAACGCTCGAAACACGCGATATCACGATTTTGGTGTTCTTCAATGTTTCGTTCGCCACGGCTGTGCCAGATGACTTTTAGTGCATGGATATTGTGCATTTGAGTAGAATGCAGGTTTTTGACACATTTACTCCGAGCTGTGCGTTCAGATTCGCTCGAAACACGCGATATCACGATTTTGGTGTTCTTCGATTTTTCGTTCGCCACAGCTGTGGCAGACGACTTTTAATCCATGGATATTGCGCATTTGAGTAGAATGAAGGTTTTTGACACATTTACACCGAGCTGTGCACTCAGAAACGCTCGAAACACGCGATATCACGATTTTGGTGTTCTTCGTTTTTTCGTTCGCCACAGCTGTGGCAGACCACTTTTAACGCATGGAAATTGTGCATTTGAGTAGAATGAAGGTTTTTGACACATTTACACCGAGCTGTGCTCTCAGGAACGCTCGAAACACGCGATATCACGGTTTTGGTGTTCTTCAATGTTTCGTTCGCCACGGCCGTGCCAGATGACTTTTAGTGAATGGATATTGTGCATTTGAGTAGAATGCAGGTTTTTGACACATTTACACCGAGCTGTGCTATCAGAAAAACTCGAAACTCGCGATATCACGATTTTGGTGTTCTTCGGTTTTTCATTCGCCACAGCTGTGCCAGACACTTTTAACGCATGGATATTGCGCATTTCAGTAGAATGAAGGTTTTTGACACATTTACACCGAGCTGTGCTCTCAGAAACGCTCGAAGCACGCGATATCACGATTTTGGTGTTCCTCGATTTTTCGTTCCCCACAGCTGTGAAAGACGACTTTTGACGCATAGATATTGTGCATTTGAGTAGAATGAAGGTTTTTGACACATTTACACCGAGCTGTGCTCTCAGAAACGCTCGAAACACGCGATATCACGATTTTGGTGTTCTTCGTTTTTTCGTTCGCCACAGCTGTGGCAGACCACTTTTAACGCATGGAAATTGTGCATTTGAGTAGAATGAAGGTTTTTGACACATTTACACCGAGCTGTGCTCTCAGGAACGCTCGAAACACGCGATATCACGATTTTGGTGTTCTTCAATGTTTCGTTCGCCACGGCCGTGCCAGATGACTTTTAGTGAATGGATATTGTGCATTTGAGTAGAATGCAGGTTTTTGACACATTTACACCGAGCTGTGCTATCAGAAAAACTCGAAACTCGCGATATCACGATTTTGGTGTTCTTCGGTTTTTCATTCGCCACAGCTGTGCCAGACACTTTTAACGCATGGATATTGCGCATTTCAGTAGAATGAAGGTTTTTGACACATTTACACCGAGCTGTGCTCTCAGAAACGCTCGAAGCACGCGATATCACGATTTTGGTGTTCCTCGATTTTTCGTTCCCCACAGCTGTGAAAGACGACTTTTGACGTATAGATATTGTGCATTTGAGTAGAATGAAGGTTTTTGACACATTTACAACGAGCTGTGCTCTCAGAAACGCTCGAAACACGCGATATCACGATTTTGGTGTTCTTGAATGTATCGTTCGCCACGGATGTGCCAGACAACTTTTAGCACATGGATCTTGTGTATTTGAGTAGAATGAAGGTTTTTGACACATTTACACCGAGCTGTGCTCTCAGAAACGCTCGAAACACGCGATATCACGATTTTGGTGTTCTTCGATTTTTCGTTCGCCACAGCTGTGGCAGACGACTTTTAACGCATGGATATTGCGCATTTGAGTAGAATGAAGGTTTTTGACACATTTACACCGAGCTGTGCTCTCAGAAACGCTCGAAACACGCGATGTCACGGTTTTGGTGTTCTTCGTTTTTTCGTTCGCCACAGCTGTGGCAGACCACTTTTAACGCATGGAAATTGTGCATTTGAGTAGAATGAAGGTTTTTGACACATTTACACCGAGCTGTGCTCTCAGGAACGCTCGAAACACGCGATATCACGATTTTGGTGTTCTTCAATGTTTCGTTCGCCACGGCCGTGCCAGATGACTTTTAGTCAATGGATATTGTGCATTTGAGTAGAATGAAGGTTTTTGACACATTTACACCGAGCTGTGCACTCAGAAACGCTCGAAACACGCGATATCACGATTTTGGTGTTCTTCAATGTTTCGTTCGCCACGGCTGTGCCAGATGACTTTTAGTGCATGGATATTGTGCATTTGAGTAGAATGCAGGTTTTTGACACATTTACTCCGAGCTGTGCGTTCAGAATCGCTCGAAACACGCGATATCACGATTCTGTGTTCTTCGATTTTTCATTCGCCACAGCCGTGGCAGACGACTTTTAACGCATGGATATTGTGCATTTGAGTAGAATGAAGGTTTTTGACACATGTATACGGAGCTGTGCTCTCAGAAACGCTCGAAACACACGATATCACGATTTTGGTGTTCTTCGATTTTTCGTTCGCCACAGCTGTGGCAGACGACTTTTAACGCATGGATATTGCGCATTTGAGTAGAATGAAGGTTTTTGACACATTTACACCGAGCTGTGCACTCAGAAACGCTCGAAACACGCGATATCACGATTTTGGTGTTCTTGAATGTATCGTTCGCCACGGCTGTGCCAGACAACTTTTAGCACATGGATCTTGTGTATTTGAGTAGAATGAAGATTTTTGACACATTTACACCGAGCTGTGCTCTCAGAAACGCTCGAAACACGCGATATCACGATTTTGGTGCTGTTCAAAGTTTCGTTCGCCACAGCTGTGCCGGACAACTTTTAACGCAGGAATATCGTGCATTTGAGTAGAATGAAGTTTTTTGACACGTTTACACCGAGCTGTGCGCTCAGAAACGCTCGAAACACGCGATATCACGATTTTGGTGTTCTTCGTTTTTTCGTTCGCCACAGCTGTGGCAGACGACTTTTAACGCATGGAAATTGTGCATTTGAGTAGAATGAAGGTTTTTGACACATTTACACCGAGCTGTGCTCTCAGGAACGCTCGAAACACGCGATATCACGATTTTGGTGTTCTTCAATGTTTCGTTCGCCACGGCCGTGCCAGATGACTTTTAGTGAATGGATATTGTGCATTTGAGTAGAATGCAGGTTTTTGACACATTTACACCGAGCTGTGCACTCAGAAACGCTCGAAACACGCGATATCACGATTTTGGTGTTCTTCAATGTTTCGTTCGCCACGGCTGTGCCAGATGACTTTTAGTGCATGGATATTGTGCATTTGAGTAGAATGCAGGTTTTTGACACATTTACTCCGAGCTGTGCGTTCAGAATCGCTCGAAACACGCGATATCACGATTCTGTGTTCTTCGATTTTTCATTCGCCACAGCCGTGGCAGACGACTTTTAACGCATGGATATTGCGCATTTGAGTAGAATGAAGGTTTTTGACACATTTACACCGAGCTGTGCTCTCAGGAACGCTCGAAACACGCGATATCACGATTTTGGTGTTCTTCAATGTTTCGTTCGCCACGGCCGTGCCAGATGACTTTTAACGCATGGAAATTGTGCATTTGAGTAGAATGAAGGTTTTTGACACATTTACACCGAGCTGTGCACTCAGAAACGCTCGAAACACGCGATATCACGATTTTGGTGTTCTTCAATGTTTCGTTCGCCACGGCTGTGCCAGATGACTTTTAGTGCATGGATATTGTGCATTTGAGTAGAATGCAGGTTTTTGACACATTTACTCCGAGCTGTGCGTTCAGAATCGCTCGAAACACGCGATATCACGATTCTGTGTTCTTCGATTTTTCATTCGCCACAGCCGTGGCAGACGACTTTTAACGCATGGATATTGTGCATTTGAGTAGAATGAAGGTTTTTGACACATGTATACGGAGCTGTGCTCTCAGAAACGCTCGAAACACACGATATCACGATTTTGGTGTTCTTCGATTTTTCGTTCGCCACAGCTGTGGCAGACGACTTTTAACGCATGGATATTGCGCATTTGAGTAGAATGAAGGTTTTTGACACATTTACACCGAGCTGTGCACTCAGAAACGCTCGAAACACGCGATATCACGATTTTGGTGTTCTTGAATGTATCGTTCGCCACGGCTGTGCCAGACAACTTTTAGCACATGGATCTTGTGTATTTGAGTAGAATGAAGATTTTTGACACATTTACACCGAGCTGTGCTCTCAGAAACGCTCGAAACACGCGATATCACGATTTTGGTGCTGTTCAAAGTTTCGTTCGCCACAGCTGTGCCGGACAACTTTTAACGCAGGAATATCGTGCATTTGAGTAGAATGAAGTTTTTTGACACGTTTACACCGAGCTGTGCGCTCAGAAACGCTCGAAACACGCGATATCACGATTTTGGTGTTCTTCGTTTTTTCGTTCGCCACAGCTGTGGCAGACGACTTTTAACGCATGGAAATTGTGCATTTGAGTAGAATGAAGGTTTTTGACACATTTACACCGAGCTGTGCTCTCAGGAACGCTCGAAACACGCGATATCACGATTTTGGTGTTCTTCAATGTTTCGTTCGCCACGGCCGTGCCAGATGACTTTTAGTGAATGGATATTGTGCATTTGAGTAGAATGCAGGTTTTTGACACATTTACACCGAGCTGTGCACTCAGAAACGCTCGAAACACGCGATATCACGATTTTGGTGTTCTTCAATGTTTCGTTCGCCACGGCTGTGCCAGATGACTTTTAGTGCATGGATATTGTGCATTTGAGTAGAATGCAGGTTTTTGACACATTTACTCCGAGCTGTGCGTTCAGAATCGCTCGAAACACGCGATATCACGATTCTGTGTTCTTCGATTTTTCATTCGCCACAGCCGTGGCAGACGACTTTTAACGCATGGATATTGTGCATTTGAGTAGAATGAAGGTTTTTGACACATGTATACGGAGCTGTGCTCTCAGAAACGCTCGAAACACACGATATCACGATTTTGGTGTTCTTCGATTTTTCGTTCGCCACAGCTGTGGCAGACGACTTTTAACGCATGGATATTGCGCATTTGAGTAGAATGGAGGTTTTTGACACATTTACACCGAGCTGTGCACTCAGAAACGCTCGAAACACGCGATATCACGATTTTGGTGTTCTTCAATGTTTCGTTCGCCACGGCCGTGCCAGATGAATTTTAGTGAATGGATATTGTGCATTTGAGTAGAATGCAGGTTTTTGACACATTTACACCGAGCTGTGCTATCAGAAAAACTCGAAACTCGCGATATCACGATTTTGGTGTACGTCGATTTTTCGTTTGCCACAGCTGTGGCAGACGACTTTTAACGGATGGATATTGTGCATTTGAGTAGAATGAAGGTTTCTGACACATTTACACCGAGCTGTGCTCTCAGAAACGCTCGAAACACGCGTTATCACGATTTTGGTGTTCTTCGATTTTTCGTTCGCCACAGCTATGGCAGACGACTTTTAACGCATGGATAGTGTGCATTTGAGTAGAATGAAGGTTTTTGACACATTTACACCGAGCTGTGCTCTCAGAAACGCTCGAAACACGCGATATCAGGATTTTGGTGTTCTTCAATGTTTCGTTCGCCACGGCTGCGCCAGACAACTTTTAACACATGGATTTTTTGTATTTGAGTAGAATGAAGGTTTTTGACACATTTACACCGAGCTGTGCTCTCAGAAACGCTCGAAACACGCGATATCACGATTTTGGTGTTCTTCGATTTTTCGTTTGCCACAGCTGTGGCAGACGACTTTTAACGCATGGAAATTGTGCATTTGAGTAGAATGAAGGTTTTTGACACATTTACACCGAGCTGTGCTCTCAGAAACGCTCGAAGCACGCGATATCACGATTTTGGTGTTCCTCGATTTTTCGTTTCCCACAGCTGTGCCAGACGACTTTTGACGCATAGATATTGTGCATTTGAGTAGAATGAAGGTTTTTGACACATTTACACCGAGCTGTGCTCTCAGAAACGCTCGAAGCACGCGATATCACGAATTTGGTGTACGTCGATTTTTCGTTTGCCACAGCTGTGGCAGACGACTTTTAATGCATGGATATTGCGCATTTGAGTAGAATGGAGGTTTTTGACACATTTACACCGAGCTGTGCTCTCAGAAACGCTCGAAACACGCGATATCAGGATTTTGGTGTTCTTCAATGTTTCGTTCGCCACGGCTGCGCCAGACAACTTTTAACACATGTATTTTGTGTATTTGAGTAGAATGAAGGTTTTTGACACATTTACACCGAGCTGTGCTCTCAGAAACGCTCGAAACACGCGATATCACGATTTTGGTGTTCTTCGATTTTTCGTTCGCCACAGCTGTGGCAGACGACTTTTAACGCATGGATATTGCGCATTTGAGTAGAATGAAGGTTTTTGACACATTTACACCGAGCTGTGCTCTCAGAAACGCTCGAAACACGCGATATCACGATTTTGGTGTTCTTCGATTTTTCGTTCGCCACAGCTGTGATAGATGACTTTTAGCGCATGGATATTAAGCATTTGAGTAGAATGAAGGTTTCTGACACATTTACACCGAGCTGTGCTCTCAGAAACGCTCGAAGCACGCGATATCACGATTTTGGTGTTCCTCGATTTTTCGTTCCCCACAGCTGTGAAAGACGACTTTTGACGCATAGATATTGTGCATTTGAGTAGAATGAAGGTTTTTGACACATTTACACCGAGCTGTGCTCTCAGAAACGCTCGAAGCACGCGATATCACGATTTTGGTGTTCTTCGATTTTTCGTTCGCCACAGCTATGGCAGACGACTTTTAACGCATGGATAGTGTGCATTTGAGTAGAATGAAGGTTTTTGACACATTTACACCGAGCTGTGCTCTCAGAAACGCTCGAAACACGCGATATCACGATTTTGGTGTTCTTCAATGTTTCGTTCGCCACGGCTGTGCCAGATGACTTTTAGTGCATGGATATTGTGCATTTGAGTAGAATGCAGGTTTTTGACACATTTACTCCGAGCTGTGCGTTCAGATTCGCTCGAAACACGCGATATCACGATTTTGGTGTTCTTCGATTTTTCGTTCGCCACAGCTGTGGCAGACGACTTTTAATCCATGGATATTGCGCATTTGAGTAGAATGAAGGTTTTTGACACATTTACACCGAGCTGTGCACTCAGAAACGCTCGAAACACGCGATATCACGATTTTGGTGTTCTTGAATGTATCGTTCGCCACGGCTGTGCCAGACAACTTTTAGCACATGGATCTTGTGTATTTGAGTAGAATGAAGGTTTTTGACACATTTACACCGAGCTGTGCTCTCAGAAACGCTCGAAACACGCGATATCACGATTTTGGTGTTCTTCGATTTTTCGTTCGCCACAGCTATGGCAGACGACTTTTAACGGATGGATAGTGTGCATTTGAGTAGAATGAAGGTTTTTGACACATTTACACCGAGCTGTGCTCTCAGAAACGCTCGAAACACGCGATATCAGGATTTTGGTGTTCTTCAATGTTTCGTTCGCCACGGCTGCGCCAGACAACTTTTAACACATGGATTTTTTGTATTTGAGTAGAATGAAGGTTTTTGACACATTTACACCGAGCTGTGCTCTCAGAAACGCTCGAAGCACGCGATATCACGATTTTGGTGTACGTCGATTTTTCGTTTGCCACAGCTGTGGCAGACGACTTTTAACGCATGGATATTGTGCATTTGAGTAGAATGAAGGTTTCTGACACATTTACACCGAGCTGTGCTCTCAGAAACGCTCGAAACACGCGTTATCACGATTTTGGTGTTCTTCAATGTTTCGTTCGCCACGGCTGTGCCAGATGACATTTAGTGCATGGATATTGTGCATTTGAGTAGAATGCAGGTTTTTGACACATTTACTCCGAGCTGTGCATTCAGAATCGCTCGAAACACGCGATATCACGATTTTGGTGTTCTTTGTTTTTTCGTTCGCCACATCTGTGGCAGACCACTTTTAACGCATGGAAATTGTGCATTTGAGTAGAATGAAGGTTTTTGACACATTTACACCGAGCTGTGCTCTCAGGAACGCTCGAAACACGCGATATCACGATTTTGGTGTTCTTCAATGTTTCGTTCGCCACGGCTGTGCCAGATGACTTTTAGTGCATGGATATTGTGCATTTGAGTAGAATGCAGGTTTTTGACACATTTACTCCGAGCTGTGCGTTCAGATTCGCTCGAAACACGCGATATCACGATTTTGGTGTTCTTCGATTTTTCGTTCGCCACAGCTGTGGCAGACGACTTTTAATCCATGGATATTGCGCATTTGAGTAGAATGAAGGTTTTTGACACATTTACACCGAGCTGTGCACTCAGAAACGCTCGAAACACGCGATATCACGATTTTGGTGTTCTTGAATGTATCGTTCGCCACGGCTGTGCCAGACAACTTTTAGCACATGGATCTTGTGTATTTGAGTAGAATGAAGGTTTTTGACACATTTACACCGAGCTGTGCTCTCAGAAACGCTCGAAACACGCGATATCACGATTTTGGTGTTCTTCGATTTTTCGTTCGCCACAGCTATGGCAGACGACTTTTAACGGATGGATAGTGTGCATTTGAGTAGAATGAAGGTTTTTGACACATTTACACCGAGCTGTGCTCTCAGAAACGCTCGAAACACGCGATATCAGGATTTTGGTGTTCTTCAATGTTTCGTTCGCCACGGCTGCGCCAGACAACTTTTAACACATGGATTTTTTGTATTTGAGTAGAATGAAGGTTTTTGACACATTTACACCGAGCTGTGCTCTCAGAAACGCTCGAAGCACGCGATATCACGATTTTGGTGTACGTCGATTTTTCGTTTGCCACAGCTGTGGCAGACGACTTTTAACGCATGGATATTGTGCATTTGAGTAGAATGAAGGTTTCTGACACATTTACACCGAGCTGTGCTCTCAGAAACGCTCGAAACACGCGTTATCACGATTTTGGTGTTCTTCAATGTTTCGTTCGCCACGGCTGTGCCAGATGACATTTAGTGCATGGATATTGTGCATTTGAGTAGAATGCAGGTTTTTGACACATTTACTCCGAGCTGTGCATTCAGAATCGCTCGAAACACGCGATATCACGATTTTGGTGTTCTTCGTTTTTTCGTTCGCCACAGCTGTGGCAGACCACTTTTAACGCATGGAAATTGTGCATTTGAGTAGAATGAAGGTTTTTGACACATTTACACCGAGCTGTGCTCTCAGGAACGCTCGAAACACGCGATATCACGATTTTGGTGTTCTTCAATGTTTCGTTCGCCACGGCCGTGCCAGATGACTTTTAGTGAATGGATATTGTGCATTTGAGTAGAATGCAGGTTTTTGACACATTTACACCGAGCTGTGCTATCAGAAAAACTCGAAACTCGCGATATCACGATTTTGGTGTTCTTCGGTTTTTCATTCGCCACAGCTGTGCCAGACACTTTTAACGCATGGATATTGCGCATTTCAGTAGAATGAAGGTTTTTGACACATTTACACCGAGCTGTGCTCTCAGAAACGCTCGAAGCACGCGATATCACGATTTTGGTGTTCCTCGATTTTTCGTTCCCCACAGCTGTGAAAGACGACTTTTGACGCATAGATATTGTGCATTTGAGTAGAATGAAGGTTTTTGACACATTTACACCGAGCTGTGCTCTCAGAAACGCTCGAAACACGCGATATCACGATTTTGGTGTTCTTGAATGTATCGTTCGCCACGGATGTGCCAGACAACTTTTAGCACATGGATCTTGTGTATTTGAGTAGAATGAAGGTTTTTGACACATTTACACCGAGCTGTGCTCTCAGAAACGCTCGAAACACGCGATATCACGATTTTGGTGTTCTTCGATTTTTCGTTCGCCACAGCTGTGGCAGACGACTTTTAACGCATGGATATTGCGCATTTGAGTAGAATGAAGGTTTTTGACACATTTACACCGAGCTGTGCTCTCAGAAACGCTCGAAACACGCGATATCACGGTTTTGGTGTTCTTCGTTTTTTCGTTCGCCACAGCTGTGGCAGACCACTTTTAACGCATGGAAATTGTGCATTTGAGTAGAATGAAGGTTTTTGACACATTTACACCGAGCTGTGCTCTCAGGAACGCTCGAAACACGCGATATCACGATTTTGGTGTTCTTCAATGTTTCGTTCGCCACGGCCGTGCCAGATGACTTTTAGTGAATGGATATTGTGCATTTGAGTAGAATGCAGGTTTTTGACACATTTACACCGAGCTGTGCTATCAGAAAAACTCGAAACTCGCGATATCACGATTTTGGTGTTCTTCGGTTTTTCATTCGCCACAGCTGTGCCAGACACTTTTAACGCATGGATATTGCGCATTTCAGTAGAATGAAGGTTTTTGACACATTTACACCGAGCTGTGCTCTCAGAAACGCTCGAAGCACGCGATATCACGATTTTGGTGTTCCTCGATTTTTCGTTCCCCACAGCTGTGAAAGACGACTTTTGACGCATAGATATTGTGCATTTGAGTAGAATGAAGGTTTTTGACACATTTACACCGAGCTGTGCTCTCAGAAACGCTCGAAGCACGCGATATCACGATTTTGGTGTTCTTCGATTTTTCGTTCGCCACAGCTATGGCAGACGACTTTTAACGCATGGATAGTGTGCATTTGAGTAGAATGAAGGTTTTTGACACATTTACACCGAGCTGTGCTCTCAGAAACGCTCGAAACACGCGATATCACGATTTTGGTGTTCTTCAATGTTTCGTTCGCCACGGCTGTGCCAGATGACATTTAGTGCATGGATATTGTGCATTTGAGTAGAATGCAGGTTTTTGACACATTTACTCCGAGCTGAGCATTCAGAATCGCTCGAAACACGCGATATCACGATTCTGGTGTTCTTCGATTTTTCATTCGCCACAGCCGTGGCAGACGACTTTTAACGCATGGATATTGTGCATTTGAGTAGAATGAAGGTTTTTGACACATGTATACAGAGCTGTGCTCTCACAAACGCTCGAAACACGCGATATCAGGATTTTGGTGTTCTTCAATGTTTCGTTCGCCACGGCTGTGCCAGATGACTTTTAGTGCATGGATATTGTGCATTTGAGTAGAATGCAGGTTTTTGACACATTTACTCCGAGCTGTGCGTTCAGATTCGCTCGAAACACGCGATATCACGATTCTGTGTTCTTCGATTTTTCGTTCGCCACAGCTGTGGCAGACGACTTTTAACGCATGGATATTGCGCATTTGAGTAGAATGAAGGTTTTTGACACATTTATACCGAGCTGTGCTCTCAGAAACGCTCGAAACACGCGATATCACGATTTTGGTGCTGTTCAAAGTTTCGTTCGCCACAGCTGTGCCGGACAACTTTTAACGCAGGGATATTGTGCATTTGAGTAGAATGAAGTTTTTTGACACGTTTACACCGAGCTGTGCGCTCAGAAACGCTCGAAACACGCGATATCACGATTTTGGTGTTCTTCGTTTTTTCGTTCGCCACAGCTGTGGCAGACCACTTTTAACGCATGGAAATTGTGCATTTGAGTAGAATGAAGGTTTTTGACACATTTACACCGAGCTGTGCTCTCAGGAACGCTCGAAACACGCGATATCACGGTTTTGGTGTTCTTCAATGTTTCGTTCGCCACGGCCGTGCCAGATGACTTTTAGTGAATGGATATTGTGCATTTGAGTAGAATGCAGGTTTTTGACACATTTACACCGAGCTGTGCTATCAGAAAAACTCGAAACTCGCGATATCACGATTTTGGTGTTCTTCGGTTTTTCATTCGCCACAGCTGTGCCAGACACTTTTAACGCATGGATATTGCGCATTTCAGTAAAATGAAGGTTTTTGACACATTTACACCGAGCTGTGCTCTCAGAAACGCTCGAAGCACGCGATATCACGATTTTGGTGTTCCTCGATTTTTCGTTCCCCACAGCTGTGAAAGACGACTTTTGACGCATAGATATTGTGCATTTGAGTAGAATGAAGGTTTTTGACACATTTACACCGAGCTGTGCTCTCAGAAACGCTCGAAACACGCGATATCACGATTTTGGTGTTCTTCGTTTTTTCGTTCGCCACAGCTGTGGCAGACCACTTTTAACGCATGGAAATTGTGCATTTGAGTAGAATGAAGGTTTTTGACACATTTACACCGAGCTGTGCTCTCAGGAACGCTCGAAACACGCGATATCACGATTTTGGTGTTCTTCAATGTTTCGTTCGCCACGGCCGTGCCAGATGACTTTTAGTGAATGGATATTGTGCATTTGAGTAGAATGCAGGTTTTTGACACATTTACACCGAGCTGTGCTATCAGAAAAACTCGAAACTCGCGATATCACGATTTTGGTGTTCTTCAATGTTTCGTTCGCCACGGCTGTGCCAGATGACATTTAGTGCATGGATATTGTGCATTTGAGTAGAATGCAGGTTTTTGACACATTTACTCCGAGCTGAGCATTCAGAATCGCTCGAAACACGCGATATCACGATTCTGGTGTTCTTCGATTTTTCATTCGCCACAGCCGTGGCAGACGACTTTTAACGCATGGATATTGTGCATTTGAGTAGAATGAAGGTTTTTGACACATGTATACAGAGCTGTGCTCTCACAAACGCTCGAAACACACGATATCACGATTTTGGTGTTCTTCGATTTTTCGTTCGCCACAGCTGTGATAGACGACTTTTAGCGCATGGATATTGAGCATTTGAGTAGAATGAAGGTTTCTGTCACATTTACACCGAGCTGTGCACTCAGAAACGCTTGAAACACGCGATATCAGGATTTTGGTGTTCTTCAATGTTTCGTTCGCCACGGCTGTGCCAGATGACTTTTAGTGCATGGATATTGTGCATTTGAGTAGAATGCAGGTTTTTGACACATTTACTCCGAGCTGTGCGTTCAGATTCGCTCGAAACACGCGATATCACGATTTTGGTGTTCTTCGATTTTTCGTTCGCCACAGCTGTGGCAGACGACTTTTAATCCATGGATATTGCGCATTTGAGTAGAATGAAGGTTTTTGACACATTTACACCGAGCTGTGCACTCAGAAACGCTCGAAACACGCCATATCACGATTTTGGTGTTCTTGAATGTATCGTTCGCCACGGCTGTGCCAGACAACTTTTAGCACATGGATCTTGTGTATTTGAGTAGAATGAAGGTTTTTGACACATTTACACCGAGCTGTGCTCTCAGAAACGCTCGAAACACGCGATATCACGATTTTGGTGTTCTTCGATTTTTCGTTCGCCACAGCTATGGCAGACGACTTTTAACGCATGGATAGTGTGCATTTGAGTAGAATGAAGGTTTTTGACACATTTACACCGAGCTGTGCTCTCAGAAACGCTCGAAACACGCGATATCAGGATTTTGGTGTTCTTCAATGTTTCGTTCGCCACGGCTGCGCCAGACAACTTTTAACACATGGATTTTTTGTATTTGAGTAGAATGAAGGTTTTTGACACATTTACACCGAGCTGTGCTCTCAGAAACGCTCGAAGCACGCGATATCACGATTTTGGTGTACGTCGATTTTTCGTTTGCCACAGCTGTGGCAGACGACTTTTAACGCATGGATATTGTGCATTAGAGTAGAATGAAGGTTTCTGACACATTTACACCGAGCTGTGCTCTCAGAAACGCTCGAAACACGCGTTATCACGATTTCGGTGTTCTTCAATGTTTCGTTCGCCACGGCTGTGCCAGATGACATTTAGTGCATGGATATTGTGCATTTGAGTAGAATGCAGGTTTTTGACACATTTACTCCGAGCTGTGCATTCAGAATCGCTCGAAACACGCGATATCACGATTCTGGTGTTCTTCGATTTTTCATTCGCCACAGCCGTGGCAGTCGACTTTTAACGCATGGATATTGTGCATTTGAGTAGAATGAAGGTTTTTGACACATTTACACCGAGCTGTGCTCTCAGGAACGCTCGAAGCACGCGATATCACGATTTTGGTGTTCTTCAATGTTTCGTTCGCCACGGCCGTGCCAGATGACTTTTAGTGAATAGATATTGTGCATTTGAGTAGAATGCAGGTTTTTGACACATTTACACCGAGCTGTGCACTCAGAAACGCTCGAAACACGCGATATCACGATTTTGGTGTTCTTCAATGTTTCGTTCGCCACGGCTGTGCCAGATGACTTTTAGTGCATGGATATTGTGCATTTGAGTAGAATGCAGGTTTTTGACACATTTACTCCGAGCTGTGCGTTCAGAATCGCTCGAAACACGCGATATCACGATTCTGTGTTCTTCGATTTTTCGTTCGCCACAGCTGTGGCAGACGACTTTTAACGCATGGATATTGCGCATTTGAGTAGAATGAAGGTTTTTGACACATGTATATGGAGCTGTGCTCTCAGAAACGCTCGAAACACGCGATATCACGATTTTGGTGCTGTTCAAAGTTTCGTTCGCCACAGCTGTGCCGGACAACTTTTAACGCAGGGATATTGTGCATTTGAGTAGAATGAAGTTTTTTGACACGTTTACACCGAGCTGTGCGCTCAGAAACGCTCGAAACACGCGATATCACGATTTTGGTGTTCTTCGTTTTTTCGTTCGCCACAGCTGTGGCAGACCACTTTTAACGCATGGAAATTGTGCATTTGAGTAGAATGAAGGTTTTTGACACATTTACACCGAGCTGTGCTCTCAGGAACGCTCGAAACACGCGATATCACGATTTTGGTGTTCTTCAATGTTTCGTTCGCCACGGCCGTGCCAGATGACTTTTAGTGAATGGATATTGTGCATTTGAGTAGAATGCAGGTTTTTGACACTTTTACACCGAGCTGTGCTCTCAGAAACGCTCGAAACACGCGATATCACGATTTTGGTGTTCTTCAATGTTTCGTTCGCCACGGCTGTGCCAGATGACATTTAGTGCATGGATATTGTGCATTTGAGTAGAATGCAGGTTTTTGACACATTTACTCCGAGCTGAGCATTCAGAATCGCTCGAAACACGCGATATCACGATTCTGGTGTTCTTCGATTTTTCATTCGCCACAGCCGTGGCAGTCGACTTTTAACGCATGGATATTGTGCATTTGAGTAGAATGAAGGTTTTTGACACATTTACACCGAGCTGTGCTCTCAGGAACGCTCGAAGCACGCGATATCACGATTTTGGTGTTCTTCAATGTTTCGTTCGCCACGGCCGTGCCAGATGACTTTTAGTGAATAGATATTGTGCATTTGAGTAGAATGCAGGTTTTTGACACATTTACACCGAGCTGTGCACTCAGAAACGCTCGAAACACGCGATATCACGATTTTGGTGTTCTTCAATGTTTCGTTCGCCACGGCTGTGCCAGATGACTTTTAGTGCATGGATATTGTGCATTTGAGTAGAATGCAGGTTTTTGACACATTTACTCCGAGCTGTGCGTTCAGAATCGCTCGAAACACGCGATATCACGATTCTGTGTTCTTCGATTTTTCGTTCGCCACAGCTGTGGCAGACGACTTTTAACGCATGGATATTGCGCATTTGAGTAGAATGAAGGTTTTTGACACATTTATACCGAGCTGTGCTCTCAGAAACGCTCGAAACACGCGATATCACGATTTTGGTGCTGTTCAAAGTTTCGTTCGCCACAGCTGTGCCGGACAACTTTTAACGCAGGGATATTGTGCATTTGAGTAGAATGAAGTTTTTTGACACGTTTACACCGAGCTGTGCGCTCAGAAACGCTCGAAACACGCGATATCACGATTTTGGTGTTCTTCGTTTTTTCGTTCGCCACAGCTGTGGCAGACCACTTTTAACGCATGGAAATTGTGCATTTGAGTAGAATGAAGGTTTTTGACACATTTACACCGAGCTGTGCTCTCAGGAACGCTCGAAACACGCGATATCACGATTTTGGTGTTCTTCAATGTTTCGTTCGCCACGGCCGTGCCAGATGACTTTTAGTGAATGGATATTGTGCATTTGAGTAGAATGCAGGTTTTTGACACATTTACACCGAGCTGTGCTATCAGAAAAACTCGAAACTCGCGATATCACGATTTTGGTGTTCTTCGGTTTTTCATTCGCCACAGCTGTGCCAGACACTTTTAACGCATGGATATTGCGCATTTCAGTAGAATGAAGGTTTTTGACACATTTACACCGAGCTGTGCTCTCAGAAACGCTCGAAGCACGCGATATCACGATTTTGGTGTTCCTCGATTTTTCGTTCCCCACAGCTGTGAAAGACGACTTTTGACGCATAGATATTGTGCATTTGAGTAGAATGAAGGTTTTTGACACATTTACACCGAGCTGTGCTCTCAGAAACGCTCGAAACACGCGATATCACGATTTTGGTGTTCTTGAATGTATCGTTCGCCACGGCTGTGCCAGACAACTTTTAGCACATGGATCTTGTGTATTTGAGTAGAATGAAGGTTTTTGACACATTTACACCGAGCTGTGCTCTCAGAAACGCTCGAAACACGCGATATCACGATTTTGGTGTTCTTCGATTTTTCGTTCGCCACAGCTGTGGCAGACGACTTTTAACGCATGGATATTGCGCATTTGAGTAGAATGAAGGTTTCTGACACATTTACACCGAGCTGTGCTCTCAGAAACGCTCGAAACACGCGATATCACGGTTTTGGTGTTCTTCGTTTTTTCGTTCGCCACAGCTGTGGCAGACCACTTTTAACGCATGGAAATTGTGCATTTGAGTAGAATGAAGGTTTTTGACACATTTACACCGAGCTGTGCTCTCAGGAACGCTCGAAACACGCGATATCACGATTTTGGTGTTCTTCAATGTTTCGTTCGCCACGGCCGTGCCAGATGACTTTTAGTGAATGGATATTGTGCATTTGAGTAGAATGCAGGTTTTTGACACATTTACACCGAGCTGTGCTATCAGAAAAACTCGAAACTCGCGATATCACGATTTTGGTGTACGTCGATTTTTCGTTTGCCACAGCTGTGGCAGACGACTTTTAACGGATGGATATTGTGCATTTGAGTAGAATGAAGGTTTCTGACACATTTACACCGAGCTGTGCTCTCAGAAACGCTCGAAACACGCGTTATCACGATTTTGGTGTTCTTCGATTTTTCGTTCGCCACAGCTATGGCAGACGACTTTTAACGCATGGATATTGCGCATTTGAGTAGAATGAAGGTTTTTGACACATTTACACCGAGCTGTGCTCTCAGGAACGCTCGAAACACGCGATATCACGATTTTGGTGTTCTTCAATGTTTCGTTCGCCACGGCCGTGCCAGATGACTTTTAACGCATGGAAATTGTGCATTTGAGTAGAATGAAGGTTTTTGACACATTTACACCGAGCTGTGCACTCAGAAACGCTCGAAACACGCGATATCACGATTTTGGTGTTCTTCAATGTTTCGTTCGCCACGGCTGTGCCAGATGACTTTTAGTGCATGGATATTGTGCATTTGAGTAGAATGCAGGTTTTTGACAAATTTACTCCGAGCTGTGCGTTCAGAATCGCTCGAAACACGCGATATCACGATTCTGTATTCTTCGATTTTTCATTCGCCACAGCCGTGGCAGACGACTTTTAACGCCTGGATATTGTGCATTTGAGTAGAATGAAGGTTTTTGACACATGTATACGGAGCTGTGCTCTCAGAAACGCTCGAAACACACGATATCACGATTTTGGTGTTCTTCGATTTTTCGTTCGCCACAGCTGTGGCAGACGACTTTTAACGCATGGATATTGCGCATTTGAGTAGAATGGAGGTTTTTGACACATTTACACCGAGCTGTGCAATCAGAAACGCTCGAAACACGCGATATCAGGATTTTGGTGTTCTTCGATTTTTCGTTCGCCACAGCTGTGGCAGACGACTTTTAACGCATGGATATTGCGCATTTGAGTAGAATGAAGGTTTTTGACACATTTACACCGAGCTGTGCACTCAGAAACGCTCGAAACACGCGATATCACGATTTTGGTGTTCTTGAATGTATCGTTCGCCACGGCTGTGCCAGACAACTTTTAGCACATGGATCTTGTGTATTTGAGTAGAATGAAGATTTTTGACACATTTACACCGAGCTGTGCTCTCAGAAACGCTCGAAACACGCGATATCACGATTTTGGTGCTGTTCAAAGTTTCGTTCGCCACAGCTGTGCCGGACAACTTTTAACGCAGGAATATTGTGCATTTGAGTAGAATGAAGTTTTTTGACACGTTTACACCGAGCTGTGCGCTCAGAAACGCTCGAAACACGCGATATCACGATTTTGGTGTTCTTCGTTTTTTCGTTCGCCACAGCTGTGGCAGACCACTTTTAACGCATGGAAATTGTGCATTTGAGTAGAATGAAGGTTTTTGACACATTTACACCGAGCTGTGCTCTCAGGAACGCTCGAAACACGCGATATCACGATTTTGGTGTTCTTCAATGTTTCGTTCGCCACGGCCGTGCCAGATGACTTTTAGTGAATGGATATTGTGCATTTGAGTAGAATGCAGGTTTTTGACACATTTACACCGAGCTGTGCTATCAGAAAAACTCGAAACTCGCGATATCACGATTTTGGTGTTCTTCGGTTTTTCATTCGCCACAGCTGTGCCAGACACTTTTAACGCATGGATATTGCGCATTTCAGTAGAATGAAGGTTTTTGACACATTTACACCGAGCTGTGCTCTCAGAAACGCTCGAAGCACGCGATATCACGATTTTGGTGTTCCTCGATTTTTCGTTCCCCACAGCTGTGAAAGACGACTTTTGACGCATAGATATTGTGCATTTGAGTAGAATGAAGGTTTTTGACACATTTACACCGAGCTGTGCTCTCAGAAACGCTCGAAACACGCGATATCACGATTTTGGTGTTCTTCGATTTTTCGTTTGCCACAGCTGTGGCAGACGACTTTTAACGCATGGAAATTGTGCATTTGAGTAGAATGAAGGTTTTTGACACATTTACACCGAGCTGTGCTCTCAGGAACGCTCGAAACACGCGATATCACGATTTTGGTGTTCTTCAATGTTTCGTTCGCCACGGTCGTCCCAGATGACTTTTAGTGAATGGATATTGTGCATTTGAGTAGAATGCAGGTTTTTGACACATTTACTCCGAGCTGTGCGTTCAGAATCGCTCGAAACACGCGATATCACGATTCTGGTGTTCTTCGATTTTTCATTCCCCACAGCCGTGGCAGACGACTTTTAACACATGGATATTGTGCATTTGAGTAGAATGAAGGTTTTTGACACATGTATACGGAGCTGTGCTCTCAGAAACGCTCGAAACACACGATATCACGATTTTGGTGTTCTTCGATTTTTCGTTCGCCACAGCTGTGGCAGACGACTTTTAACGCATGGATATTGCGCATTTGAGTAGAATGAAGGTTTTTGACACATTTACACCGAGCTGTGCTCTCAGGAACGCTCGAAACACGCGATATCACGATTTTGGTGTTCTTCAATGTTTCGTTCGCCACGGCCGTGCCAGATGACTTTTAACGCATGGAAATTGTGCATTTGAGTAGAATGAAGGTTTTTGACACATTTACACCGAGCTGTGCACTCAGAAACGCTCGAAACACGCGATATCACGATTTTGGTGTTCTTCAATGTTTCGTTCGCTACGGCTGTGCCAGATGACTTTTAGTGCATGGATATTGTGCATTTGAGTAGAATGCAGGTTTTTGACACATTTACTCCGAGCTGTGCGTTCAGAATCGCTCGAAACACGCGATATCACGATTCTGTGTTCTTCGATTTTTCATTCGCCACAGCCGTGGCAGATGACTTTTAACGCATGGATATTGTGCATTTGAGTAGAATGAAGGTTTTTGACACATGTATACGGAGCTGTGCTCTCAGAAACGCTCGAAACACACGATATCACGATTTTGGTGTTCTTCGATTTTTCGTTCGCCACAGCTGTGGCAGACGACTTTTAACGCATGGATATTGCGCATTTGAGTAGAATGAAGGTTTTTGACACATGTATACGGAGCTGTGCTCTCAGAAACGCTCGAAACACACGATATCACGATTTTGGTGTTCTACGATTTTTCGTTCGCCACAGCTGTGGCAGACGACTTTTAACGCATGGATATTGCGCATTTGAGTAGAATGAAGGTTTTTGACACATTTACACCGAGCTGTGCACTCAGAAACGCTCGAAACACGCGATATCACGATTTTGGTGTTCTTGAATGTATCGTTCGCCACGGCTGTGCCAGACAACTTTTAGCACATGGATCTTGTGTATTTGAGTAGAATGAAGATTTTTGACACATTTACACCGAGCTGTGCTCTCAGAAACGCTCGAAACACGCGATATCACGATTTTGGTGCTGTTCAAAGTTTCGTTCGCCACAGCTGTGCCGGACAACTTTTAACGCAGGAATATCGTGCATTTGAGTAGAATGAAGTTTTTTGACACGTTTACACCGAGCTGTGCGCTCAGAAACGCTCGAAACACGCGATATCACGATTTTGGTGTTCTTCGTTTTTTCGTTCGCCACAGCTGTGGCAGACGACTTTTAACGCATGGATATTGCGCATTTGAGTAGAATGGAGGTTTTTGACACATTTACACCGAGCTGTGCACTCAGAAACGCTCGAAACACGCGATATCAGGATTTTGGAGTTCTTGAATGTATCGTTCGCCACGGCTGTGCCAGACAACTTTTAGCACATGGATCTTGTGTATTTGAGTAGAATGAAGGTTTTTGACACATTTACACCGAGCTGTGCTCTCAGAAACGCTCGAAGCACGCGATATCACGATTTTGGTGTTCCTCGATTTTTCGTTCCCCACAGCTGTGCCAGACGACTTTTGACGCATAGATATTGTGCATTTGAGTAGAATGAAGGTTTTTGACACATTTACACCGAGCTGTGCTCTCAGAAACGCTCGAAGCACGCGATATCACGATTTTGGTGTACGTCGATTTTTCGTTTGCCACAGCTGTGGCAGACGACTTTTAACGCATGGATATTGTGCATTTGAGTAGAATGAAGGTTTTTGACACATGTATACAGAGCTGTGCTCTCACAAACGCTCGAAACACACGATATCACGATTTTGGTGTTCTTCGATTTTTCGTTCGCCACAGCTGTGTCAGACGACATTGAACGCATGGAAATTGTGCATTTGAGTAGAATGAAGGTTTTTGACACATTTACACCGAGCTGTGCTCTCAGAAACGCTCGAAACACGCGATATCACGATTTTGGTGTTCTTCAATGTTTCGTTCGCCACGGCTGTGCCAGATGACTTTTAGCGCATGGATATTGAGCATTTGAGTAGAATGAAGGTTTCTGACACATTTACACCGAGCTGTGCTCTTAGGAACGCTCGAAACACGCGATATCACGATTTTGGTGTTCTTCGATTTTTCGTTCGCCACAGCTGTGTCAGACGACTTTTAACGCATGGAAATTGTGCATTTGAGTAGAATGAAGGTTTTTGACACATTTACACTGAGCTGTGCTCTCAGAAACGCTCGAAACACGCGATATCACGATTTTGGTGTTCTTCAATGTTTCGTTCGCCACGGCTGTGCCAGATGACTTTTAGTGCATGGATATTGTGCATTTGAGTAGAATGCAGGTTTTTGACACATTTACTCCGAGCTGTGCGTTCAGAATCGCTCGAAACACGCGATATCACGATTCTGGTGTTCTTCGATTTTTCATTCGACACAGCCGTGGCAGACGACTTTTAACGCATGGATATTGTGCATTTGAGTAGAATGAAGGTTTTTGACACATTTACACCGAGCTGTGCTCTCAGGAACGCTCGAAGCACGCGATATCACGATTTTGGTGTTCTTCAATGTTTCGTTCGCCACGGCCGTGCCAGATGACTTTTAGTGCATGGATATTGTGCATTTGAGTAGAATGCAGGTTTTTGACACATTTACACCGAGCTGTGCTATCAGAAAAACTCGAAACTCGCGATATCACGATTTTGGTGTTCTTCAATGTTTCGTTCGCCACGGCCGTGCCAGATGACTTTTAGTGCCTGGATATTGTGCATTTGAGTAGAATGCAGGTTTTTGACACATTTACTCCGAGCTGTGCGTTCAGAATCGCTCGAAACACGCGATATCACGATTCTGTGTTCTTCGATTTTTCGTTCGCCACAGCTGTGGCAGACGACTTTTAACGCATGGATATTGCGCATTTGAGTAGAATGAAGGTTTTTGACACATTTATACCGAGCTGTGCTCTCAGAAACGCTCGAAACACGCGATATCACGATTTTGGTGCTGTTCAAAGTTTCGTTCGCCACAGCTGTGCCGGACAACTTTTAACGCAGGGATATTGTGCATTTGAGTAGAATGAAGTTTTTTGACACGTTTACACCGAGCTGTGCGCTCAGAAACGCTCGAAACACGCGATATCACGATTTTGGTGTTCTTCGTTTTTTCGTTCGCCACAGCTGTGGCAGACCACTTTTAACGCATGGAAATTGTGCATTTGAGTAGAATGAAGGTTTTTGACACATTTACACCGAGCTGTGCTCTCAGGAACGCTCGAAACACGCGATATCACGGTTTTGGTGTTCTTCAATGTTTCGTTCGCCACGGCCGTGCCAGATGACTTTTAGTGAATGGATATTGTGCATTTGAGTAGAATGCAGGTTTTTGACACATTTACACCGAGCTGTGCTATCAGAAAAACTCGAAACTCGCGATATCACGATTTTGGTGTTCTTCGGTTTTTCATTCGCCACAGCTGTGCCAGACACTTTTAACGCATGGATATTGCGCATTTCAGTAGAATGAAGGTTTTTGACACATTTACACCGAGCTGTGCTCTCAGAAACGCTCGAAGCACGCGATATCACGATTTTGGTGTTCCTCGATTTTTCGTTCCCCACAGCTGTGAAAGACGACTTTTGACGCATAGATATTGTGCATTTGAGTAGAATGAAGGTTTTTGACACATTTACACCGAGCTGTGCTCTCAGAAACGCTCGAAACACGCGATATCACGATTTTGGTGTTCTTGAATGTATCGTTCGCCACGGCTGTGCCAGACAACTTTTAGCACATGGATCTTGTGTATTTGAGTAGAATGAAGGTTTTTGACACATTTACACCGAGCTGTGCTCTCAGAAACGCTCGAAACACGCGATATCACGATTTTGGTGTTCTTCGATTTTTCGTTCGCCACAGCTATGGCAGACGACTTTTAACGCATGGATAGTGTGCATTTGAGTAGAATGAAGGTTTTTGACACATTTACACCGAGCTGTGCTCTCAGAAACGCTCGAAACACGCGATATCAGGATTTTGGTGTTCTTCAATGTTTCGTTCGCCACGGCTGCGCCAGACAACTTTTAACACATGGATTTTTTGTATTTGAGTAGAATGAAGGTTTTTGACACATTTACACCGAGCTGTGCTCTCAGAAACGCTCGAAGCACGCGATATCACGATTTTGGTGTACGTCGATTTTTCGTTTGCCACAGCTGTGGCAGACGACTTTTAACGCATGGATATTGTGCATTTGAGTAGAATGAAGGTTTCTGACACATTTACACCGAGCTGTGCTCTCAGAAACGCTCGAAACACGCGTTATCACGATTTTGGTGTTCTTCAATGTTTCGTTCGCCACGGCTGTGCCAGATGACATTTAGTGCATGGGCATTGTGCATTTGAGTAGAATGCAGGTTTTTGACACATTTACTCCGCGCTGTGCATTCAGAATCGCTCGAAACACGCGATATCACGATTCTGGTGTTCTTCGATTTTTCATTCGCCACAGTCGTGGCAGTCGACTTTTAACGCATGGATATTGTGCATTTGAGTAGAATGAAGGTTTTTGACACATTTACACCGAGCTGTGCTCTCAGGAACGCTCGAAGCACGCGATATCACGATTTTGGTGTTCTTCAATGTTTCGTTCGCCACGGCCGTGCCAGATGACTTTTAGTGAATAGATATTGTGCATTTGAGTAGAATGCAGGTTTTTGACACATTTACACCGAGCTGTGCACTCAGAAACGCTCGAAACACGCGATATCACGATTTTGGTGTTCTTCAATGTTTCGTTCGCCACGGCTGTGCCAGATGACTTTTAGTGCATGGATATTGTGCATTTGAGTAGAATGCAGGTTTTTGACACATTTACTCCGAGCTGTGCGTTCAGAATCGCTCGAAACACGCGATATCACGATTCTGTGTTCTTCGATTTTTCGTTCGCCACAGCTGTGGCAGACGACTTTTAACGCATGGATATTGCGCATTTGAGTAGAATGAAGGTTTTTGACACATTTATACCGAGCTGTGCTCTCAGAAACGCTCGAAACACGCGATATCACGATTTTGGTGCTGTTCAAAGTTTCGTTCGCCACAGCTGTGCCGGACAACTTTTAACGCAGGGATATTGTGCATTTGAGTAGAATGAAGTTTTTTGACACGTTTACACCGAGCTGTGCGCTCAGAAACGCTCGAAACACGCGATATCACGATTTTGGTGTTCTTCGTTTTTTCGTTCGCCACAGCTGTGGCAGACCACTTTTAACGCATGGAAATTGTGCATTTGAGTAGAATGAAGGTTTTTGACACATTTACACCGAGCTGTGCTCTCAGGAACGCTCGAAACACGCGATATCACGATTTTGGTGTTCTTCAATGTTTCGTTCGCCACGGCCGTGCCAGATGAATTTTAGTGAATGGATATTGTGCATTTGAGTAGAATGCAGGTTTTTGACACATTTACACCGAGCTGTGCTATCAGAAAAACTCGAAACTCGCGATATCACGATTTTGGTGTACGTCGATTTTTCGTTTGCCACAGCTGTGGCAGACGACTTTTAACGGATGGATATTGTGCATTTGAGTAGAATGAAGGTTTCTGACACATTTACACCGAGCTGTGCTCTCAGAAACGCTCGAAACACGCGTTATCACGATTTTGGTGTTCTTCGATTTTTCGTTCGCCACAGCTATGGCAGACGACTTTTAACGCATGGATAGTGTGCATTTGAGTAGAATGAAGGTTTTTGACACATTTACACCGAGCTGTGCTCTCAGAAACGCTCGAAACACGCGATATCAGGATTTTGGTGTTCTTCAATGTTTCGTTCGCCACGGCTGCGCCAGACAACTTTTAACACATGGATTTTTTGTATTTGAGTAGAATGAAGGTTTTTGACACATTTACACCGAGCTGTGCTCTCAGAAACGCTCGAAACACGCGATATCACGATTTTGGTGTTCTTCGATTTTTCGTTTGCCACAGCTGTGGCAGACGACTTTTAACGCATGGAAATTGTGCATTTGAGTAGAATGAAGGTTTTTGACACATTTACACCGAGCTGTGCTCTCAGAAACGCTCGAAGCACGCGATATCACGATTTTGGTGTTCCTCGATTTTTCGTTTCCCACAGCTGTGCCAGACGACTTTTGACGCATAGATATTGTGCATTTGAGTAGAATGAAGGTTTTTGACACATTTACACCGAGCTGTGCTCTCAGAAACGCTCGAAGCACGCGATATCACGAATTTGGTGTACGTCGATTTTTCGTTTGCCACAGCTGTGGCAGACGACTTTTAATGCATGGATATTGCGCATTTGAGTAGAATGGAGGTTTTTGACACATTTACACCGAGCTGTGCTCTCAGAAACGCTCGAAACACGCGATATCAGGATTTTGGTGTTCTTCAATGTTTCGTTCGCCACGGCTGCGCCAGACAACTTTTAACACATGTATTTTGTGTATTTGAGTAGAATGAAGGTTTTTGACACATTTACACCGAGCTGTGCTCTCAGAAACGCTCGAAACACGCGATATCACGATTTTGGTGTTCTTCGATTTTTCGTTCGCCACAGCTGTGGCAGACGACTTTTAACGCATGGATATTGCGCATTTGAGTAGAATGAAGGTTTTTGACACATTTACACCGAGCTGTGCTCTCAGAAACGCTCGAAACACGCGATATCACGATTTTGGTGTTCTTCGATTTTTCGTTCGCCACAGCTGTGATAGATGACTTTTAGCGCATGGATATTAAGCATTTGAGTAGAATGAAGGTTTCTGACACATTTACACCGAGCTGTGCTCTCAGAAACGCTCGAAGCACGCGATATCACGATTTTGGTGTTCCTCGATTTTTCGTTCCCCACAGCTGTGAAAGACGACTTTTGACGCATAGATATTGTGCATTTGAGTAGAATGAAGGTTTTTGACACATTTACACCGAGCTGTGCTCTCAGAAACGCTCGAAGCACGCGATATCACGATTTTGGTGTTCTTCGATTTTTCGTTCGCCACAGCTATGGCAGACGACTTTTAACGCATGGATAGTGTGCATTTGAGTAGAATGAAGGTTTTTGACACATTTACACCGAGCTGTGCTCTCAGAAACGCTCGAAACACGCGATATCACGATTTTGGTGTTCTTCAATGTTTCGTTCGCCACGGCTGTGCCAGATGACTTTTAGTGCATGGATATTGTGCATTTGAGTAGAATGCAGGTTTTTGACACATTTACTCCGAGCTGTGCGTTCAGATTCGCTCGAAACACGCGATATCACGATTTTGGTGTTCTTCGATTTTTCGTTCGCCACAGCTGTGGCAGACGACTTTTAATCCATGGATATTGCGCATTTGAGTAGAATGAAGGTTTTTGACACATTTACACCGAGCTGTGCACTCAGAAACGCTCGAAACACGCGATATCACGATTTTGGTGTTCTTGAATGTATCGTTCGCCACGGCTGTGCCAGACAACTTTTAGCACATGGATCTTGTGTATTTGAGTAGAATGAAGGTTTTTGACACATTTACACCGAGCTGTGCTCTCAGAAACGCTCGAAACACGCGATATCACGATTTTGGTGTTCTTCGATTTTTCGTTCGCCACAGCTATGGCAGACGACTTTTAACGGATGGATAGTGTGCATTTGAGTAGAATGAAGGTTTTTGACACATTTACACCGAGCTGTGCTCTCAGAAACGCTCGAAACACGCGATATCAGGATTTTGGTGTTCTTCAATGTTTCGTTCGCCACGGCTGCGCCAGACAACTTTTAACACATGGATTTTTTGTATTTGAGTAGAATGAAGGTTTTTGACACATTTACACCGAGCTGTGCTCTCAGAAACGCTCGAAGCACGCGATATCACGATTTTGGTGTACGTCGATTTTTCGTTTGCCACAGCTGTGGCAGACGACTTTTAACGCATGGATATTGTGCATTTGAGTAGAATGAAGGTTTCTGACACATTTACACCGAGCTGTGCTCTCAGAAACGCTCGAAACACGCGTTATCACGATTTTGGTGTTCTTCAATGTTTCGTTCGCCACGGCTGTGCCAGATGACATTTAGTGCATGGATATTGTGCATTTGAGTAGAATGCAGGTTTTTGACACATTTACTCCGAGCTGTGCATTCAGAATCGCTCGAAACACGCGATATCACGATTTTGGTGTTCTTCGTTTTTTCGTTCGCCACAGCTGTGGCAGACCACTTTTAACGCATGGAAATTGTGCATTTGAGTAGAATGAAGGTTTTTGACACATTTACACCGAGCTGTGCTCTCAGAAACGCTCGAAACACGCGATATCACGATTTTGGTGTTCTTCGATTTTTCGTTCGCCACAGCTGTGGCAGACGACTTTTAACGCATGGATATTGCGCATTTGAGTAGAATGAAGGTTTTTGACACATTTACACCGAGCTGTGCTCTCAGAAACGCTCGAAACACGCGATATCACGGTTTTGGTGTTCTTCGTTTTTTCGTTCGCCACAGCTGTGGCAGACCACTTTTAACGCATGGAAATTGTGCATTTGAGTAGAATGAAGGTTTTTGACACATTTACACCGAGCTGTGCTCTCAGGAACGCTCGAAACACGCGATATCACGATTTTGGTGTTCTTCAATGTTTCGTTCGCCACGGCCGTGCCAGATGACTTTTAGTGAATGGATATTGTGCATTTGAGTAGAATGCAGGTTTTTGACACATTTACACCGAGCTGTGCTATCAGAAAAACTCGAAACTCGCGATATCACGATTTTGGTGTTCTTCGGTTTTTCATTCGCCACAGCTGTGCCAGACACTTTTAACGCATGGATATTGCGCATTTCAGTAGAATGAAGGTTTTTGACACATTTACACCGAGCTGTGCTCTCAGAAACGCTCGAAGCACGCGATATCACGATTTTGGTGTTCCTCGATTTTTCGTTCCCCACAGCTGTGAAAGACGACTTTTGACGCATAGATATTGTGCATTTGAGTAGAATGAAGGTTTTTGACACATTTACACCGAGCTGTGCTCTCAGAAACGCTCGAAGCACGCGATATCACGATTTTGGTGTTCTTCGATTTTTCGTTCGCCACAGCTATGGCAGACGACTTTTAACGCATGGATAGTGTGCATTTGAGTAGAATGAAGGTTTTTGACACATTTACACCGAGCTGTGCTCTCAGAAACGCTCGAAACACGCGATATCACGATTTTGGTGTTCTTCAATGTTTCGTTCGCCACGGCTGTGCCAGATGACATTTAGTGCATGGATATTGTGCATTTGAGTAGAATGCAGGTTTTTGACACATTTACTCCGAGCTGAGCATTCAGAATCGCTCGAAACACGCGATATCACGATTCTGGTGTTCTTCGATTTTTCATTCGCCACAGCCGTGGCAGACGACTTTTAACGCATGGATATTGTGCATTTGAGTAGAATGAAGGTTTTTGACACATGTATACAGAGCTGTGCTCTCACAAACGCTCGAAACACGCGATATCAGGATTTTGGTGTTCTTCAATGTTTCGTTCGCCACGGCTGTGCCAGATGACTTTTAGTGCATGGATATTGTGCATTTGAGTAGAATGCAGGTTTTTGACACATTTACTCCGAGCTGTGCGTTCAGATTCGCTCGAAACACGCGATATCACGATTCTGTGTTCTTCGATTTTTCGTTCGCCACAGCTGTGGCAGACGACTTTTAACGCATGGATATTGCGCATTTGAGTAGAATGAAGGTTTTTGACACATTTATACCGAGCTGTGCTCTCAGAAACGCTCGAAACACGCGATATCACGATTTTGGTGCTGTTCAAAGTTTCGTTCGCCACAGCTGTGCCGGACAACTTTTAACGCAGGGATATTGTGCATTTGAGTAGAATGAAGTTTTTTGACACGTTTACACCGAGCTGTGCGCTCAGAAACGCTCGAAACACGCGATATCACGATTTTGGTGTTCTTCGTTTTTTCGTTCGCCACAGCTGTGGCAGACCACTTTTAACGCATGGAAATTGTGCATTTGAGTAGAATGAAGGTTTTTGACACATTTACACCGAGCTGTGCTCTCAGGAACGCTCGAAACACGCGATATCACGGTTTTGGTGTTCTTCAATGTTTCGTTCGCCACGGCCGTGCCAGATGACTTTTAGTGAATGGATATTGTGCATTTGAGTAGAATGCAGGTTTTTGACACATTTACACCGAGCTGTGCTATCAGAAAAACTCGAAACTCGCGATATCACGATTTTGGTGTTCTTCGGTTTTTCATTCGCCACAGCTGTGCCAGACACTTTTAACGCATGGATATTGCGCATTTCAGTAAAATGAAGGTTTTTGACACATTTACACCGAGCTGTGCTCTCAGAAACGCTCGAAGCACGCGATATCACGATTTTGGTGTTCCTCGATTTTTCGTTCCCCACAGCTGTGAAAGACGACTTTTGACGCATAGATATTGTGCATTTGAGTAGAATGAAGGTTTTTGACACATTTACACCGAGCTGTGCTCTCAGAAACGCTCGAAACACGCGATATCACGATTTTGGTGTTCTTCGATTTTTCGTTTGCCACAGCTGTGGCAGACGACTTTTAACGCATGGAAATTGTGCATTTGAGTAGAATGAAGGTTTTTGACACATTTACACCGAGCTGTGCTCTCAGGAACGCTCGAAACACGCGATATCACGATTTTGGTGTTCTTCAATGTTTCGTTCGCCACGGTCGTCCCAGATGACTTTTAGTGAATGGATATTGTGCATTTGAGTAGAATGCAGGTTTTTGACACATTTACTCCGAGCTGTGCGTTCAGAATCGCTCGAAACACGCGATATCACGATTCTGGTGTTCTTCGATTTTTCATTCCCCACAGCCGTGGCAGACGACTTTTAACACATGGATATTGTGCATTTGAGTAGAATGAAGGTTTTTGACACATGTATACGGAGCTGTGCTCTCAGAAACGCTCGAAACACACGATATCACGATTTTGGTGTTCTTCGATTTTTCGTTCGCCACAGCTGTGGCAGACGACTTTTAACGCATGGATATTGCGCATTTGAGTAGAATGAAGGTTTTTGACACATTTACACCGAGCTGTGCTCTCAGGAACGCTCGAAACACGCGATATCACGATTTTGGTGTTCTTCAATGTTTCGTTCGCCACGGCCGTGCCAGATGACTTTTAACGCATGGAAATTGTGCATTTGAGTAGAATGAAGGTTTTTGACACATTTACACCGAGCTGTGCACTCAGAAACGCTCGAAACACGCGATATCACGATTTTGGTGTTCTTCAATGTTTCGTTCGCTACGGCTGTGCCAGATGACTTTTAGTGCATGGATATTGTGCATTTGAGTAGAATGCAGGTTTTTGACACATTTACTCCGAGCTGTGCGTTCAGAATCGCTCGAAACACGCGATATCACGATTCTGTGTTCTTCGATTTTTCATTCGCCACAGCCGTGGCAGACGACTTTTAACGCATGGATATTGTGCATTTGAGTAGAATGAAGGTTTTTGACACATGTATACGGAGCTGTGCTCTCAGAAACGCTCGAAACACACGATATCACGATTTTGGTGTTCTTCGATTTTTCGTTCGCCACAGCTGTGGCAGACGACTTTTAACGCATGGATATTGCGCATTTGAGTAGAATGAAGGTTTTTGACACATGTATACGGAGCTGTGCTCTCAGAAACGCTCGAAACACACGATATCACGATTTTGGTGTTCTACGATTTTTCGTTCGCCACAGCTGTGGCAGACGACTTTTAACGCATGGATATTGCGCATTTGAGTAGAATGAAGGTTTTTGACACATTTACACCGAGCTGTGCACTCAGAAACGCTCGAAACACGCGATATCACGATTTTGGTGTTCTTGAATGTATCGTTCGCCACGGCTGTGCCAGACAACTTTTAGCACATGGATCTTGTGTATTTGAGTAGAATGAAGATTTTTGACACATTTACACCGAGCTGTGCTCTCAGAAACGCTCGAAACACGCGATATCACGATTTTGGTGCTGTTCAAAGTTTCGTTCGCCACAGCTGTGCCGGACAACTTTTAACGCAGGAATATCGTGCATTTGAGTAGAATGAAGTTTTTTGACACGTTTACACCGAGCTGTGCGCTCAGAAACGCTCGAAACACGCGATATCACGATTTTGGTGTTCTTCGTTTTTTCGTTCGCCACAGCTGTGGCAGACGACTTTTAACGCATGGATATTGCGCATTTGAGTAGAATGGAGGTTTTTGACACATTTACACCGAGCTGTGCACTCAGAAACGCTCGAAACACGCGATATCAGGATTTTGGAGTTCTTGAATGTATCGTTCGCCACGGCTGTGCCAGACAACTTTTAGCACATGGATCTTGTGTATTTGAGTAGAATGAAGGTTTTTGACACATTTACACCGAGCTGTGCTCTCAGAAACGCTCGAAGCACGCGATATCACGATTTTGGTGTTCCTCGATTTTTCGTTCCCCACAGCTGTGCCAGACGACTTTTGACGCATAGATATTGTGCATTTGAGTAGAATGAAGGTTTTTGACACATTTACACCGAGCTGTGCTCTCAGAAACGCTCGAAGCACGCGATATCACGATTTTGGTGTACGTCGATTTTTCGTTTGCCACAGCTGTGGCAGACGACTTTTAACGCATGGATATTGTGCATTTGAGTAGAATGAAGGTTTTTGACACATGTATACAGAGCTGTGCTCTCACAAACGCTCGAAACACACGATATCACGATTTTGGTGTTCTTCGATTTTTCGTTCGCCACAGCTGTGTCAGACGACATTGAACGCATGGAAATTGTGCATTTGAGTAGAATGAAGGTTTTTGACACATTTACACCGAGCTGTGCTCTCAGGAACGCTCGAAGCACGCGATATCACGATTTTGGTGTTCTTCAATGTTTCGTTCGCCACGGCCGTGCCAGATGACTTTTAGTGAATAGATATTGTGCATTTGAGTAGAATGCAGGTTTTTGACACATTTACACCGAGCTGTGCACTCAGAAACGCTCGAAACACGCGATATCACGATTTTGGTGTTCTTCAATGTTTCGTTCGCCACGGCTGTGCCAGATGACTTTTAGTGCATGGATATTGTGCATTTGAGTAGAATGCAGGTTTTTGACACATTTACTCCGAGCTGTGCGTTCAGAATCGCTCGAAACACGCGATATCACGATTCTGTGTTCTTCGATTTTTCGTTCGCCACAGCTGTGGCAGACGACTTTTAACGCATGGATATTGCGCATTTGAGTAGAATGAAGGTTTTTGACACATTTATACCGAGCTGTGCTCTCAGAAACGCTCGAAACACGCGATATCACGATTTTGGTGCTGTTCAAAGTTTCGTTCGCCACAGCTGTGCCGGACAACTTTTAACGCAGGGATATTGTGCATTTGAGTAGAATGAAGTTTTTTGACACGTTTACACCGAGCTGTGCGCTCAGAAACGCTCGAAACACGCGATATCACGATTTTGGTGTTCTTCGTTTTTTCGTTCGCCACAGCTGTGGCAGACCACTTTTAACGCATGGAAATTGTGCATTTGAGTAGAATGAAGGTTTTTGACACATTTACACCGAGCTGTGCTCTCAGGAACGCTCGAAACACGCGATATCACGATTTTGGTGTTCTTCAATGTTTCGTTCGCCACGGCCGTGCCAGATGACTTTTAGTGAATGGATATTGTGCATTTGAGTAGAATGCAGGTTTTTGACACATTTACACCGAGCTGTGCTATCAGAAAAACTCGAAACTCGCGATATCACGATTTTGGTGTTCTTCGGTTTTTCATTCGCCACAGCTGTGCCAGACACTTTTAACGCATGGATATTGCGCATTTCAGTAGAATGAAGGTTTTTGACACATTTACACCGAGCTGTGCTCTCAGAAACGCTCGAAGCACGCGATATCACGATTTTGGTGTTCCTCGATTTTTCGTTCCCCACAGCTGTGAAAGACGACTTTTGACGCATAGATATTGTGCATTTGAGTAGAATGAAGGTTTTTGACACATTTACACCGAGCTGTGCTCTCAGAAACGCTCGAAACACGCGATATCACGATTTTGGTGTTCTTGAATGTATCGTTCGCCACGGCTGTGCCAGACAACTTTTAGCACATGGATCTTGTGTATTTGAGTAGAATGAAGGTTTTTGACACATTTACACCGAGCTGTGCTCTCAGAAACGCTCGAAACACGCGATATCACGATTTTGGTGTTCTTCGATTTTTCGTTCGCCACAGCTGTGGCAGACGACTTTTAACGCATGGATATTGCGCATTTGAGTAGAATGAAGGTTTCTGACACATTTACACCGAGCTGTGCTCTCAGAAACGCTCGAAACACGCGATATCACGGTTTTGGTGTTCTTCGTTTTTTCGTTCGCCACAGCTGTGGCAGACCACTTTTAACGCATGGAAATTGTGCATTTGAGTAGAATGAAGGTTTTTGACACATTTACACCGAGCTGTGCTCTCAGGAACGCTCGAAACACGCGATATCACGATTTTGGTGTTCTTCAATGTTTCGTTCGCCACGGCCGTGCCAGATGACTTTTAGTGAATGGATATTGTGCATTTGAGTAGAATGCAGGTTTTTGACACATTTACACCGAGCTGTGCTATCAGAAAAACTCGAAACTCGCGATATCACGATTTTGGTGTACGTCGATTTTTCGTTTGCCACAGCTGTGGCAGACGACTTTTAACGGATGGATATTGTGCATTTGAGTAGAATGAAGGTTTCTGACACATTTACACCGAGCTGTGCTCTCAGAAACGCTCGAAACACGCGTTATCACGATTTTGGTGTTCTTCGATTTTTCGTTCGCCACAGCTATGGCAGACGACTTTTAACGCATGGATATTGCGCATTTGAGTAGAATGAAGGTTTTTGACACATTTACACCGAGCTGTGCTCTCAGGAACGCTCGAAACACGCGATATCACGATTTTGGTGTTCTTCAATGTTTCGTTCGCCACGGCCGTGCCAGATGACTTTTAACGCATGGAAATTGTGCATTTGAGTAGAATGAAGGTTTTTGACACATTTACACCGAGCTGTGCACTCAGAAACGCTCGAAACACGCGATATCACGATTTTGGTGTTCTTCAATGTTTCGTTCGCCACGGCTGTGCCAGATGACTTTTAGTGCATGGATATTGTGCATTTGAGTAGAATGCAGGTTTTTGACAAATTTACTCCGAGCTGTGCGTTCAGAATCGCTCGAAACACGCGATATCACGATTCTGTATTCTTCGATTTTTCATTCGCCACAGCCGTGGCAGACGACTTTTAACGCATGGATATTGTGCATTTGAGTAGAATGAAGGTTTTTGACACATGTATACGGAGCTGTGCTCTCAGAAACGCTCGAAACACACGATATCACGATTTTGGTGTTCTTCGATTTTTCGTTCGCCACAGCTGTGGCAGACGACTTTTAACGCATGGATATTGCGCATTTGAGTAGAATGGAGGTTTTTGACACATTTACACCGAGCTGTGCAATCAGAAACGCTCGAAACACGCGATATCAGGATTTTGGTGTTCTTCGATTTTTCGTTCGCCACAGCTGTGGCAGACGACTTTTAACGCATGGATATTGCGCATTTGAGTAGAATGAAGGTTTTTGACACATTTACACCGAGCTGTGCACTCAGAAACGCTCGAAACACGCGATATCACGATTTTGGTGTTCTTGAATGTATCGTTCGCCACGGCTGTGCCAGACAACTTTTAGCACATGGATCTTGTGTATTTGAGTAGAATGAAGATTTTTGACACATTTACACCGAGCTGTGCTCTCAGAAACGCTCGAAACACGCGATATCACGATTTTGGTGCTGTTCAAAGTTTCGTTCGCCACAGCTGTGCCGGACAACTTTTAACGCAGGAATATTGTGCATTTGAGTAGAATGAAGTTTTTTGACACGTTTACACCGAGCTGTGCGCTCAGAAACGCTCGAAACACGCGATATCACGATTTTGGTGTTCTTCGTTTTTTCGTTCGCCACAGCTGTGGCAGACCACTTTTAACGCATGGAAATTGTGCATTTGAGTAGAATGAAGGTTTTTGACACATTTACACCGAGCTGTGCTCTCAGGAACGCTCGAAACACGCGATATCACGATTTTGGTGTTCTTCAATGTTTCGTTCGCCACGGCCGTGCCAGATGACTTTTAGTGAATGGATATTGTGCATTTGAGTAGAATGCAGGTTTTTGACACATTTACACCGAGCTGTGCTATCAGAAAAACTCGAAACTCGCGATATCACGATTTTGGTGTTCTTCGGTTTTTCATTCGCCACAGCTGTGCCAGACACTTTTAACGCATGGATATTGCGCATTTCAGTAGAATGAAGGTTTTTGACACATTTACACCGAGCTGTGCTCTCAGAAACGCTCGAAGCACGCGATATCACGATTTTGGTGTTCCTCGATTTTTCGTTCCCCACAGCTGTGAAAGACGACTTTTGACGCATAGATATTGTGCATTTGAGTAGAATGAAGGTTTTTGACACATTTACACCGAGCTGTGCTCTCAGAAACGCTCGAAACACGCGATATCACGATTTTGGTGTTCTTCGATTTTTCGTTTGCCACAGCTGTGGCAGACGACTTTTAACGCATGGAAATTGTGCATTTGAGTAGAATGAAGGTTTTTGACACATTTACACCGAGCTGTGCTCTCAGGAACGCTCGAAACACGCGATATCACGATTTTGGTGTTCTTCAATGTTTCGTTCGCCACGGTCGTCCCAGATGACTTTTAGTGAATGGATATTGTGCATTTGAGTAGAATGCAGGTTTTTGACACATTTACTCCGAGCTGTGCGTTCAGAATCGCTCGAAACACGCGATATCACGATTCTGGTGTTCTTCGATTTTTCATTCCCCACAGCCGTGGCAGACGACTTTTAACACATGGATATTGTGCATTTGAGTAGAATGAAGGTTTTTGACACATGTATACGGAGCTGTGCTCTCAGAAACGCTCGAAACACACGATATCACGATTTTGGTGTTCTTCGATTTTTCGTTCGCCACAGCTGTGGCAGACGACTTTTAACGCATGGATATTGCGCATTTGAGTAGAATGAAGGTTTTTGACACATTTACACCGAGCTGTGCTCTCAGGAACGCTCGAAACACGCGATATCACGATTTTGGTGTTCTTCAATGTTTCGTTCGCCACGGCCGTGCCAGATGACTTTTAACGCATGGAAATTGTGCATTTGAGTAGAATGAAGGTTTTTGACACATTTACACCGAGCTGTGCACTCAGAAACGCTCGAAACACGCGATATCACGATTTTGGTGTTCTTCAATGTTTCGTTCGCTACGGCTGTGCCAGATGACTTTTAGTGCATGGATATTGTGCATTTGAGTAGAATGCAGGTTTTTGACACATTTACTCCGAGCTGTGCGTTCAGAATCGCTCGAAACACGCGATATCACGATTCTGTGTTCTTCGATTTTTCATTCGCCACAGCCGTGGCAGATGACTTTTAACGCATGGATATTGTGCATTTGAGTAGAATGAAGGTTTTTGACACATGTATACGGAGCTGTGCTCTCAGAAACGCTCGAAACACACGATATCACGATTTTGGTGTTCTTCGATTTTTCGTTCGCCACAGCTGTGGCAGACGACTTTTAACGCATGGATATTGCGCATTTGAGTAGAATGAAGGTTTTTGACACATGTATACGGAGCTGTGCTCTCAGAAACGCTCGAAACACACGATATCACGATTTTGGTGTTCTACGATTTTTCGTTCGCCACAGCTGTGGCAGACGACTTTTAACGCATGGATATTGCGCATGTGAGTAGAATGAAGGTTTTTGACACATTTACACCGAGCTGTGCACTCAGAAACGCTCGAAACACGCGATATCACGATTTTGGTGTTCTTGAATGTATCGTTCGCCACGGCTGTGCCAGACAACTTTTAGCACATGGATCTTGTGTATTTGAGTAGAATGAAGATTTTTGACACATTTACACCGAGCTGTGCTCTCAGAAACGCTCGAAACACGCGATATCACGATTTTGGTGCTGTTCAAAGTTTCGTTCGCCACAGCTGTGCCGGACAACTTTTAACGCAGGAATATCGTGCATTTGAGTAGAATGAAGTTTTTTGACACGTTTACACCGAGCTGTGCGCTCAGAAACGCTCGAAACACGCGATATCACGATTTTGGTGTTCTTCGTTTTTTCGTTCGCCACAGCTGTGGCAGACGACTTTTAACGCATGGATATTGCGCATTTGAGTAGAATGCAGGTTTTTGACACATTTACTCCGAGCTGTGCGTTCAGAATCGCTCGAAACACGCGATATCACGATTCTGTGTTCTTCGATTTTTCGTTCGCCACAGCTGTGGCAGACGACTTTTAACGCATGGATATTGCGCATTTGAGTAGAATGAAGGTTTTTGACACATTTATACCGAGCTGTGCTCTCAGAAACGCTCGAAACACGCGATATCACGATTTTGGTGCTGTTCAAAGTTTCGTTCGCCACAGCTGTGCCGGACAACTTTTAACGCAGGGATATTGTGCATTTGAGTAGAATGAAGTTTTTTGACACGTTTACACCGAGCTGTGCGCTCAGAAACGCTCGAAACACGCGATATCACGATTTTGGTGTTCTTCGTTTTTTCGTTCGCCACAGCTGTGGCAGACCACTTTTAACGCATGGAAATTGTGCATTTGAGTAGAATGAAGGTTTTTGACACATTTACACCGAGCTGTGCTCTCAGGAACGCTCGAAACACGCGATATCACGATTTTGGTGTTCTTCAATGTTTCGTTCGCCACGGCCGTGCCAGATGACTTTTAGTGAATGGATATTGTGCATTTGAGTAGAATGCAGGTTTTTGACACATTTACACCGAGCTGTGCTATCAGAAAAACTCGAAACTCGCGATATCACGATTTTGGTGTTCTTCGGTTTTTCATTCGCCACAGCTGTGCCAGACACTTTTAACGCATGGATATTGCGCATTTCAGTAGAATGAAGGTTTTTGACACATTTACACCGAGCTGTGCTCTCAGAAACGCTCGAAGCACGCGATATCACGATTTTGGTGTTCCTCGATTTTTCGTTCCCCACAGCTGTGAAAGACGACTTTTGACGCATAGATATTGTGCATTTGAGTAGAATGAAGGTTTTTGACACATTTACACCGAGCTGTGCTCTCAGAAACGCTCGAAACACGCGATATCACGATTTTGGTGTTCTTGAATGTATCGTTCGCCACGGCTGTGCCAGACAACTTTTAGCACATGGATCTTGTGTATTTGAGTAGAATGAAGGTTTTTGACACATTTACACCGAGCTGTGCTCTCAGAAACGCTCGAAACACGCGATATCACGATTTTGGTGTTCTTCGATTTTTCGTTCGCCACAGCTGTGGCAGACGACTTTTAACGCATGGATATTGCGCATTTGAGTAGAATGAAGGTTTCTGACACATTTACACCGAGCTGTGCTCTCAGAAACGCTCGAAACACGCGATATCACGGTTTTGGTGTTCTTCGTTTTTTCGTTCGCCACAGCTGTGGCAGACCACTTTTAACGCATGGAAATTGTGCATTTGAGTAGAATGAAGGTTTTTGACACATTTACACCGAGCTGTGCTCTCAGGAACGCTCGAAACACGCGATATCACGATTTTGGTGTTCTTCAATGTTTCGTTCGCCACGGCCGTGCCAGATGACTTTTAGTGAATGGATATTGTGCATTTGAGTAGAATGCAGGTTTTTGACACATTTACACCGAGCTGTGCTATCAGAAAAACTCGAAACTCGCGATATCACGATTTTGGTGTACGTCGATTTTTCGTTTGCCACAGCTGTGGCAGACGACTTTTAACGGATGGATATTGTGCATTTGAGTAGAATGAAGGTTTCTGACACATTTACACCGAGCTGTGCTCTCAGAAACGCTCGAAACACGCGTTATCACGATTTTGGTGTTCTTCGATTTTTCGTTCGCCACAGCTATGGCAGACGACTTTTAACGCATGGATATTGCGCATTTGAGTAGAATGAAGGTTTTTGACACATTTACACCGAGCTGTGCTCTCAGGAACGCTCGAAACACGCGATATCACGATTTTGGTGTTCTTCAATGTTTCGTTCGCCACGGCCGTGCCAGATGACTTTTAACGCATGGAAATTGTGCATTTGAGTAGAATGAAGGTTTTTGACACATTTACACCGAGCTGTGCACTCAGAAACGCTCGAAACACGCGATATCACGATTTTGGTGTTCTTCAATGTTTCGTTCGCCACGGCTGTGCCAGATGACTTTTAGTGCATGGATATTGTGCATTTGAGTAGAATGCAGGTTTTTGACACATTTACTCCGAGCTGTGCGTTCAGAATCGCTCGAAACACGCGATATCACGATTCTGTATTCTTCGATTTTTCATTCGCCACAGCCGTGGCAGACGACTTTTAACGCATGGATATTGTGCATTTGAGTAGAATGAAGGTTTTTGACACATGTATACGGAGCTGTGCTCTCAGAAACGCTCGAAACACACGATATCACGATTTTGGTGTTCTTCGATTTTTCGTTCGCCACAGCTGTGGCAGACGACTTTTAACGCATGGATATTGCGCATTTGAGTAGAATGGAGGTTTTTGACACATTTACACCGAGCTGTGCAATCAGAAACGCTCGAAACACGCGATATCAGGATTTTGGTGTTCTTCGATTTTTCGTTCGCCACAGCTGTGGCAGACGACTTTTAACGCATGGATATTGCGCATTTGAGTAGAATGAAGGTTTTTGACACATTTACACCGAGCTGTGCACTCAGAAACGCTCGAAACACGCGATATCACGATTTTGGTGTTCTTGAATGTATCGTTCGCCACGGCTGTGCCAGACAACTTTTAGCACATGGATCTTGTGTATTTGAGTAGAATGAAGATTTTTGACACATTTACACCGAGCTGTGCTCTCAGAAACGCTCGAAACACGCGATATCACGATTTTGGTGCTGTTCAAAGTTTCGTTCGCCACAGCTGTGCCGGACAACTTTTAACGCAGGAATATTGTGCATTTGAGTAGAATGAAGTTTTTTGACACGTTTACACCGAGCTGTGCGCTCAGAAACGCTCGAAACACGCGATATCACGATTTTGGTGTTCTTCGTTTTTTCGTTCGCCACAGCTGTGGCAGACCACTTTTAACGCATGGAAATTGTGCATTTGAGTAGAATGAAGGTTTTTGACACATTTACACCGAGCTGTGCTCTCAGGAACGCTCGAAACACGCGATATCACGATTTTGGTGTTCTTCAATGTTTCGTTCGCCACGGCCGTGCCAGATGACTTTTAGTGAATGGATATTGTGCATTTGAGTAGAATGCAGGTTTTTGACACATTTACACCGAGCTGTGCTATCAGAAAAACTCGAAACTCGCGATATCACGATTTTGGTGTTCTTCGGTTTTTCATTCGCCACAGCTGTGCCAGACACTTTTAACGCATGGATATTGCGCATTTCAGTAGAATGAAGGTTTTTGACACATTTACACCGAGCTGTGCTCTCAGAAACGCTCGAAGCACGCGATATCACGATTTTGGTGTTCCTCGATTTTTCGTTCCCCACAGCTGTGAAAGACGACTTTTGACGCATAGATATTGTGCATTTGAGTAGAATGAAGGTTTTTGACACATTTACACCGAGCTGTGCTCTCAGAAACGCTCGAAACACGCGATATCACGATTTTGGTGTTCTTCGATTTTTCGTTTGCCACAGCTGTGGCAGACGACTTTTAACGCATGGAAATTGTGCATTTGAGTAGAATGAAGGTTTTTGACACATTTACACCGAGCTGTGCTCTCAGGAACGCTCGAAACACGCGATATCACGATTTTGGTGTTCTTCAATGTTTCGTTCGCCACGGTCGTCCCAGATGACTTTTAGTGAATGGATATTGTGCATTTGAGTAGAATGCAGGTTTTTGACACATTTACTCCGAGCTGTGCGTTCAGAATCGCTCGAAACACGCGATATCACGATTCTGGTGTTCTTCGATTTTTCATTCCCCACAGCCGTGGCAGACGACTTTTAACACATGGATATTGTGCATTTGAGTAGAATGAAGGTTTTTGACACATGTATACGGAGCTGTGCTCTCAGAAACGCTCGAAACACACGATATCACGATTTTGGTGTTCTTCGATTTTTCGTTCGCCACAGCTGTGGCAGACGACTTTTAACGCATGGATATTGCGCATTTGAGTAGAATGAAGGTTTTTGACACATTTACACCGAGCTGTGCTCTCAGGAACGCTCGAAACACGCGATATCACGATTTTGGTGTTCTTCAATGTTTCGTTCGCCACGGCCGTGCCAGATGACTTTTAACGCATGGAAATTGTGCATTTGAGTAGAATGAAGGTTTTTGACACATTTACACCGAGCTGTGCACTCAGAAACGCTCGAAACACGCGATATCACGATTTTGGTGTTCTTCAATGTTTCGTTCGCTACGGCTGTGCCAGATGACTTTTAGTGCATGGATATTGTGCATTTGAGTAGAATGCAGGTTTTTGACACATTTACTCCGAGCTGTGCGTTCAGAATCGCTCGAAACACGCGATATCACGATTCTGTGTTCTTCGATTTTTCATTCGCCACAGCCGTGGCAGACGACTTTTAACGCATGGATATTGTGCATTTGAGTAGAATGAAGGTTTTTGACACATGTATACGGAGCTGTGCTCTCAGAAACGCTCGAAACACACGATATCACGATTTTGGTGTTCTTCGATTTTTCGTTCGCCACAGCTGTGGCAGACGACTTTTAACGCATGGATATTGCGCATTTGAGTAGAATGAAGGTTTTTGACACATGTATACGGAGCTGTGCTCTCAGAAACGCTCGAAACACACGATATCACGATTTTGGTGTTCTACGATTTTTCGTTCGCCACAGCTGTGGCAGACGACTTTTAACGCATGGATATTGCGCATTTGAGTAGAATGAAGGTTTTTGACACATTTACACCGAGCTGTGCACTCAGAAACGCTCGAAACACGCGATATCACGATTTTGGTGTTCTTGAATGTATCGTTCGCCACGGCTGTGCCAGACAACTTTTAGCACATGGATCTTGTGTATTTGAGTAGAATGAAGATTTTTGACACATTTACACCGAGCTGTGCTCTCAGAAACGCTCGAAACACGCGATATCACGATTTTGGTGCTGTTCAAAGTTTCGTTCGCCACAGCTGTGCCGGACAACTTTTAACGCAGGAATATCGTGCATTTGAGTAGAATGAAGTTTTTTGACACGTTTACACCGAGCTGTGCGCTCAGAAACGCTCGAAACACGCGATATCACGATTTTGGTGTTCTTCGTTTTTTCGTTCGCCACAGCTGTGGCAGACGACTTTTAACGCATGGATATTGCGCATTTGAGTAGAATGGAGGTTTTTGACACATTTACACCGAGCTGTGCACTCAGAAACGCTCGAAACACGCGATATCAGGATTTTGGAGTTCTTGAATGTATCGTTCGCCACGGCTGTGCCAGACAACTTTTAGCACATGGATCTTGTGTATTTGAGTAGAATGAAGGTTTTTGACACATTTACACCGAGCTGTGCTCTCAGAAACGCTCGAAGCACGCGATATCACGATTTTGGTGTTCCTCGATTTTTCGTTCCCCACAGCTGTGCCAGACGACTTTTGACGCATAGATATTGTGCATTTGAGTAGAATGAAGGTTTTTGACACATTTACACCGAGCTGTGCTCTCAGAAACGCTCGAAGCACGCGATATCACGATTTTGGTGTACGTCGATTTTTCGTTTGCCACAGCTGTGGCAGACGACTTTTAACGCATGGATATTGTGCATTTGAGTAGAATGAAGGTTTTTGACACATGTATACAGAGCTGTGCTCTCACAAACGCTCGAAACACACGATATCACGATTTTGGTGTTCTTCGATTTTTCGTTCGCCACAGCTGTGTCAGACGACATTGAACGCATGGAAATTGTGCATTTGAGTAGAATGAAGGTTTTTGACACATTTACACCGAGCTGTGCTCTCAGAAACGCTCGAAACACGCGATATCACGATTTTGGTGTTCTTCAATGTTTCGTTCGCCACGGCTGTGCCAGATGACTTTTAGCGCATGGATATTGAGCATTTGAGTAGAATGAAGGTTTCTGACACATTTACACCGAGCTGTGCTCTTAGGAACGCTCGAAACACGCGATATCACGATTTTGGTGTTCTTCGATTTTTCGTTCGCCACAGCTGTGTCAGACGACTTTTAACGCATGGAAATTGTGCATTTGAGTAGAATGAAGGTTTTTGACACATTTACACTGAGCTGTGCTCTCAGAAACGCTCGAAACACGCGATATCACGATTTTGGTGTTCTTCAATGTTTCGTTCGCCACGGCTGTGCCAGATGACTTTTAGTGCATGGATATTGTGCATTTGAGTAGAATGCAGGTTTTTGACACATTTACTCCGAGCTGTGCGTTCAGAATCGCTCGAAACACGCGATATCACGATTCTGGTGTTCTTCGATTTTTCATTCGACACAGCCGTGGCAGACGACTTTTAACGCATGGATATTGCGCATTTGAGTAGAATGAAGGTTTTTGACACATTTACACCGAGCTGTGCTCTCAGGAACGCTCGAAACACGCGATATCACGATTTTGGTGTTCTTCAATGTTTCGTTCGCCACGGCCGTGCCAGATGACTTTTAACGCATGGAAATTGTGCATTTGAGTAGAATGAAGGTTTTTGACACATTTACACCGAGCTGTGCACTCAGAAACGCTCGAAACACGCGATATCACGATTTTGGTGTTCTTCAATGTTTCGTTCGCTACGGCTGTGCCAGATGACTTTTAGTGCATGGATATTGTGCATTTGAGTAGAATGCAGGTTTTTGACACATTTACTCCGAGCTGTGCGTTCAGAATCGCTCGAAACACGCGATATCACGATTCTGTGTTCTTCGATTTTTCATTCGCCACAGCCGTGGCAGACGACTTTTAACGCATGGATATTGTGCATTTGAGTAGAATGAAGGTTTTTGACACATGTATACGGAGCTGTGCTCTCAGAAACGCTCGAAACACACGATATCACGATTTTGGTGTTCTTCGATTTTTCGTTCGCCACAGCTGTGGCAGACGACTTTTAACGCATGGATATTGCGCATTTGAGTAGAATGAAGGTTTTTGACACATGTATACGGAGCTGTGCTCTCAGAAACGCTCGAAACACACGATATCACGATTTTGGTGTTCTACGATTTTTCGTTCGCCACAGCTGTGGCAGACGACTTTTAACGCATGGATATTGCGCATTTGAGTAGAATGAAGGTTTTTGACACATTTACACCGAGCTGTGCACTCAGAAACGCTCGAAACACGCGATATCACGATTTTGGTGTTCTTGAATGTATCGTTCGCCACGGCTGTGCCAGACAACTTTTAGCACATGGATCTTGTGTATTTGAGTAGAATGAAGATTTTTGACACATTTACACCGAGCTGTGCTCTCAGAAACGCTCGAAACACGCGATATCACGATTTTGGTGCTGTTCAAAGTTTCGTTCGCCACAGCTGTGCCGGACAACTTTTAACGCAGGAATATCGTGCATTTGAGTAGAATGAAGTTTTTTGACACGTTTACACCGAGCTGTGCGCTCAGAAACGCTCGAAACACGCGATATCACGATTTTGGTGTTCTTCGTTTTTTCGTTCGCCACAGCTGTGGCAGACGACTTTTAACGCATGGATATTGCGCATTTGAGTAGAATGGAGGTTTTTGACACATTTACACCGAGCTGTGCACTCAGAAACGCTCGAAACACGCGATATCAGGATTTTGGAGTTCTTGAATGTATCGTTCGCCACGGCTGTGCCAGACAACTTTTAGCACATGGATCTTGTGTATTTGAGTAGAATGAAGGTTTTTGACACATTTACACTGAGCTGTGCTCTCAGAAACGCTCGAAGCACGCGATATCACGATTTTGGTGTTCCTCGATTTTTCGTTCCCCACAGCTGTGCCAGACGACTTTTGACGCATAGATATTGTGCATTTGAGTAGAATGAAGGTTTTTGACACATTTACACCGAGCTGTGCTCTCAGAAACGCTCGAAGCACGCGATATCACGATTTTGGTGTACGTCGATTTTTCGTTTGCCACAGCTGTGGCAGACGACTTTTAACGCATGGATATTGTGCATTTGAGTAGAATGAAGGTTTTTGACACATGTATACAGAGCTGTGCTCTCACAAACGCTCGAAACACACGATATCACGATTTTGGTGTTCTTCGATTTTTCGTTCGCCACAGCTGTGTCAGACGACATTGAACGCATGGAAATTGTGCATTTGAGTAGAATGAAGGTTTTTGACACATTTACACCGAGCTGTGCTCTCAGAAACGCTCGAAACACGCGATATCACGATTTTGGTGTTCTTCAATGTTTCGTTCGCCACGGCTGTGCCAGATGACTTTTAGCGCATGGATATTGAGCATTTGAGTAGAATGAAGGTTTCTGACACATTTACACCGAGCTGTGCTCTTAGGAACGCTCGAAACACGCGATATCACGATTTTGGTGTTCTTCGATTTTTCGTTCGCCACAGCTGTGTCAGACGACTTTTAACGCATGGAAATTGTGCATTTGAGTAGAATGAAGGTTTTTGACACATTTACACTGAGCTGTGCTCTCAGAAACGCTCGAAACACGCGATATCACGATTTTGGTGTTCTTCAATGTTTCGTTCGCCACGGCTGTGCCAGATGACTTTTAGTGCATGGATATTGTGCATTTGAGTAGAATGCAGGTTTTTGACACATTTACTCCGAGCTGTGCGTTCAGAATCGCTCGAAACACGCGATATCACGATTCTGGTGTTCTTCGATTTTTCATTCGACACAGCCGTGGCAGACGACTTTTAACGCATGGATATTGTGCATTTGAGTAGAATGAAGGTTTTTGACACATTTACACCGAGCTGTGCTCTCAGGAACGCTCGAAGCACGCGATATCACGATTTTGGTGTTCTTCAATGTTTCGTTCGCCACGGCCGTGCCAGATGACTTTTAGTGCATGGATATTGTGCATTTGAGTAGAATGCAGGTTTTTGACACATTTACTCCGAGCTGTGCGTTCAGAATCGCTCGAAACACGCGATATCACGATTCTGTGTTCTTCGATTTTTCGTTCGCCACAGCTGTGGCAGACGACTTTTAACGCATGGATATTGCGCATTTGAGTAGAATGAAGGTTTTTGACACATTTATACCGAGCTGTGCTCTCAGAAACGCTCGAAACACGCGATATCACGATTTTGGTGCTGTTCAAAGTTTCGTTCGCCACAGCTGTGCCGGACAACTTTTAACGCAGGGATATTGTGCATTTGAGTAGAATGAAGTTTTTTGACACGTTTACACCGAGCTGTGCGCTCAGAAACGCTCGAAACACGCGATATCACGATTTTGGTGTTCTTCGTTTTTTCGTTCGCCACAGCTGTGGCAGACCACTTTTAACGCATGGAAATTGTGCATTTGAGTAGAATGAAGGTTTTTGACACATTTACACCGAGCTGTGCTCTCAGGAACGCTCGAAACACGCGATATCACGGTTTTGGTGTTCTTCAATGTTTCGTTCGCCACGGCCGTGCCAGATGACTTTTAGTGAATGGATATTGTGCATTTGAGTAGAATGCAGGTTTTTGACACATTTACACCGAGCTGTGCTATCAGAAAAACTCGAAACTCGCGATATCACGATTTTGGTGTTCTTCGGTTTTTCATTCGCCACAGCTGTGCCAGACACTTTTAACGCATGGATATTGCGCATTTCAGTAAAATGAAGGTTTTTGACACATTTACACCGAGCTGTGCTCTCAGAAACGCTCGAAGCACGCGATATCACGATTTTGGTGTTCCTCGATTTTTCGTTCCCCACAGCTGTGAAAGACGACTTTTGGCGCATAGATATTGTGCATTTGAGTAGAATGAAGGTTTTTGACACATTTACACCGAGCTGTGCTCTCAGAAACGCTCGAAACACGCGATATCACGATTTTGGTGTTCTTCGTTTTTTCGTTCGCCACAGCTGTGGCAGACCACTTTTAACGCATGGAAATTGTGCATTTGAGTAGAATGAAGGTTTTTGACACATTTACACCGAGCTGTGCTCTCAGGAACGCTCGAAACACGCGATATCACGATTTTGGTGTTCTTCAATGTTTCGTTCGCCACGGCCGTGCCAGATAACTTTTAGTGAATGGATATTGTGCATTTGAGTAGAATGCAGGTTTTTGACACATTTACACCGAGCTGTGCTATCAGAAAAACTCGAAACTCGCGATATCACGATTTTGGTGTTCTTCAATGTTTCGTTCGCCACGGCTGTGCCAGATGACATTTAGTGCATGGATATTGTGCATTTGAGTAGAATGCAGGTTTTTGACACATTTACTCCGAGCTGAGCATTCAGAATCGCTCGAAACACGCGATATCACGATTCTGGTGTTCTTCGATTTTTCATTCGCCACAGCCGTGGCAGACGACTTTTAACGCATGGATATTGTGCATTTGAGTAGAATGAAGGTTTTTGACACATGTATACAGAGCTGTGCTCTCACAAACGCTCGAAACACACGATATCACGATTTTGGTGTTCTTCGATTTTTCGTTCGCCACAGCTGTGATAGACGACTTTTAGCGCATGGATATTGAGCATTTGAGTAGAATGAAGGTTTCTGTCACATTTACACCGAGCTGTGCACTCAGAAACGCTTGAAACACGCGATATCAGGATTTTGGTGTTCTTCAATGTTTCGTTCGCCACGGCTGTGCCAGATGACTTTTAGTGCATGGATATTGTGCATTTGAGTAGAATGCAGGTTTTTGACACATTTACTCCGAGCTGTGCGTTCAGATTCGCTCGAAACACGCGATATCACGATTTTGGTGTTCTTCGATTTTTCGTTCGCCACAGCTGTGGCAGACGACTTTTAATCCATGGATATTGCGCATTTGAGTAGAATGAAGGTTTTTGACACATTTACACCGAGCTGTGCACTCAGAAACGCTCGAAACACGCGATATCACGATTTTGGTGTTCTTGAATGTATCGTTCGCCACGGCTGTGCCAGACAACTTTTAGCACATGGATCTTGTGTATTTGAGTAGAATGAAGGTTTTTGACACATTTACACCGAGCTGTGCTCTCAGAAACGCTCGAAACACGCGATATCACGATTTTGGTGTTCTTCGATTTTTCGTTCGCCACAGCTATGGCAGACGACTTTTAACGCATGGATAGTGTGCATTTGAGTAGAATGAAGGTTTTTGACACATTTACACCGAGCTGTGCTCTCAGAAACGCTCGAAACACGCGATATCAGGATTTTGGTGTTCTTCAATGTTTCGTTCGCCACGGCTGCGCCAGACAACTTTTAACACATGGATTTTTTGTATTTGAGTAGAATGAAGGTTTTTGACACATTTACACCGAGCTGTGCTCTCAGAAACGCTCGAAGCACGCGATATCACGATTTTGGTGTACGTCGATTTTTCGTTTGCCACAGCTGTGGCAGACGACTTTTAACGCATGGATATTGTGCATTAGAGTAGAATGAAGGTTTCTGACACATTTACACCGAGCTGTGCTCTCAGAAACGCTCGAAACACGCGTTATCACGATTTCGGTGTTCTTCAATGTTTCGTTCGCCACGGCTGTGCCAGATGACATTTAGTGCATGGATATTGTGCATTTGAGTAGAATGCAGGTTTTTGACACATTTACTCCGAGCTGTGCATTCAGAATCGCTCGAAACACGCGATATCACGATTCTGGTGTTCTTCGATTTTTCATTCGCCACAGCCGTGGCAGTCGACTTTTAACGCATGGATATTGTGCATTTGAGTAGAATGAAGGTTTTTGACACATTTACACCGAGCTGTGCTCTCAGGAACGCTCGAAGCACGCGATATCACGATTTTGGTGTTCTTCAATGTTTCGTTCGCCACGGCCGTGCCAGATGACTTTTAGTGAATAGATATTGTGCATTTGAGTAGAATGCAGGTTTTTGACACATTTACACCGAGCTGTGCACTCAGAAACGCTCGAAACACGCGATATCACGATTTTGGTGTTCTTCAATGTTTCGTTCGCCACGGCTGTGCCAGATGACTTTTAGTGCATGGATATTGTGCATTTGAGTAGAATGCAGGTTTTTGACACATTTACTCCGAGCTGTGCGTTCAGAATCGCTCGAAACACGCGATATCACGATTCTGTGTTCTTCGATTTTTCGTTCGCCACAGCTGTGGCAGACGACTTTTAACGCATGGATATTGCGCATTTGAGTAGAATGAAGGTTTTTGACACATGTATATGGAGCTGTGCTCTCAGAAACGCTCGAAACACGCGATATCACGATTTTGGTGCTGTTCAAAGTTTCGTTCGCCACAGCTGTGCCGGACAACTTTTAACGCAGGGATATTGTGCATTTGAGTAGAATGAAGTTTTTTGACACGTTTACACCGAGCTGTGCGCTCAGAAACGCTCGAAACACGCGATATCACGATTTTGGTGTTCTTCGTTTTTTCGTTCGCCACAGCTGTGGCAGACCACTTTTAACGCATGGAAATTGTGCATTTGAGTAGAATGAAGGTTTTTGACACATTTACACCGAGCTGTGCTCTCAGGAACGCTCGAAACACGCGATATCACGATTTTGGTGTTCTTCAATGTTTCGTTCGCCACGGCCGTGCCAGATGACTTTTAGTGAATGGATATTGTGCATTTGAGTAGAATGCAGGTTTTTGACACTTTTACACCGAGCTGTGCTCTCAGAAACGCTCGAAACACGCGATATCACGATTTTGGTGTTCTTCAATGTTTCGTTCGCCACGGCTGTGCCAGATGACATTTAGTGCATGGATATTGTGCATTTGAGTAGAATGCAGGTTTTTGACACATTTACTCCGAGCTGAGCATTCAGAATCGCTCGAAACACGCGATATCACGATTCTGGTGTTCTTCGATTTTTCATTCGCCACAGCCGTGGCAGTCGACTTTTAACGCATGGATATTGTGCATTTGAGTAGAATGAAGGTTTTTGACACATTTACACCGAGCTGTGCTCTCAGGAACGCTCGAAGCACGCGATATCACGATTTTGGTGTTCTTCAATGTTTCGTTCGCCACGGCCGTGCCAGATGACTTTTAGTGAATAGATATTGTGCATTTGAGTAGAATGCAGGTTTTTGACACATTTACACCGAGCTGTGCACTCAGAAACGCTCGAAACACGCGATATCACGATTTTGGTGTTCTTCAATGTTTCGTTCGCCACGGCTGTGCCAGATGACTTTTAGTGCATGGATATTGTGCATTTGAGTAGAATGCAGGTTTTTGACACATTTACTCCGAGCTGTGCGTTCAGAATCGCTCGAAACACGCGATATCACGATTCTGTGTTCTTCGATTTTTCGTTCGCCACAGCTGTGGCAGACGACTTTTAACGCATGGATATTGCGCATTTGAGTAGAATGAAGGTTTTTGACACATTTATACCGAGCTGTGCTCTCAGAAACGCTCGAAACACGCGATATCACGATTTTGGTGCTGTTCAAAGTTTCGTTCGCCACAGCTGTGCCGGACAACTTTTAACGCAGGGATATTGTGCATTTGAGTAGAATGAAGTCTTTTGACACGTTTACACCGAGCTGTGCGCTCAGAAACGCTCGAAACACGCGATATCACGATTTTGGTGTTCTTCGTTTTTTCGTTCGCCACAGCTGTGGCAGACCACTTTTAACGCATGGAAATTGTGCATTTGAGTAGAATGAAGGTTTTTGACACATTTACACCGAGCTGTGCTCTCAGGAACGCTCGAAACACGCGATATCACGATTTTGGTGTTCTTCAATGTTTCGTTCGCCACGGCCGTGCCAGATGACTTTTAGTGAATGGATATTGTGCATTTGAGTAGAATGCAGGTTTTTGACACATTTACACCGAGCTGTGCTATCAGAAAAACTCGAAACTCGCGATATCACGATTTTGGTGTTCTTCGGTTTTTCATTCGCCACAGCTGTGCCAGACACTTTTAACGCATGGATATTGCGCATTTCAGTAGAATGAAGGTTTTTGACACATTTACACCGAGCTGTGCTCTCAGAAACGCTCGAAGCACGCGATATCACGATTTTGGTGTTCCTCGATTTTTCGTTCCCCACAGCTGTGAAAGACGACTTTTGACGCATAGATATTGTGCATTTGAGTAGAATGAAGGTTTTTGACACATTTACACCGAGCTGTGCTCTCAGAAACGCTCGAAACACGCGATATCACGATTTTGGTGTTCTTGAATGTATCGTTCGCCACGGCTGTGCCAGACAACTTTTAGCACATGGATCTTGTGTATTTGAGTAGAATGAAGGTTTTTGACACATTTACACCGAGCTGTGCTCTCAGAAACGCTCGAAACACGCGATATCACGATTTTGGTGTTCTTCGATTTTTCGTTCGCCACAGCTGTGGCAGACGACTTTTAACGCATGGATATTGCGCATTTGAGTAGAATGAAGGTTTCTGACACATTTACACCGAGCTGTGCTCTCAGAAACGCTCGAAACACGCGATATCACGGTTTTGGTGTTCTTCGTTTTTTCGTTCGCCACAGCTGTGGCAGACCACTTTTAACGCATGGAAATTGTGCATTTGAGTAGAATGAAGGTTTTTGACACATTTACACCGAGCTGTGCTCTCAGGAACGCTCGAAACACGCGATATCACGATTTTGGTGTTCTTCAATGTTTCGTTCGCCACGGCCGTGCCAGATGACTTTTAGTGAATGGATATTGTGCATTTGAGTAGAATGCAGGTTTTTGACACATTTACACCGAGCTGTGCTATCAGAAAAACTCGAAACTCGCGATATCACGATTTTGGTGTACGTCGATTTTTCGTTTGCCACAGCTGTGGCAGACGACTTTTAACGGATGGATATTGTGCATTTGAGTAGAATGAAGGTTTCTGACACATTTACACCGAGAAGTGCTCTCAGAAACGCTCGAAACACGCGTTATCACGATTTTGGTGTTCTTCGATTTTTCGTTCGCCACAGCTATGGCAGACGACTTTTAACGCATGGATATTGCGCATTTGAGTAGAATGAAGGTTTTTGACACATTTACACCGAGCTGTGCTCTCAGGAACGCTCGAAACACGCGATATCACGATTTTGGTGTTCTTCAATGTTTCGTTCGCCACGGCCGTGCCAGATGACTTTTAACGCATGGAAATTGTGCATTTGAGTAGAATGAAGGTTTTTGACACATTTACACCGAGCTGTGCACTCAGAAACGCTCGAAACACGCGATATCACGATTTTGGTGTTCTTCAATGTTTCGTTCGCCACGGCTGTGCCAGATGACTTTTAGTGCATGGATATTGTGCATTTGAGTAGAATGCAGGTTTTTGACACATTTACTCCGAGCTGTGCGTTCAGAATCGCTCGAAACACGCGATATCACGATTCTGTATTCTTCGATTTTTCATTCGCCACAGCCGTGGCAGACGACTTTTAACGCATGGATATTGTGCATTTGAGTAGAATGAAGGTTTTTGACACATGTATACGGAGCTGTGCTCTCAGAAACGCTCGAAACACACGATATCACGATTTTGGTGTTCTTCGATTTTTCGTTCGCCACAGCTGTGGCAGACGACTTTTAACGCATGGATATTGCGCATTTGAGTAGAATGGAGGTTTTTGACACATTTACACCGAGCTGTGCAATCAGAAACGCTCGAAACACGCGATATCAGGATTTTGGTGTTCTTCGATTTTTCGTTCGCCACAGCTGTGGCAGACGACTTTTAACGCATGGATATTGCGCATTTGAGTAGAATGGAGGTTTTTGACACATTTACACCGAGCTGTGCAATCAGAAACGCTCGAAACACGCGATATCAGGATTTTGGTGTTCTTCGATTTTTCGTTCGCCACAGCTGTGTCAGACGACATTGAACGCATGGAAATTGTGCATTTGAGTAGAATGAAGGTTTTTGACACATTTACACCGAGCTGTGCTCTCAGAAACGCTCGAAACACGCGATATCACGATTTTGGTGTTCTTCAATGTTTCGTTCGCCACGGCTGTGCCAGATGACTTTTAGCGCATGGATATTGAGCATTTGAGTAGAATGAAGGTTTCTGACACATTTACACCGAGCTGTGCTCTTAGGAACGCTCGAAACACGCGATATCACGATTTTGGTGTTCTTCGATTTTTCGTTCGCCACAGCTGTGTCAGACGACTTTTAACGCATGGAAATTGTGCATTTGAGTAGAATGAAGGTTTTTGACACATTTACACTGAGCTGTGCTCTCAGAAACGCTCGAAACACGCGATATCACGATTTTGGTGTTCTTCAATGTTTCGTTCGCCACGGCTGTGCCAGATGACTTTTAGTGCATGGATATTGTGCATTTGAGTAGAATGCAGGTTTTTGACACATTTACTCCGAGCTGTGCGTTCAGAATCGCTCGAAACACGCGATATCACGATTCTGGTGTTCTTCGATTTTTCATTCGACACAGCCGTGGCAGACGACTTTTAACGCATGGATATTGTGCATTTGAGTAGAATGAAGGTTTTTGACACATTTACACCGAGCTGTGCTCTCAGGAACGCTCGAAGCACGCGATATCACGATTTTGGTGTTCTTCAATGTTTCGTTCGCCACGGCCGTGCCAGATGACTTTTAGTGCATGGATATTGTGCATTTGAGTAGAATGCAGGTTTTTGACACATTTACTCCGAGCTGTGCGTTCAGAATCGCTCGAAACACGCGATATCACGATTCTGTGTTCTTCGATTTTTCGTTCGCCACAGCTGTGGCAGACGACTTTTAACGCATGGATATTGCGCATTTGAGTAGAATGAAGGTTTTTGACACATTTATACCGAGCTGTGCTCTCAGAAACGCTCGAAACACGCGATATCACGATTTTGGTGCTGTTCAAAGTTTCGTTCGCCACAGCTGTGCCGGACAACTTTTAACGCAGGGATATTGTGCATTTGAGTAGAATGAAGTTTTTTGACACGTTTACACCGAGCTGTGCGCTCAGAAACGCTCGAAACACGCGATATCACGATTTTGGTGTTCTTCGTTTTTTCGTTCGCCACAGCTGTGGCAGACCACTTTTAACGCATGGAAATTGTGCATTTGAGTAGAATGAAGGTTTTTGACACATTTACACCGAGCTGTGCTCTCAGGAACGCTCGAAACACGCGATATCACGGTTTTGGTGTTCTTCAATGTTTCGTTCGCCACGGCCGTGCCAGATGACTTTTAGTGAATGGATATTGTGCATTTGAGTAGAATGCAGGTTTTTGACACATTTACACCGAGCTGTGCTATCAGAAAAACTCGAAACTCGCGATATCACGATTTTGGTGTTCTTCGGTTTTTCATTCGCCACAGCTGTGCCAGACACTTTTAACGCATGGATATTGCGCATTTCAGTAAAATGAAGGTTTTTGACACATTTACACCGAGCTGTGCTCTCAGAAACGCTCGAAGCACGCGATATCACGATTTTGGTGTTCCTCGATTTTTCGTTCCCCACAGCTGTGAAAGACGACTTTTGACGCATAGATATTGTGCATTTGAGTAGAATGAAGGTTTTTGACACATTTACACCGAGCTGTGCTCTCAGAAACGCTCGAAACACGCGATATCACGATTTTGGTGTTCTTCGTTTTTTCGTTCGCCACAGCTGTGGCAGACCACTTTTAACGCATGGAAATTGTGCATTTGAGTAGAATGAAGGTTTTTGACACATTTACACCGAGCTGTGCTCTCAGGAACGCTCGAAACACGCGATATCACGATTTTGGTGTTCTTCAATGTTTCGTTCGCCACGGCTGTGCCAGATGACATTTAGTGCATGGATATTGTGCATTTGAGTAGAATGCAGGTTTTTGACACATTTACTCCGAGCTGAGCATTCAGAATCGCTCGAAACACGCGATATCACGATTCTGGTGTTCTTCGATTTTTCATTCGCCACAGCCGTGGCAGACGACTTTTAACGCATGGATATTGTGCATTTGAGTAGAATGAAGGTTTTTGACACATGTATACAGAGCTGTGCTCTCACAAACGCTCGAAACACACGATATCACGATTTTGGTGTTCTTCGATTTTTCGTTCGCCACAGCTGTGATAGACGACTTTTAGCGCATGGATATTGAGCATTTGAGTAGAATGAAGGTTTCTGTCACATTTACACCGAGCTGTGCACTCAGAAACGCTTGAAACACGCGATATCAGGATTTTGGTGTTCTTCAATGTTTCGTTCGCCACGGCTGTGCCAGATGACTTTTAGTGCATGGATATTGTGCATTTGAGTAGAATGCAGGTTTTTGACACATTTACTCCGAGCTGTGCGTTCAGATTCGCTCGAAACACGCGATATCACGATTTTGGTGTTCTTCGATTTTTCGTTCGCCACAGCTGTGGCAGACGACTTTTAATCCATGGATATTGCGCATTTGAGTAGAATGAAGGTTTTTGACACATTTACACCGAGCTGTGCACTCAGAAACGCTCGAAACACGCGATATCACGATTTTGGTGTTCTTGAATGTATCGTTCGCCACGGCTGTGCCAGACAACTTTTAGCACATGGATCTTGTGTATTTGAGTAGAATGAAGGTTTTTGACACATTTACACCGAGCTGTGCTCTCAGAAACGCTCGAAACACGCGATATCACGATTTTGGTGTTCTTCGATTTTTCGTTCGCCACAGCTATGGCAGACGACTTTTAACGCATGGATAGTGTGCATTTGAGTAGAATGAAGGTTTTTGACACATTTACACCGAGCTGTGCTCTCAGGAACGCTCGAAGCACGCGATATCACGATTTTGGTGTTCTTCAATGTTTCGTTCGCCACGGCCGTGCCAGATGACTTTTAGTGAATAGATATTGTGCATTTGAGTAGAATGCAGGTTTTTGACACATTTACACCGAGCTGTGCACTCAGAAACGCTCGAAACACGCGATATCACGATTTTGGTGTTCTTCAATGTTTCGTTCGCCACGGCTGTGCCAGATGACTTTTAGTGCATGGATATTGTGCATTTGAGTAGAATGCAGGTTTTTGACACATTTACTCCGAGCTGTGCGTTCAGAATCGCTCGAAACACGCGATATCACGATTCTGTGTTCTTCGATTTTTCGTTCGCCACAGCTGTGGCAGACGACTTTTAACGCATGGATATTGCGCATTTGAGTAGAATGAAGGTTTTTGACACATGTATATGGAGCTGTGCTCTCAGAAACGCTCGAAACACGCGATATCACGATTTTGGTGCTGTTCAAAGTTTCGTTCGCCACAGCTGTGCCGGACAACTTTTAACGCAGGGATATTGTGCATTTGAGTAGAATGAAGTTTTTTGACACGTTTACACCGAGCTGTGCGCTCAGAAACGCTCGAAACACGCGATATCACGATTTTGGTGTTCTTCGTTTTTTCGTTCGCCACAGCTGTGGCAGACCACTTTTAACGCATGGAAATTGTGCATTTGAGTAGAATGAAGGTTTTTGACACATTTACACCGAGCTGTGCTCTCAGGAACGCTCGAAACACGCGATATCACGATTTTGGTGTTCTTCAATGTTTCGTTCGCCACGGCCGTGCCAGATGACTTTTAGTGAATGGATATTGTGCATTTGAGTAGAATGCAGGTTTTTGACACTTTTACACCGAGCTGTGCACTCAGAAACGCTCGAAACACGCGATATCACGATTTTGGTGTTCTTCAATGTTTCGTTCGCCACGGCTGTGCCAGATGACTTTTAGTGCATGGATATTGTGCATTTGAGTAGAATGCAGGTTTTTGACACATTTACTCCGAGCTGTGCGTTCAGAATCGCTCGAAACACGCGATATCACGATTCTGTGTTCTTCGATTTTTCGTTCGCCACAGCTGTGGCAGACGACTTTTAACGCATGGATATTGCGCATTTGAGTAGAATGAAGGTTTTTGACACATTTATACCGAGCTGTGCTCTCAGAAACGCTCGAAACACGCGATATCACGATTTTGGTGCTGTTCAAAGTTTCGTTCGCCACAGCTGTGCCGGACAACTTTTAACGCAGGGATATTGTGCATTTGAGTAGAATGAAGTTTTTTGACACGTTTACACCGAGCTGTGCGCTCAGAAACGCTCGAAACACGCGATATCACGATTTTGGTGTTCTTCGTTTTTTCGTTCGCCACAGCTGTGGCAGACCACTTTTAACGCATGGAAATTGTGCATTTGAGTAGAATGAAGGTTTTTGACACATTTACACCGAGCTGTGCTCTCAGGAACGCTCGAAGCACGCGATATCACGATTTTGGTGTTCTTCAATGTTTCGTTCGCCACGGCCGTGCCAGATGACTTTTAGTGAATAGATATTGTGCATTTGAGTAGAATGCAGGTTTTTGACACATTTACACCGAGCTGTGCACTCAGAAACGCTCGAAACACGCGATATCACGATTTTGGTGTTCTTCAATGTTTCGTTCGCCACGGCTGTGCCAGATGACTTTTAGTGCATGGATATTGTGCATTTGAGTAGAATGCAGGTTTTTGACACATTTACTCCGAGCTGTGCGTTCAGAATCGCTCGAAACACGCGATATCACGATTCTGTGTTCTTCGATTTTTCGTTCGCCACAGCTGTGGCAGACGACTTTTAACGCATGGATATTGCGCATTTGAGTAGAATGAAGGTTTTTGACACATTTATACCGAGCTGTGCTCTCAGAAACGCTCGAAACACGCGATATCACGATTTTGGTGCTGTTCAAAGTTTCGTTCGCCACAGCTGTGCCGGACAACTTTTAACGCAGGGATATTGTGCATTTGAGTAGAATGAAGTTTTTTGACACGTTTACACCGAGCTGTGCGCTCAGAAACGCTCGAAACACGCGATATCACGATTTTGGTGTTCTTCGTTTTTTCGTTCGCCACAGCTGTGGCAGACCACTTTTAACGCATGGAAATTGTGCATTTGAGTAGAATGAAGGTTTTTGACACATTTACACCGAGCTGTGCTCTCAGGAACGCTCGAAACACGCGATATCACGATTTTGGTGTTCTTCAATGTTTCGTTCGCCACGGCCGTGCCAGATGACTTTTAGTGAATGGATATTGTGCATTTGAGTAGAATGCAGGTTTTTGACACATTTACACCGAGCTGTGCTATCAGAAAAACTCGAAACTCGCGATATCACGATTTTGGTGTTCTTCGGTTTTTCATTCGCCACAGCTGTGCCAGACACTTTTAACGCATGGATATTGCGCATTTCTGTAGAATGAAGGTTTTTGACACATTTACACCGAGCTGTGCTCTCAGAAACGCTCGAAGCACGCGATATCACGATTTTGGTGTTCCTCGATTTTTCGTTCCCCACAGCTGTGAAAGACGACTTTTGACGCATAGATATTGTGCATTTGAGTAGAATGAAGGTTTTTGACACATTTACACCGAGCTGTGCTCTCAGAAACGCTCGAAACACGCGATATCACGATTTTGGTGTTCTTGAATGTATCGTTCGCCACGGCTGTGCCAGACAACTTTTAGCACATGGATCTTGTGTATTTGAGTAGAATGAAGGTTTTTGACACATTTACACCGAGCTGTGCTCTCAGAAACGCTCGAAACACGCGATATCACGATTTTGGTGTTCTTCGATTTTTCGTTCGCCACAGCTGTGGCAGACGACTTTTAACGCATGGATATTGCGCATTTGAGTAGAATGAAGGTTTCTGACACATTTACACCGAGCTGTGCTCTCAGAAACGCTCGAAACACGCGATATCACGGTTTTGGTGTTCTTCGTTTTTTCGTTCGCCACAGCTGTGGCAGACCACTTTTAACGCATGGAAATTGTGCATTTGAGTAGAATGAAGGTTTTTGACACATTTACACCGAGCTGTGCTCTCAGGAACGCTCGAAACACGCGATATCACGATTTTGGTGTACTTCAATGTTTCGTTCGCCACGGCCGTGCCAGATGACTTTTAGTGAATGGATATTGTGCATTTGAGTAGAATGCAGGTTTTTGACACATTTACACCGAGCTGTGCTATCAGAAAAACTCGAAACTCGCGATATCACGATTTTGGTGTACGTCGATTTTTCGTTTGCCACAGCTGTGGCAGACGACTTTTAACGGATGGATATTGTGCATTTGAGTAGAATGAAGGTTTCTGACACATTTACACCGAGAAGTGCTCTCAGAAACGCTCGAAACACGCGTTATCACGATTTTGGTGTTCTTCGATTTTTCGTTCGCCACAGCTATGGCAGACGACTTTTAACGCATGGATATTGCGCATTTGAGTAGAATGAAGGTTTTTGACACATTTACACCGAGCTGTGCTCTCAGGAACGCTCGAAACACGCGATATCACGATTTTGGTGTTCTTCAATGTTTCGTTCGCCACGGCCGTGCCAGATGACTTTTAACGCATGGAAATTGTGCATTTGAGTAGAATGAAGGTTTTTGACACATTTACACCGAGCTGTGCACTCAGAAACGCTCGAAACACGCGATATCACGATTTTGGTGTTCTTCAATGTTTCGTTCGCCACGGCTGTGCCAGATGACTTTTAGTGCATGGATATTGTGCATTTGAGTAGAATGCAGGTTTTTGACACATTTACTCCGAGCTGTGCGTTCAGAATCGCTCGAAACACGCGATATCACGATTCTGTATTCTTCGATTTTTCATTCGCCACAGCCGTGGCAGACGACTTTTAACGCATGGATATTGTGCATTTGAGTAGAATGAAGGTTTTTGACACATGTATACGGAGCTGTGCTCTCAGAAACGCTCGAAACACACGATATCACGATTTTGGTGTTCTTCGATTTTTCGTTCGCCACAGCTGTGGCAGACGACTTTTAACGCATGGATATTGCGCATTTGAGTAGAATGGAGGTTTTTGACACATTTACACCGAGCTGTGCAATCAGAAACGCTCGAAACACGCGATATCAGGATTTTGGTGTTCTTCGATTTTTCGTTCGCCACAGCTGTGGCAGACGACTTTTAACGCATGGATATTGCGCATTTGAGTAGAATGGAGGTTTTTGACACATTTACACCGAGCTGTGCAATCAGAAACGCTCGAAACACGCGATATCAGGATTTTGGTGTTCTTCGATTTTTCGTTCGCCACAGCTGTGTCAGACGACATTGAACGCATGGAAATTGTGCATTTGAGTAGAATGAAGGTTTTTGACACATTTACACCGAGCTGTGCTCTCAGAAACGCTCGAAACACGCGATATCACGATTTTGGTGTTCTTCAATGTTTCGTTCGCCACGGCTGTGCCAGATGACTTTTAGCGCATGGATATTGAGCATTTGAGTAGAATGAAGGTTTCTGACACATTTACACCGAGCTGTGCTCTTAGGAACGCTCGAAACACGCGATATCACGATTTTGGTGTTCTTCGATTTTTCGTTCGCCACAGCTGTGTCAGACGACTTTTAACGCATGGAAATTGTGCATTTGAGTAGAATGAAGGTTTTTGACACATTTACACTGAGCTGTGCTCTCAGAAACGCTCGAAACACGCGATATCACGATTTTGGTGTTCTTCAATGTTTCGTTCGCCACGGCTGTGCCAGATGACTTTTAGTGCATGGATATTGTGCATTTGAGTAGAATGCAGGTTTTTGACACATTTACTCCGAGCTGTGCGTTCAGAATCGCTCGAAACACGCGATATCACGATTCTGGTGTTCTTCGATTTTTCATTCGACACAGCCGTGGCAGACGACTTTTAACGCATGGATATTGTGCATTTGAGTAGAATGAAGGTTTTTGACACATGTATACGGAGCTGTGCTCTCAGAAACGCTCGAAACACACGATATCACGATTTTGGTGTTCTTCGATTTTTCGTTCGCCACAGCTGTGGCAGACGACTTTTAACGCATGGATATTGCGCATTTGAGTAGAATGGAGGTTTTTGACACATTTACACCGAGCTGTGCACTCAGAAACGCTCGAAACACGCGATATCAGGATTTTGGAGTTCTTGAATCTATCGTTCGCCACGGCTGTGCCAGACAACTTTTAGCACATGGATCTTGTGTATTTGAGTAGAATGAAGGTTTTTGACACATTTACACCGAGCTGTGCTCTCAGAAACGCTCGAAGCACGCGATATCACGATTTTGGTGTTCCTCGATTTTTCGTTCCCCACAGCTGTGCCAGACGACTTTTGACGCATAGATATTGTGCATTTGAGTAGAATGAAGGTTTTTGACACATTTACACCGAGCTGTGCTCTCAGAAACGCTCGAAGCACGCGATATCACGATTTTGGTGTTCTTCAATGTTTCGTTCGCCACGGCCGTGCCAGATGACTTTTAGTGCATGGATATTGTGCATTTGAGTAGAATGCAGGTTTTTGACACATTTACTCCGAGCTGTGCGTTCAGAATCGCTCGAAACACGCGATATCACGATTCTGTGTTCTTCGATTTTTCGTTCGCCACAGCTGTGGCAGACGACTTTTAACGCATGGATATTGCGCATTTGAGTAGAATGAAGGTTTTTGACACATTTATACCGAGCTGTGCTCTCAGAAACGCTCGAAACACGCGATATCACGATTTTGGTGCTGTTCAAAGTTTCGTTCGCCACAGCTGTGCCGGACAACTTTTAACGCAGGGATATTGTGCATTTGAGTAGAATGAAGTTTTTTGACACGTTTACACCGAGCTGTGCGCTCAGAAACGCTCGAAACACGCGATATCACGATTTTGGTGTTCTTCGTTTTTTCGTTCGCCACAGCTGTGGCAGACCACTTTTAACGCATGGAAATTGTGCATTTGAGTAGAATGAAGGTTTTTGACACATTTACACCGAGCTGTGCTCTCAGGAACGCTCGAAACACGCGATATCACGGTTTTGGTGTTCTTCAATGTTTCGTTCGCCACGGCCGTGCCAGATGACTTTTAGTGAATGGATATTGTGCATTTGAGTAGAATGCAGGTTTTTGACACATTTACACCGAGCTGTGCTATCAGAAAAACTCGAAACTCGCGATATCACGATTTTGGTGTTCTTCGGTTTTTCATTCGCCACAGCTGTGCCAGACACTTTTAACGCATGGATATTGCGCATTTCAGTAGAATGAAGGTTTTTGACACATTTACACCGAGCTGTGCTCTCAGAAACGCTCGAAGCACGCGATATCACGATTTTGGTGTTCCTCGATTTTTCGTTCCCCACAGCTGTGAAAGACGACTTTTGACGCATAGATATTGTGCATTTGAGTAGAATGAAGGTTTTTGACACATTTACACCGAGCTGTGCTCTCAGAAACGCTCGAAACACGCGATATCACGATTTTGGTGTTCTTCGTTTTTTCGTTCGCCACAGCTGTGGCAGACCACTTTTAACGCATGGAAATTGTGCATTTGAGTAGAATGAAGGTTTTTGACACATTTACACCGAGCTGTGCTCTCAGGAACGCTCGAAACACGCGATATCACGATTTTGGTGTTCTTCAATGTTTCGTTCGCCACGGCCGTGCCAGATGACTTTTAGTGAATGGATATTGTGCATTTGAGTAGAATGCAGGTTTTTGACACATTTACACCGAGCTGTGCTATCAGAAAAACTCGAAACTCGCGATATCACGATTTTGGTGTTCTTCGGTTTTTCATTCGCCACAGCTGTGCCAGACACTTTTAACGCATGGATATTGCGCATTTCAGTAGAATGAAGGTTTTTGACACATTTACACCGAGCTGTGCTCTCAGAAACGCTCGAAGCACGCGATATCACGATTTTGGTGTTCCTCGATTTTTCGTTCCCCACAGCTGTGAAAGACGACTTTTGACGTATAGATATTGTGCATTTGAGTAGAATGAAGGTTTTTGACACATTTACACCGAGCTGTGCTCTCAGAAACGCTCGAAACACGCGATATCACGATTTTGGTGTTCTTGAATGTATCGTTCGCCACGGATGTGCCAGACAACTTTTAGCACATGGATCTTGTGTATTTGAGTAGAATGAAGGTTTTTGACACATTTACACCGAGCTGTGCTCTCAGAAACGCTCGAAACACGCGATATCACGATTTTGGTGTTCTTCGATTTTTCGTTCGCCACAGCTGTGGCAGACGACTTTTAACGCATGGATATTGCGCATTTGAGTAGAATGAAGGTTTTTGACACATTTACACCGAGCTGTGCTCTCAGAAACGCTCGAAACACGCGATGTCACGGTTTTGGTGTTCTTCGTTTTTTCGTTCGCCACAGCTGTGGCAGACCACTTTTAACGATTGGAAATTGTGCATTTGAGTAGAATGAAGGTTTTTGACACATTTACACCGAGCTGTGCTCTCAGGAACGCTCGAAACACGCGATATCACGATTTTGGTGTTCTTCAATGTTTCGTTCGCCACGGCCGTGCCAGATGACTTTTAGTCAATGGATATTGTGCATTTGAGTAGAATGCAGGTTTTTGACACATTTACACCGAGCTGTGCTATCAGAAACGCTCGAAACACGCGATATCACGATTTTGGTGTTCTTCAATGTTTCGTTCGCCACGGCTGTGCCAGATGACATTTAGTGCATGGATATTGTGCATTTGAGTAGAATGCAGGTTTTTGACACATTTACTCCGAGCTGAGCATTCAGAATCGCTCGAAACACGCGATATCACGATTCTGGTGTTCTTCGATTTTTCATTCGCCACAGCCGTGGCAGACGACTTTTAACGCATGGATATTGTGCATTTGAGTAGAATGAAGGTTTTTGACACATGTATACAGAGCTGTGCTCTCACAAACGCTCGAAACACACGATATCACGATTTTGGTGTTCTTCGATTTTTCGTTCGCCACAGCTGTGATAGACGACTTTTAGCGCATGGATATTGAGCATTTGAGTAGAATGAAGGTTTCTGTCACATTTACACCGAGCTGTGCACTCAGAAACGCTTGAAACACGCGATATCAGGATTTTGGTGTTCTTCAATGTTTCGTTCGCCACGGCTGTGCCAGATGACTTTTAGTGCATGGATATTGTGCATTTGAGTAGAATGCATGTTTTTGACACATTTACTCCGAGCTGTGCGTTCAGATTCGCTCGAAACACGCGATATCACGATTTTGGTGTTCTTCGATTTTTCGTTCGCCACAGCTGTGGCCGACGACTTTTAATCCATGGATATTGCGCATTTGAGTAGAATGAAGGTTTTTGACACATTTACACCGAGCTGTGCACTCAGAAACGCTCGAAACACGCGATATCACGATTTTGGTGTTCTTCGATTTTTCGTTTGCCACAGCTGTGGCAGACGACTTTTAACGCATGGAAATTGTGCATTTGAGTAGAATGAAGGTTTTTGACACATTTACACCGAGCTGTGCTCTCAGGAACGCTCGAAACACGCGATATCACGATTTTGGTGTTCTTCAATGTTTCGTTCGCCACGGTCGTGCCAGATGACTTTTAGTGCATGGATATTGTGCATTTGAGTAGAATGCATGTTTTTGACACATTTACTCCGAGCTGTGCGTTCAGATTCGCTCGAAACACGCGATATCACGATTTTGGTGTTCTTCGATTTTTCGTTCGCCACAGCTGTGGCCGACGACTTTTAATCCATGGATATTGCGCATTTGAGTAGAATGAAGGTTTTTGACACATTTACACCGAGCTGTGCACTCAGAAACGCTCGAAACACGCGATATCACGATTTTGGTGTTCTTCGATTTTTCGTTTGCCACAGCTGTGGCAGACGACTTTTAACGCATGGAAATTGTGCATTTGAGTAGAATGAAGGTTTTTGACACATTTACACCGAGCTGTGCACTCAGAAACGCTCGAAACACGCGATATCACGATTTTGGTGTTCTTCAATGTTTCGTTCGCCACGGCTGTGCCAGATGACTTTTAGTGCATGGATATTGTGCATTTGAGTAGAATGCAGGTTTTTGACACATTTACTCCGAGCTGTGCGTTCAGAATCGCTCGAAACACGCGATATCACGATTCTGTGTTCTTCGATTTTTCATTCGCCACAGCCGTGGCAGACGACTTTTAACGCATGGATATTGCGCATTTGAGTAGAATGAAGGTTTTTGACACATTTACACCGAGCTGTGCTCTCAGGAACGCTCGAAACACGCGATATCACGATTTTGGTGTTCTTCAATGTTTCGTTCGCCACGGCCGTGCCAGATGACTTTTAACGCATGGAAATTGTGCATTTGAGTAGAATGAAGGTTTTTGACACATTTACACCAAGCTGTGCACTCAGAAACGCTCGAAACACGCGATATCACGATTTTGGTGTTCTTCAATGTTTCGTTCGCCACGGCTGTGCCAGATGACTTTTAGTGCATGGATATTGTGCATTTGAGTAGAATGCAGGTTTTTGACACATTTACTCCGAGCTGTGCGTTCAGAATCGCTCGAAACACGCGATATCACGATTCTGTGTTCTTCGATTTTTCATTCGCCACAGCCGTGGCAGACGACTTTTAACGCATGGATATTGTGCATTTGAGTAGAATGAAGGTTTTTGACACATGTATACGGAGCTGTGCTCTCAGAAACGCTCGAAACACACGATATCACGATTTTGGTGTTCTTCGATTTTTCGTTCGCCACAGCTGTGGCAGACGACTTTTAACGCATGGATATTGCGCATTTGAGTAGAATGAAGGTTTTTGACACATTTACACCGAGCTGTGCACTCAGAAACGCTCGAAACACGCGATATCACGATTTTGGTGTTCTTGAATGTATCGTTCGCCACGGCTGTGCCAGACAACTTTTAGCACATGGATCTTGTGTATTTGAGTAGAATGAAGATTTTTGACACATTTACACCGAGCTGTGCTCTCAGAAACGCTCGAAACACGCGATATCACGATTTTGGTGCTGTTCAAAGTTTCGTTCGCCACAGCTGTGCCGGACAACTTTTAACGCAGGAATATCGTGCATTTGAGTAGAATGAAGTTTTTTGACACGTTTACACCGAGCTGTGCGCTCAGAAACGCTCGAAACACGCGATATCACGATTTTGGTGTTCTTCGTTTTTTCGTTCGCCACAGCTGTGGCAGACGACTTTTAACGCATGGAAATTGTGCATTTGAGTAGAATGAAGGTTTTTGACACATTTACACCGAGCTGTGCTCTCAGGAACGCTCGAAACACGCGATATCACGATTTTGGTGTTCTTCAATGTTTCGTTCGCCACGGCCGTGCCAGATGACTTTTAGTGAATGGATATTGTGCATTTGAGTAGAATGCAGGTTTTTGACACATTTACACCGAGCTGTGCACTCAGAAACGCTCGAAACACGCGATATCACGATTTTGGTGTTCTTCAATGTTTCGTTCGCCACGGCTGTGCCAGATGACTTTTAGTGCATGGATATTGTGCATTTGAGTAGAATGCAGGTTTTTGACACATTTACTCCGAGCTGTGCGTTCAGAATCGCTCGAAACACGCGATATCACGATTCTGTGTTCTTCGATTTTTCATTCGCCACAGCCGTGGCAGACGACTTTTAACGCATGGATATTGCGCATTTGAGTAGAATGAAGGTTTTTGACACATTTACACCGAGCTGTGCTCTCAGGAACGCTCGAAACACGCGATATCACGATTTTGGTGTTCTTCAATGTTTCGTTCGCCACGGCCGTGCCAGATGACTTTTAACGCATGGAAATTGTGCATTTGAGTAGAATGAAGGTTTTTGACACATTTACACCAAGCTGTGCACTCAGAAACGCTCGAAACACGCGATATCACGATTTTGGTGTTCTTCAATGTTTCGTTCGCCACGGCTGTGCCAGATGACTTTTAGTGCATGGATATTGTGCATTTGAGTAGAATGCAGGTTTTTGACACATTTACTCCGAGCTGTGCGTTCAGAATCGCTCGAAACACGCGATATCACGATTCTGTGTTCTTCGATTTTTCATTCGCCACAGCCGTGGCAGACGACTTTTAACGCATGGATATTGTGCATTTGAGTAGAATGAAGGTTTTTGACACATGTATACGGAGCTGTGCTCTCAGAAACGCTCGAAACACACGATATCACGATTTTGGTGTTCTTCGATTTTTCGTTCGCCACAGCTGTGGCAGACGACTTTTAACGCATGGATATTGCGCATTTGAGTAGAATGAAGGTTTTTGACACATTTACACCGAGCTGTGCACTCAGAAACGCTCGAAACACGCGATATCACGATTTTGGTGTTCTTGAATGTATCGTTCGCCACGGCTGTGCCAGACAACTTTTAGCACATGGATCTTGTGTATTTGAGTAGAATGAAGATTTTTGACACATTTACACCGAGCTGTGCTCTCAGAAACGCTCGAAACACGCGATATCACGATTTTGGTGCTGTTCAAAGTTTCGTTCGCCACAGCTGTGCCGGACAACTTTTAACGCAGGAATATCGTGCATTTGAGTAGAATGAAGTTTTTTGACACGTTTACACCGAGCTGTGCGCTCAGAAACGCTCGAAACACGCGATATCACGATTTTGGTGTTCTTCGTTTTTTCGTTCGCCACAGCTGTGGCAGACGACTTTTAACGCATGGAAATTGTGCATTTGAGTAGAATGAAGGTTTTTGACACATTTACACCGAGCTGTGCTCTCAGGAACGCTCGAAACACGCGATATCACGATTTTGGTGTTCTTCAATGTTTCGTTCGCCACGGCCGTGCCAGATGACTTTTAGTGAATGGATATTGTGCATTTGAGTAGAATGCAGGTTTTTGACACATTTACACCGAGCTGTGCACTCAGAAACGCTCGAAACACGCGATATCACGATTTTGGTGTTCTTCAATGTTTCGTTCGCCACGGCTGTGCCAGATGACTTTTAGTGCATGGATATTGTGCATTTGAGTAGAATGCAGGTTTTTGACACATTTACTCCGAGCTGTGCGTTCAGAATCGCTCGAAACACGCGATATCACGATTCTGTGTTCTTCGATTTTTCATTCGCCACAGCCGTGGCAGACGACTTTTAACGCATGGATATTGTGCATTTGAGTAGAATGAAGGTTTTTGACACATGTATACGGAGCTGTGCTCTCAGAAACGCTCGAAAAACACGATATCACGATTTTGGTGTTCTTCGATTTTTCGTTCGCCACAGCTGTGGCAGACGACTTTTAACGCATGGATATTGCGCATTTGAGTAGAATGGAGGTTTTTGACACATTTACACCGAGCTGTGCACTCAGAAACGCTCGAAACACGCGATATCAGGATTTTGGAGTTCTTGAATGTATCGTTCGCCACGGCTGTGCCAGACAACTTTTAGCACATGGATCTTGTGTATTTGAGTAGAATGAAGGTTTTTGACACATTTACACCGAGCTGTGCTCTCAGAAACGCTCGAAGCACGCGATATCACGATTTTGGTGTTCCTCGATTTTTCGTTCCCCACAGCTGTGCCAGACGACTTTTGACGCATAGATATTGTGCATTTGAGTAGAATGAAGGTTTTTGACACATTTACACCGAGCTGTGCTCTCAGAAACGCTCGAAGCACGCGATATCACGATTTTGGTGTTCTTCAATGTTTCGTTCGCCACGGCCGTGCCAGATGACTTTTAGTGCATGGATATTGTGCATTTGAGTAGAATGCAGGTTTTTGACACATTTACTCCGAGCTGTGCGTTCAGAATCGCTCGAAACACGCGATATCACGATTCTGTGTTCTTCGATTTTTCGTTCGCCACAGCTGTGGCAGACGACTTTTAACGCATGGATATTGCGCATTTGAGTAGAATGAAGGTTTTTGACACATTTATACCGAGCTGTGCTCTCAGAAACGCTCGAAACACGCGATATCACGATTTTGGTGCTGTTCAAAGTTTCGTTCGCCACAGCTGTGCCGGACAACTTTTAACGCAGGGATATTGTGCATTTGAGTAGAATGAAGTTTTTTGACACGTTTACACCGAGCTGTGCGCTCAGAAACGCTCGAAACACGCGATATCACGATTTTGGTGTTCTTCGTTTTTTCGTTCGCCACAGCTGTGGCAGACCACTTTTAACGCATGGAAATTGTGCATTTGAGTAGAATGAAGGTTTTTGACACATTTACACCGAGCTGTGCTCTCAGGAACGCTCGAAACACGCGATATCACGGTTTTGGTGTTCTTCAATGTTTCGTTCGCCACGGCCGTGCCAGATGACTTTTAGTGAATGGATATTGTGCATTTGAGTAGAATGCAGGTTTTTGACACATTTACACCGAGCTGTGCTATCAGAAAAACTCGAAACTCGCGATATCACGATTTTGGTGTTCTTCGGTTTTTCATTCGCCACAGCTGTGCCAGACACTTTTAACGCATGGATATTGCGCATTTCAGTAGAATGAAGGTTTTTGACACATTTACACCGAGCTGTGCTCTCAGAAACGCTCGAAGCACGCGATATCACGATTTTGGTGTTCCTCGATTTTTCGTTCCCCACAGCTGTGAAAGACGACTTTTGACGCATAGATATTGTGCATTTGAGTAGAATGAAGGTTTTTGACACATTTACACCGAGCTGTGCTCTCAGAAACGCTCGAAACACGCGATATCACGATTTTGGTGTTCTTCGTTTTTTCGTTCGCCACAGCTGTGGCAGACCACTTTTAACGCATGGAAATTGTGCATTTGAGTAGAATGAAGGTTTTTGACACATTTACACCGAGCTGTGCTCTCAGGAACGCTCGAAACACGCGATATCACGATTTTGGTGTTCTTCAATGTTTCGTTCGCCACGGCCGTGCCAGATGACTTTTAGTGAATGGATATTGTGCATTTGAGTAGAATGCAGGTTTTTGACACATTTACACCGAGCTGTGCTATCAGAAAAACTCGAAACTCGCGATATCACGATTTTGGTGTTCTTCGGTTTTTCATTCGCCACAGCTGTGCCAGACACTTTTAACGCATGGATATTGCGCATTTCAGTAGAATGAAGGTTTTTGACACATTTACACCGAGCTGTGCTCTCAGAAACGCTCGAAGCACGCGATATCACGATTTTGGTGTTCCTCGATTTTTCGTTCCCCACAGCTGTGAAAGACGACTTTTGACGTATAGATATTGTGCATTTGAGTAGAATGAAGGTTTTTGACACATTTACAACGAGCTGTGCTCTCAGAAACGCTCGAAACACGCGATATCACGATTTTGGTGTTCTTGAATGTATCGTTCGCCACGGATGTGCCAGACAACTTTTAGCACATGGATCTTGTGTATTTGAGTAGAATGAAGGTTTTTGACACATTTACACCGAGCTGTGCTCTCAGAAACGCTCGAAACACGCGATATCACGATTTTGGTGTTCTTCGATTTTTCGTTCGCCACAGCTGTGGCAGACGACTTTTAACGCATGGATATTGCGCATTTGAGTAGAATGAAGGTTTTTGACACATTTACACCGAGCTGTGCTCTCAGAAACGCTCGAAACACGCGATGTCACGGTTTTGGTGTTCTTCGTTTTTTCGTTCGCCACAGCTGTGGCAGACCACTTTTAACGCATGGAAATTGTGCATTTGAGTAGAATGAAGGTTTTTGACACATTTACACCGAGCTGTGCTCTCAGGAACGCTCGAAACACGCGATATCACGATTTTGGTGTTCTTCAATGTTTCGTTCGCCACGGCCGTGCCAGATGACTTTTAGTCAATGGATATTGTGCATTTGAGTAGAATGCAGGTTTTTGACACATTTACACCGAGCTGTGCTATCAGAAACGCTCGAAACACGCGATATCACGATTTTGGTGTTCTTCAATGTTTCGTTCGCCACGGCTGTGCCAGATGACATTTAGTGCATGGATATTGTGCATTTGAGTAGAATGCAGGTTTTTGACACATTTACTCCGAGCTGAGCATTCAGAATCGCTCGAAACACGCGATATCACGATTCTGGTGTTCTTCGATTTTTCATTCGCCACAGCCGTGGCAGACGACTTTTAACGCATGGATATTGTGCATTTGAGTAGAATGAAGGTTTTTGACACATGTATACAGAGCTGTGCTCTCACAAACGCTCGAAACACACGATATCACGATTTTGGTGTTCTTCGATTTTTCGTTCGCCACAGCTGTGATAGACGACTTTTAGCGCATGGATATTGAGCATTTGAGTAGAATGAAGGTTTCTGTCACATTTACACCGAGCTGTGCACTCAGAAACGCTTGAAACACGCGATATCAGGATTTTGGTGTTCTTCAATGTTTCGTTCGCCACGGCTGTGCCAGATGACTTTTAGTGCATGGATATTGTGCATTTGAGTAGAATGCAGGTTTTTGACACATTTACTCCGAGCTGTGCGTTCAGATTCGCTCGAAACACGCGATATCACGATTTTGGTGTTCTTCGATTTTTCGTTCGCCACAGCTGTGGCAGACGACTTTTAATCCATGGATATTGCGCATTTGAGTAGAATGAAGGTTTTTGACACATTTACACCGAGCTGTGCACTCAGAAACGCTCGAAACACGCGATATCACGATTTTGGTGTTCTTGAATGTATCGTTCGCCACGGCTGTGCCAGACAACTTTTAGCACATGGATCTTGTGTATTTGAGTAGAATGAAGGTTTTTGACACATTTACACCGAGCTGTGCTCTCAGAAACGCTCGAAACACGCGATATCACGATTTTGGTGTTCTTCGATTTTTCGTTCGCCACAGCTATGGCAGACGACTTTTAACGCATGGATAGTGTGCATTTGAGTAGAATGAAGGTTTTTGACACATTTACACCGAGCTGTGCTCTCAGAAACGCTCGAAACACGCGATATCAGGATTTTGGTGTTCTTCAATGTTTCGTTCGCCACGGCTGCGCCAGACAACTTTTAACACATGGATTTTTTGTATTTGAGTAGAATGAAGGTTTTTGACACATTTACACCGAGCTGTGCTCTCAGAAACGCTCGAAGCACGCGATATCACGATTTTGGTGTACGTCGATTTTTCGTTTGCCACAGCTGTGGCAGACGACTTTTAACGCATGGATATTGTGCATTAGAGTAGAATGAAGGTTTCTGACACATTTACACCGAGCTGTGCTCTCAGAAACGCTCGAAACACGCGTTATCACGATTTTGGTGTTCTTCAATGTTTCGTTCGCCACGGCTGTGCCAGATGACATTTAGTGCATGGATATTGTGCATTTGAGTAGAATGCAGGTTTTTGACACATTTACTCCGAGCTGTGCATTCAGAATCGCTCGAAACACGCGATATCACGATTCTGGTGTTCTTCGATTTTTCATTCGCCACAGCCGTGGCAGTCGACTTTTAACGCATGGATATTGTGCATTTGAGTAGAATGAAGGTTTTTGACACATTTACACCGAGCTGTGCTCTCAGGAACGCTCGAAGCACGCGATATCACGATTTTGGTGTTCTTCAATGTTTCGTTCGCCACGGCCGTGCCAGATGACTTTTAGTGAATAGATATTGTGCATTTGAGTAGAATGCAGGTTTTTGACACATTTACACCGAGCTGTGCACTCAGAAACGCTCGAAACACGCGATATCACGATTTTGGTGTTCTTCAATGTTTCGTTCGCCACGGCTGTGCCAGATGACTTTTAGTGCATGGATATTGTGCATTTGAGTAGAATGCAGGTTTTTGACACATTTACTCCGAGCTGTGCGTTCAGAATCGCTCGAAACACGCGATATCACGATTCTGTGTTCTTCGATTTTTCGTTCGCCACAGCTGTGGCAGACGACTTTTAACGCATGGATATTGCGCATTTGAGTAGAATGAAGGTTTTTGACACATGTATATGGAGCTGTGCTCTCAGAAACGCTCGAAACACGCGATATCACGATTTTGGTGCTGTTCAAAGTTTCGTTCGCCACAGCTGTGCCGGACAACTTTTAACGCAGGGATATTGTGCATTTGAGTAGAATGAAGTTTTTTGACACGTTTACACCGAGCTGTGCGCTCAGAAACGCTCGAAACACGCGATATCACGATTTTGGTGTTCTTCGTTTTTTCGTTCGCCACAGCTGTGGCAGACCACTTTTAACGCATGGAAATTGTGCATTTGAGTAGAATGAAGGTTTTTGACACATTTACACCGAGCTGTGCTCTCAGGAACGCTCGAAACACGCGATATCACGATTTTGGTGTTCTTCAATGTTTCGTTCGCCACGGCCGTGCCAGATGACTTTTAGTGAATGGATATTGTGCATTTGAGTAGAATGCAGGTTTTTGACACTTTTACACCGAGCTGTGCTCTCAGAAACGCTCGAAACACGCGATATCACGATTTTGGTGTTCTTCAATGTTTCGTTCGCCACGGCTGTGCCAGATGACATTTAGTGCATGGATATTGTGCATTTGAGTAGAATGCAGGTTTTTGACACATTTACTCCGAGCTGAGCATTCAGAATCGCTCGAAACACGCGATATCACGATTCTGGTGTTCTTCGATTTTTCATTCGCCACAGCCGTTTCAGACGACTTTTAACGCATGGATATTGTGCATTTGAGTAGAATGAAGGTTTTTGACACATGTATACAGAGCTGTGCTCTCACAAACGCTCGAAACACACGATATCACGATTTTGGTGTTCTTCGATTTTTCGTTCGCCACAGCTGTGATAGACGACTTTTAGCGCATGGATATTGAGCATTTGAGTAGAATGAAGGTTTCTGTCACATTTACACCGAGCTGTGCACTCAGAAACGCTTGAAACACGCGATATCAGGATTTTGGTGTTCTTCAATGTTTCGTTCGCCACGGCTGTGCCAGATGAATTTTAGCACATGGATCTTGTGTATTTGAGTAGAATGAAGGTTTTTGACACATTTACACCGAGCTGTGCTCTCAGAAACGCTCGAAACACGCGATATCACGATTTTGGTGTTCTTCGATTTTTCGTTCGCCACAGCTATGGCAGACGACTTTTAACGCATGGATAGTGTGCATTTGAGTAGAATGAAGGTTTTTGACACATTTACACCGAGCTGTGCTCTCAGAAACGCTCGAAACACGCGATATCAGGATTTTGGTGTTCTTCAATGTTTCGTTCGCCACGGCTGCGCCAGACAACTTTTAACACATGGATTTTTTGTATTTGAGTAGAATGAAGGTTTTTGACACATTTACACCGAGCTGTGCTCTCAGAAACGCTCGAAGCACGCGATATCACGATTTTGGTGTACGTCGATTTTTCGTTTGCCACAGCTGTGGCAGACGACTTTTAACGCATGGATATTGTGCATTTGAGTAGAATGAAGGTTTCTGACACATTTACACCGAGCTGTGCTCTCAGAAACGCTCGAAACACGCGTTATCACGATTTTGGTGTTCTTCAATGTTTCGTTCGCCACGGCTGTGCCAGATGACATTTAGTGCATGGACATTGTGCATTTGAGTAGAATGCAGGTTTTTGACACATTTACTCCGCGCTGTGCATTCAGAATCGCTCGAAACACGCGATATCACGATTCTGGTGTTCTTCGATTTTTCATTCGCCACAGTCGTGGCAGTCGACTTTTAACGCATGGATATTGTGCATTTGAGTATAATGAAGGTTTTTGACACATTTACACCGAGCTGTGCTCTCAGGAACGCTCGAAGCACGCGATATCACGATTTTGGTGTTCTTCAATGTTTCGTTCGCCACGGCCGTGCCAGATGACTTTTAGTGAATAGATATTGTGCATTTGAGTAGAATGCAGGTTTTTGACACATTTACACCGAGCTGTGCACTCAGAAACGCTCGAAACACGCGATATCACGATTTTGGTGTTCTTCAATGTTTCGTTCGCCACGGCTGTGCCAGATGACTTTTAGTGCATGGATATTGTGCATTTGAGTAGAATGCAGGTTTTTGACACATTTACTCCGAGCTGTGCGTTCAGAATCGCTCGAAACACGCGATATCACGATTCTGTGTTCTTCGATTTTTCGTTCGCCACAGCTGTGGCAGACGACTTTTAACGCATGGATATTGCGCATTTGAGTAGAATGAAGGTTTTTGACACATTTATACCGAGCTGTGCTCTCAGAAACGCTCGAAACACGCGATATCACGATTTTGGTGCTGTTCAAAGTTTCGTTCGCCACAGCTGTGCCGGACAACTTTTAACGCAGGGATATTGTGCATTTGAGTAGAATGAAGTTTTTTGACACGTTTACACCGAGCTGTGCGCTCAGAAACGCTCGAAACACGCGATATCACGATTTTGGTGTTCTTCGTTTTTTCGTTCGCCACAGCTGTGGCAGACCACTTTTAACGCATGGAAATTGTGCATTTGAGTAGAATGAAGGTTTTTGACACATTTACACCGAGCTGTGCTCTCAGGAACGCTCGAAACACGCGATATCACGATTTTGGTGTTCTTCAATGTTTCGTTCGCCACGGCCGTGCCAGATGACTTTTAGTGAATGGATATTATGCATTTGAGTAGAATGCAGGTTTTTGACACATTTACACCGAGCTGTGCTATCAGAAAAACTCGAAACTCGCGATATCACGATTTTGGTGTTCTTCGGTTTTTCATTCGCCACAGCTGTGCCAGACACTTTTAACGCATGGATATTGCGCATTTCAGTAGAATGAAGGTTTTTGACACATTTACACCGAGCTGTGCTCTCAGAAACGCTCGAAGCACGCGATATCACGATTTTGGTGTTCCTCGATTTTTCGTTCCCCACAGCTGTGAAAGACGACTTTTGACGCATAGATATTGTGCATTTGAGTAGAATGAAGGTTTTTGACACATTTACACCGAGCTGTGCTCTCAGAAACGCTCGAAACACGCGATATCACGATTTTGGTGTTCTTGAATGTATCGTTCGCCACGGCTGTGCCAGACAACTTTTAGCACATGGATCTTGTGTATTTGTGTAGAATGAAGGTTTTTGACACATTTACACCGAGCTGTGCTCTCAGAAACGCTCGAAACACGCGATATCACGATTTTGGTGTTCTTCGATTTTTCGTTCGCCACAGCTGTGGCAGACGACTTTTAACGCATGGATATTGCGCATTTGAGTAGAATGAAGGTTTCTGACACATTTACACCGAGCTGTGCTCTCAGAAACGCTCGAAACACGCGATATCACGGTTTTGGTGTTCTTCGTTTTTTCGTTCGCCACAGCTGTGGCAGACCACTTTTAACGCATGGAAATTGTGCATTTGAGTAGAATGAAGGTTTTTGACACATTTACACCGAGCTGTGCTCTCAGGAACGCTCGAAACACGCGATATCACGATTTTGGTGTTCTTCAATGTTTCGTTCGCCACGGCCGTGCCAGATGAATTTTAGTGAATGGATATTGTGCATTTGAGTAGAATGCAGGTTTTTGACACATTTACACCGAGCTGTGCTATCAGAAAAACTCGAAACTCGCGATATCACGATTTTGGTGTACGTCGATTTTTCGTTTGCCACAGCTGTGGCAGACGACTTTTAACGGATGGATATTGTGCATTTGAGTAGAATGAAGGTTTCTGACACATTTACACCGAGCTGTGCTCTCAGAAACGCTCGAAACACGCGTTATCACGATTTTGGTGTTCTTCGATTTTTCGTTCGCCACAGCTATGGCAGACGACTTTTAACGCATGGATAGTGTGCATTTGAGTAGAATGAAGGTTTTTGACACATTTACACCGAGCTGTGCTCTCAGAAACGCTCGAAACACGCGATATCAGGATTTTGGTGTTCTTCAATGTTTCGTTCGCCACGGCTGCGCCAGACAACTTTTAACACATGGATTTTTTGTATTTGAGTAGAATGAAGGTTTTTGACACATTTACACCGAGCTGTGCTCTCAGAAACGCTCGAAACACGCGATATCACGATTTTGGTGTTCTTCGATTTTTCGTTTGCCACAGCTGTGGCAGACGACTTTTAACGCATGGAAATTGTGCATTTGAGTAGAATGAAGGTTTTTGACACATTTACACCGAGCTGTGCTCTCAGAAACGCTCGAAGCACGCGATATCACGATTTTGGTGTTCCTCGATTTTTCGTTTCCCACAGCTGTGCCAGACGACTTTTGACGCATAGATATTGTGCATTTGAGTAGAATGAAGGTTTTTGACACATTTACACCGAGCTGTGCTCTCAGAAACGCTCGAAGCACGCGATATCACGAATTTGGTGTACGTCGATTTTTCGTTTGCCACAGCTGTGGCAGACGACTTTTAATGCATGGATATTGCGCATTTGAGTAGAATGGAGGTTTTTGACACATTTACACCGAGCTGTGCTCTCAGAAACGCTCGAAACACGCGATATCAGGATTTTGGTGTTCTTCAATGTTTCGTTCGCCACGGCTGCGCCAGACAACTTTTAACACATGTATTTTGTGTATTTGAGTAGAATGAAGGTTTTTGACACATTTACACCGAGCTGTGCTCTCAGAAACGCTCGAAACACGCGATATCACGATTTTGGTGTTCTTCGATTTTTCGTTCGCCACAGCTGTGGCAGACGACTTTTAACGCATGGATATTGCGCATTTGAGTAGAATGAAGGTTTTTGACACATTTACACCGAGCTGTGCTCTCAGAAACGCTCGAAACACGCGATATCACGATTTTGGTGTTCTTCGATTTTTCGTTCGCCACAGCTGTGATAGATGACTTTTAGCGCATGGATATTAAGCATTTGAGTAGAATGAAGGTTTCTGACACATTTACACCGAGCTGTGCTCTCAGAAACGCTCGAAACACGCGTTATCACGATTTTGGTGTTCTTCAATGTTTCGTTCGCCACGGCCGTGCCAGATGACTTTTAGTGAATAGATATTGTGCATTTGAGTAGAATGCAGGTTTTTGACACATTTACACCGAGCTGTGCACTCAGAAACGCTCGAAACACGCGATATCACGATTTTGGTGTTCTTCAATGTTTCGTTCGCCACAGCTGTGGCAGACGACTTTTAGCGCATGGATATTGAGCATTTGAGTAGAATGAAGGTTTCTGTCACATTTACACCGAGCTGTGCACTCAGAAACGCTTGAAACACGCGATATCAGGATTTTGGTGTTCTTCAATGTTTCGTTCGCCACGGCTGTGCCAGATGACTTTTAGTGCATGGATATTGTGCATTTGAGTAGAATGCAGGTTTTTGACACATTTACTCCGAGCTGTGCGTTCAGATTCGCTCGAAACACGCGATATCACGATTTTGGTGTTCTTCGATTTTTCGTTCGCCACAGCTGTGGCAGACGACTTTTAATCCATGGATATTGCGCATTTGAGTAGAATGAAGGTTTTTGACACATTTACACCGAGCTGTGCACTCAGAAACGCTCGAAACACGCGATATCACGATTTTGGTGTTCTTGAATGTATCGTTCGCCACGGCTGTGCCAGACAACTTTTAGCACATGGATCTTGTGTATTTGAGTAGAATGAAGGTTTTTGACACATTTACACCGAGCTGTGCTCTCAGAAACGCTCGAAACACGCGATATCACGATTTTGGTGTTCTTCGATTTTTCGTTCGCCACAGCTATGGCAGACGACTTTTAACGCATGGATAGTGTGCATTTGAGTAGAATGAAGGTTTTTGACACATTTACACCGAGCTGTGCTCTCAGAAACGCTCGAAACACGCGATATCAGGATTTTGGTGTTCTTCAATGTTTCGTTCGCCACGGCTGCGCCAGACAACTTTTAACACATGGATTTTTTGTATTTGAGTAGAATGAAGGTTTTTGACACATTTACACCGAGCTGTGCTCTCAGAAACGCTCGAAGCACGCGATATCACGATTTTGGTGTACGTCGATTTTTCGTTTGCCACAGCTGTGGCAGACGACTTTTAACGCATGGATATTGTGCATTAGAGTAGAATGAAGGTTTCTGACACATTTACACCGAGCTGTGCTCTCAGAAACGCTCGAAACACGCGTTATCACGATTTCGGTGTTCTTCAATGTTTCGTTCGCCACGGCTGTGCCAGATGACATTTAGTGCATGGATATTGTGCATTTGAGTAGAATGCAGGTTTTTGACACATTTACTCCGAGCTGTGCATTCAGAATCGCTCGAAACACGCGATATCACGATTCTGGTGTTCTTCGATTTTTCATTCGCCACAGCCGTGGCAGTCGACTTTTAACGCATGGATATTGTGCATTTGAGTAGAATGAAGGTTTTTGACACATTTACACCGAGCTGTGCTCTCAGGAACGCTCGAAGCACGCGATATCACGATTTTGGTGTTCTTCAATGTTTCGTTCGCCACGGCCGTGCCAGATGACTTTTAGTGAATAGATATTGTGCATTTGAGTAGAATGCAGGTTTTTGACACATTTACACCGAGCTGTGCACTCAGAAACGCTCGAAACACGCGATATCACGATTTTGGTGTTCTTCAATGTTTCGTTCGCCACGGCTGTGCCAGATGACTTTTAGTGCATGGATATTGTGCATTTGAGTAGAATGCAGGTTTTTGACACATTTACTCCGAGCTGTGCGTTCAGAATCGCTCGAAACACGCGATATCACGATTCTGTGTTCTTCGATTTTTCGTTCGCCACAGCTGTGGCAGACGACTTTTAACGCATGGATATTGCGCATTTGAGTAGAATGAAGGTTTTTGACACATGTATATGGAGCTGTGCTCTCAGAAACGCTCGAAACACGCGATATCACGATTTTGGTGCTGTTCAAAGTTTCGTTCGCCACAGCTGTGCCGGACAACTTTTAACGCAGGGATATTGTGCATTTGAGTAGAATGAAGTTTTTTGACACGTTTACACCGAGCTGTGCGCTCAGAAACGCTCGAAACACGCGATATCACGATTTTGGTGTTCTTCGTTTTTTCGTTCGCCACAGCTGTGGCAGACCACTTTTAACGCATGGAAATTGTGCATTTGAGTAGAATGAAGGTTTTTGACACATTTACACCGAGCTGTGCTCTCAGGAACGCTCGAAACACGCGATATCACGATTTTGGTGTTCTTCAATGTTTCGTTCGCCACGGCCGTGCCAGATGACTTTTAGTGAATGGATATTGTGCATTTGAGTAGAATGCAGGTTTTTGACACTTTTACACCGAGCTGTGCTCTCAGAAACGCTCGAAACACGCGATATCACGATTTTGGTGTTCTTCAATGTTTCGTTCGCCACGGCTGTGCCAGATGACATTTAGTGCATGGATATTGTGCATTTGAGTAGAATGCAGGTTTTTGACACATTTACTCCGAGCTGAGCATTCAGAATCGCTCGAAACACGCGATATCACGATTCTGGTGTTCTTCGATTTTTCATTCGCCACAGCCGTGGCAGTCGACTTTTAACGCATGGATATTGTGCATTTGAGTAGAATGAAGGTTTTTGACACATTTACACCGAGCTGTGCTCTCAGGAACGCTCGAAGCACGCGATATCACGATTTTGGTGTTCTTCAATGTTTCGTTCGCCACGGCCGTGCCAGATGACTTTTAGTGAATAGATATTGTGCATTTGAGTAGAATGCAGGTTTTTGACACATTTACACCGAGCTGTGCACTCAGAAACGCTCGAAACACGCGATATCACGATTTTGGTGTTCTTCAATGTTTCGTTCGCCACGGCTGTGCCAGATGACTTTTAGTGCATGGATATTGTGCATTTGAGTAGAATGCAGGTTTTTGACACATTTACTCCGAGCTGTGCGTTCAGAATCGCTCGAAACACGCGATATCACGATTCTGTGTTCTTCGATTTTTCGTTCGCCACAGCTGTGGCAGACGACTTTTAACGCATGGATATTGCGCATTTGAGTAGAATGAAGGTTTTTGACACATTTATACCGAGCTGTGCTCTCAGAAACGCTCGAAACACGCGATATCACGATTTTGGTGCTGTTCAAAGTTTCGTTCGCCACAGCTGTGCCGGACAACTTTTAACGCAGGGATATTGTGCATTTGAGTAGAATGAAGTTTTTTGACACGTTTACACCGAGCTGTGCGCTCAGAAACGCTCGAAACACGCGATATCACGATTTTGGTGTTCTTCGTTTTTTCGTTCGCCACAGCTGTGGCAGACCACTTTTAACGCATGGAAATTGTGCATTTGAGTAGAATGAAGGTTTTTGACACATTTACACCGAGCTGTGCTCTCAGGAACGCTCGAAACACGCGATATCACGATTTTGGTGTTCTTCAATGTTTCGTTCGCCACGGCCGTGCCAGATGACTTTTAGTGAATGGATATTGTGCATTTGAGTAGAATGCAGGTTTTTGACACATTTACACCGAGCTGTGCTATCAGAAAAACTCGAAACTCGCGATATCACGATTTTGGTGTTCTTCGGTTTTTCATTCGCCACAGCTGTGCCAGACACTTTTAACGCATGGATATTGCGCATTTCAGTAGAATGAAGGTTTTTGACACATTTACACCGAGCTGTGCTCTCAGAAACGCTCGAAGCACGCGATATCACGATTTTGGTGTTCCTCGATTTTTCGTTCCCCACAGCTGTGAAAGACGACTTTTGACGCATAGATATTGTGCATTTGAGTAGAATGAAGGTTTTTGACACATTTACACCGAGCTGTGCTCTCAGAAACGCTCGAAACACGCGATATCACGATTTTGGTGTTCTTGAATGTATCGTTCGCCACGGCTGTGCCAGACAACTTTTAGCACATGGATCTTGTGTATTTGAGTAGAATGAAGGTTTTTGACACATTTACACCGAGCTGTGCTCTCAGAAACGCTCGAAACACGCGATATCACGATTTTGGTGTTCTTCGATTTTTCGTTCGCCACAGCTGTGGCAGACGACTTTTAACGCATGGATATTGCGCATTTGAGTAGAATGAAGGTTTCTGACACATTTACACCGAGCTGTGCTCTCAGAAACGCTCGAAACACGCGATATCACGGTTTTGGTGTTCTTCGTTTTTTCGTTCGCCACAGCTGTGGCAGACCACTTTTAACGCATGGAAATTGTGCATTTGAGTAGAATGAAGGTTTTTGACACATTTACACCGAGCTGTGCTCTCAGGAACGCTCGAAACACGCGATATCACGATTTTGGTGTTCTTCAATGTTTCGTTCGCCACGGCCGTGCCAGATGACTTTTAGTGAATGGATATTGTGCATTTGAGTAGAATGCAGGTTTTTGACACATTTACACCGAGCTGTGCTATCAGAAAAACTCGAAACTCGCGATATCACGATTTTGGTGTACGTCGATTTTTCGTTTGCCACAGCTGTGGCAGACGACTTTTAACGGATGGATATTGTGCATTTGAGTAGAATGAAGGTTTCTGACACATTTACACCGAGAAGTGCTCTCAGAAACGCTCGAAACACGCGTTATCACGATTTTGGTGTTCTTCGATTTTTCGTACGCCACAGCTATGGCAGACGACTTTTAACGCATGGATATTGCGCATTTGAGTAGAATGAAGGTTTTTGACACATTTACACCGAGCTGTGCTCTCAGGAACGCTCGAAACACGCGATATCACGATTTTGGTGTTCTTCAATGTTTCGTTCGCCACGGCCGTGCCAGATGACTTTTAACGCATGGAAATTGTGCATTTGAGTAGAATGAAGGTTTTTGACACATTTACACCGAGCTGTGCACTCAGAAACGCTCGAAACACGCGATATCACGATTTTGGTGTTCTTCAATGTTTCGTTCGCCACGGCTGTGCCAGATGACTTTTAGTGCATGGATATTGTGCATTTGAGTAGAATGCAGGTTTTTGACACATTTACTCCGAGCTGTGCGTTCAGAATCGCTCGAAACACGCGATATCACGATTCTGTATTCTTCGATTTTTCATTCGCCACAGCCGTGGCAGACGACTTTTAACGCATGGATATTGTGCATTTGAGTAGAATGAAGGTTTTTGACACATGTATACGGAGCTGTGCTCTCAGAAACGCTCGAAACACACGATATCACGATTTTGGTGTTCTTCGATTTTTCGTTCGCCACAGCTGTGGCAGACGACTTTTAACGCATGGATATTGCGCATTTGAGTAGAATGGAGGTTTTTGACACATTTACACCGAGCTGTGCAATCAGAAACGCTCGAAACACGCGATATCAGGATTTTGGTGTTCTTCGATTTTTCGTTCGCCACAGCTGTGGCAGACGACTTTTAACGCATGGATATTGCGCATTTGAGTAGAATGGAGGTCTTTGACACATTTACACCGAGCTGTGCAATCAGAAACGCTCGAAACACGCGATATCAGGATTTTGGTGTTCTTCGATTTTTCGTTCGCCACAGCTGTGTCAGACGACATTGAACGCATGGAAATTGTGCATTTGAGTAGAATGAAGGTTTTTGACACATTTACACCGAGCTGTGCTCTCAGAAACGCTCGAAACACGCGATATCACGATTTTGGTGTTCTTCAATGTTTCGTTCGCCACGGCTGTGCCAGATGACTTTTAGCGCATGGATATTGAGCATTTGAGTAGAATGAAGGTTTCTGACACATTTACACCGAGCTGTGCTCTTAGGAACGCTCGAAACACGCGATATCACGATTTTGGTGTTCTTCGATTTTTCGTTCGCCACAGCTGTGTCAGACGACTTTTAACGCATGGAAATTGTGCATTTGAGTAGAATGAAGGTTTTTGACACATTTACACTGAGCTGTGCTCTCAGAAACGCTCGAAACACGCGATATCACGATTTTGGTGTTCTTCAATGTTTCGTTCGCCACGGCTGTGCCAGATGACTTTTAGTGCATGGATATTGTGCATTTGAGTAGAATGCAGGTTTTTGACACATTTACTCCGAGCTGTGCGTTCAGAATCGCTCGAAACACGCGATATCACGATTCTGGTGTTCTTCGATTTTTCATTCGACACAGCCGTGGCAGACGACTTTTAACGCATGGATATTGTGCATTTGAGTAGAATGAAGGTTTTTGACACATTTACACCGAGCTGTGCTCTCAGGAACGCTCGAAGCACGCGATATCACGATTTTGGTGTTCTTCAATGTTTCGTTCGCCACGGCCGTGCCAGATGACTTTTAGTGCATGGATATTGTGCATTTGAGTAGAATGCAGGTTTTTGACACATTTACTCCGAGCTGTGCGTTCAGAATCGCTCGAAACACGCGATATCACGATTCTGTGTTCTTCGATTTTTCGTTCGCCACAGCTGTGGCAGACGACTTTTAACGCATGGATATTGCGCATTTGAGTAGAATGAAGGTTTTTGACACATTTATACCGAGCTGTGCTCTCAGAAACGCTCGAAACACGCGATATCACGATTTTGGTGCTGTTCAAAGTTTCGTTCGCCACAGCTGTGCCGGACAACTTTTAACGCAGGGATATTGTGCATTTGAGTAGAATGAAGTTTTTTGACACGTTTACACCGAGCTGTGCGCTCAGAAACGCTCGAAACACGCGATATCACGATTTTGGTGTTCTTCGTTTTTTCGTTCGCCACAGCTGTGGCAGACCACTTTTAACGCATGGAAATTGTGCATTTGAGTAGAATGAAGGTTTTTGACACATTTACACCGAGCTGTGCTCTCAGGAACGCTCGAAACACGCGATATCACGGTTTTGGTGTTCTTCAATGTTTCGTTCGCCACGGCCGTGCCAGATGACTTTTAGTGAATGGATATTGTGCATTTGAGTAGAATGCAGGTTTTTGACACATTTACACCGAGCTGTGCTATCAGAAAAACTCGAAACTCGCGATATCACGATTTTGGTGTTCTTCGGTTTTTCATTCGCCACAGCTGTGCCAGACACTTTTAACGCATGGATATTGCGCATTTCAGTAAAATGAAGGTTTTTGACACATTTACACCGAGCTGTGCTCTCAGAAACGCTCGAAGCACGCGATATCACGATTTTGGTGTTCCTCGATTTTTCGTTCCCCACAGCTGTGAAAGACGACTTTTGACGCATAGATATTGTGCATTTGAGTAGAATGAAGGTTTTTGACACATTTACACCGAGCTGTGCTCTCAGAAACGCTCGAAACACGCGATATCACGATTTTGGTGTTCTTCGTTTTTTCGTTCGCCACAGCTGTGGCAGACCACTTTTAACGCATGGAAATTGTGCATTTGAGTAGAATGAAGGTTTTTGACACATTTACACCGAGCTGTGCTCTCAGGAACGCTCGAAACACGCGATATCACGATTTTGGTGTTCTTCAATGTTTCGTTCGCCACGGCTGTGCCAGATGACATTTAGTGCATGGATATTGTGCATTTGAGTAGAATGCAGGTTTTTGACACATTTACTCCGAGCTGAGCATTCAGAATCGCTCGAAACACGCGATATCACGATTCTGGTGTTCTTCGATTTTTCATTCGCCACAGCCGTGGCAGACGACTTTTAACGCATGGATATTGTGCATTTGAGTAGAATGAAGGTTTTTGACACATGTATACAGAGCTGTGCTCTCACAAACGCTCGAAACACACGATATCACGATTTTGGTGTTCTTCGATTTTTCGTTCGCCACAGCTGTGATAGACGACTTTTAGCGCATGGATATTGAGCATTTGAGTAGAATGAAGGTTTCTGTCACATTTACACCGAGCTGTGCACTCAGAAACGCTTGAAACACGCGATATCAGGATTTTGGTGTTCTTCAATGTTTCGTTCGCCACGGCTGTGCCAGATGACTTTTAGTGCATGGATATTGTGCATTTGAGTAGAATGCAGGTTTTTGACACATTTACTCCGAGCTGTGCGTTCAGATTCGCTCGAAACACGCGATATCACGATTTTGGTGTTCTTCGATTTTTCGTTCGCCACAGCTGTGGCAGACGACTTTTAATCCATGGATATTGCGCATTTGAGTAGAATGAAGGTTTTTGACACATTTACACCGAGCTGTGCACTCAGAAACGCTCGAAACACGCGATATCACGATTTTGGTGTTCTTGAATGTATCGTTCGCCACGGCTGTGCCAGACAACTTTTAGCACATGGATCTTGTGTATTTGAGTAGAATGAAGGTTTTTGACACATTTACACCGAGCTGTGCTCTCAGAAACGCTCGAAACACGCGATATCACGATTTTGGTGTTCTTCGATTTTTCGTTCGCCACAGCTATGGCAGACGACTTTTAACGCATGGATAGTGTGCATTTGAGTAGAATGAAGGTTTTTGACACATTTACACCGAGCTGTGCTCTCAGGAACGCTCGAAGCACGCGATATCACGATTTTGGTGTTCTTCAATGTTTCGTTCGCCACGGCCGTGCCAGATGACTTTTAGTGAATAGATATTGTGCATTTGAGTAGAATGCAGGTTTTTGACACATTTACACCGAGCTGTGCACTCAGAAACGCTCGAAACACGCGATATCACGATTTTGGTGTTCTTCAATGTTTCGTTCGCCACGGCTGTGCCAGATGACTTTTAGTGCATGGATATTGTGCATTTGAGTAGAATGCAGGTTTTTGACACATTTACTCCGAGCTGTGCGTTCAGAATCGCTCGAAACACGCGATATCACGATTCTGTGTTCTTCGATTTTTCGTTCGCCACAGCTGTGGCAGACGACTTTTAACGCATGGATATTGCGCATTTGAGTAGAATGAAGGTTTTTGACACATGTATATGGAGCTGTGCTCTCAGAAACGCTCGAAACACGCGATATCACGATTTTGGTGCTGTTCAAAGTTTCGTTCGCCACAGCTGTGCCGGACAACTTTTAACGCAGGGATATTGTGCATTTGAGTAGAATGAAGTTTTTTGACACGTTTACACCGAGCTGTGCGCTCAGAAACGCTCGAAACACGCGATATCACGATTTTGGTGTTCTTCGTTTTTTCGTTCGCCACAGCTGTGGCAGACCACTTTTAACGCATGGAAATTGTGCATTTGAGTAGAATGAAGGTTTTTGACACATTTACACCGAGCTGTGCTCTCAGGAACGCTCGAAACACGCGATATCACGATTTTGGTGTTCTTCAATGTTTCGTTCGCCACGGCCGTGCCAGATGACTTTTAGTGAATGGATATTGTGCATTTGAGTAGAATGCAGGTTTTTGACACTTTTACACCGAGCTGTGCACTCAGAAACGCTCGAAACACGCGATATCACGATTTTGGTGTTCTTCAATGTTTCGTTCGCCACGGCTGTGCCAGATGACTTTTAGTGCATGGATATTGTGCATTTGAGTAGAATGCAGGTTTTTGACACATTTACTCCGAGCTGTGCGTTCAGAATCGCTCGAAACACGCGATATCACGATTCTGTGTTCTTCGATTTTTCGTTCGCCACAGCTGTGGCAGACGACTTTTAACGCATGGATATTGCGCATTTGAGTAGAATGAAGGTTTTTGACACATTTATACCGAGCTGTGCTCTCAGAAACGCTCGAAACACGCGATATCACGATTTTGGTGCTGTTCAAAGTTTCGTTCGCCACAGCTGTGCCGGACAACTTTTAACGCAGGGATATTGTGCATTTGAGTAGAATGAAGTTTTTTGACACGTTTACACCGAGCTGTGCGCTCAGAAACGCTCGAAACACGCGATATCACGATTTTGGTGTTCTTCGTTTTTTCGTTCGCCACAGCTGTGGCAGACCACTTTTAACGCATGGAAATTGTGCATTTGAGTAGAATGAAGGTTTTTGACACATTTACACCGAGCTGTGCTCTCAGGAACGCTCGAAGCACGCGATATCACGATTTTGGTGTTCTTCAATGTTTCGTTCGCCACGGCCGTGCCAGATGACTTTTAGTGAATAGATATTGTGCATTTGAGTAGAATGCAGGTTTTTGACACATTTACACCGAGCTGTGCACTCAGAAACGCTCGAAACACGCGATATCACGATTTTGGTGTTCTTCAATGTTTCGTTCGCCACGGCTGTGCCAGATGACTTTTAGTGCATGGATATTGTGCATTTGAGTAGAATGCAGGTTTTTGACACATTTACTCCGAGCTGTGCGTTCAGAATCGCTCGAAACACGCGATATCACGATTCTGTGTTCTTCGATTTTTCGTTCGCCACAGCTGTGGCAGACGACTTTTAACGCATGGATATTGCGCATTTGAGTAGAATGAAGGTTTTTGACACATTTATACCGAGCTGTGCTCTCAGAAACGCTCGAAACACGCGATATCACGATTTTGGTGCTGTTCAAAGTTTCGTTCGCCACAGCTGTGCCGGACAACTTTTAACGCAGGGATATTGTGCATTTGAGTAGAATGAAGTTTTTTGACACGTTTACACCGAGCTGTGCGCTCAGAAACGCTCGAAACACGCGATATCACGATTTTGGTGTTCTTCGTTTTTTCGTTCGCCACAGCTGTGGCAGACCACTTTTAACGCATGGAAATTGTGCATTTGAGTAGAATGAAGGTTTTTGACACATTTACACCGAGCTGTGCTCTCAGGAACGCTCGAAACACGATTTATCACGATTTTATCACGATTTTGGTGTTCTTCAATGTTTCGTTCGCCACGGCCGTGCCAGATGACTTTTAGTGAATGGATATTGTGCATTTGAGTAGAATGCAGGTTTTTGACACATTTACACCGAGCTGTGCTATCAGAAAAACTCGAAACTCGCGATATCACGATTTTGGTGTTCTTCGGTTTTTCATTCGCCACAGCTGTGCCAGACACTTTTAACGCATGGATATTGCGCATTTCTGTAGAATGAAGGTTTTTGACACATTTACACCGAGCTGTGCTCTCAGAAACGCTCGAAGCACGCGATATCACGATTTTGGTGTTCCTCGATTTTTCGTTCCCCACAGCTGTGAAAGACGACTTTTGACGCATAGATATTGTGCATTTGAGTAGAATGAAGGTTTTTGACACATTTACACCGAGCTGTGCTCTCAGAAACGCTCGAAACACGCGATATCACGATTTTGGTGTTCTTGAATGTATCGTTCGCCACGGCTGTGCCAGACAACTTTTAGCACATGGATCTTGTGTATTTGAGTAGAATGAAGGTTTTTGACACATTTACACCGAGCTGTGCTCTCAGAAACGCTCGAAACACGCGATATCACGATTTTGGTGTTCTTCGATTTTTCGTTCGCCACAGCTGTGGCAGACGACTTTTAACGCATGGATATTGCGCATTTGAGTAGAATGAAGGTTTCTGACACATTTACACCGAGCTGTGCTCTCAGAAACGCTCGAAACACGCGATATCACGGTTTTGGTGTTCTTCGTTTTTTCGTTCGCCACAGCTGTGGCAGACCACTTTTAACGCATGGAAATTGTGCATTTGAGTAGAATGAAGGTTTTTGACACATTTACACCGAGCTGTGCTCTCAGGAACGCTCGAAACACGCGATATCACGATTTTGGTGTTCTTCAATGTTTCGTTCGCCACGGCCGTGCCAGATGACTTTTAGTGAATGGATATTGTGCATTTGAGTAGAATGCAGGTTTTTGACACATTTACACCGAGCTGTGCTATCAGAAAAACTCGAAACTCGCGATATCACGATTTTGGTGTACGTCGATTTTTCGTTTGCCACAGCTGTGGCAGACGACTTTTAACGGATGGATATTGTGCATTTGAGTAGAATGAAGGTTTCTGACACATTTACACCGAGAAGTGCTCTCAGAAACGCTCGAAACACGCGTTATCACGATTTTGGTGTTCTTCGATTTTTCGTTCGCCACAGCTATGGCAGACGACTTTTAACGCATGGATATTGCGCATTTGAGTAGAATGAAGGTTTTTGACACATTTACACCGAGCTGTGCTCTCAGGAACGCTCGAAACACGCGATATCACGATTTTGGTGTTCTTCAATGTTTCGTTCGCCACGGCCGTGCCAGATGACTTTTAACGCATGGAAATTGTGCATTTGAGTAGAATGAAGGTTTTTGACACATTTACACCGAGCTGTGCACTCAGAAACGCTCGAAACACGCGATATCACGATTTTGGTGTTCTTCAATGTTTCGTTCGCCACGGCTGTGCCAGATGACTTTTAGTGCATGGATATTGTGCATTTGAGTAGAATGCAGGTTTTTGACACATTTACTCCGAGCTGTGCGTTCAGAATCGCTCGAAACACGCGATATCACGATTCTGTATTCTTCGATTTTTCATTCGCCACAGCCGTGGCAGACGACTTTTAACGCATGGATATTGTGCATTTGAGTAGAATGAAGGTTTTTGACACATGTATACGGAGCTGTGCTCTCAGAAACGCTCGAAACACACGATATCACGATTTTGGTGTTCTTCGATTTTTCGTTCGCCACAGCTGTGGCAGACGACTTTTAACGCATGGATATTGCGCATTTGAGTAGAATGGAGGTTTTTGACACATTTACACCGAGCTGTGCAATCAGAAACGCTCGAAACACGCGATATCAGGATTTTGGTGTTCTTCGATTTTTCGTTCGCCACAGCTGTGGCAGACGACTTTTAACGCATGGATATTGCGCATTTGAGTAGAATGGAGGTTTTTGACACATTTACACCGAGCTGTGCAATCAGAAACGCTCGAAACACGCGATATCAGGATTTTGGTGTTCTTCGATTTTTCGTTCGCCACAGCTGTGTCAGACGACATTGAACGCATGGAAATTGTGCATTTGAGTAGAATGAAGGTTTTTGACACATTTACACCGAGCTGTGCTCTCAGAAACGCTCGAAACACGCGATATCACGATTTTGGTGTTCTTCAATGTTTCGTTCGCCACGGCTGTGCCAGATGACTTTTAGCGCATGGATATTGAGCATTTGAGTAGAATGAAGGTTTCTGACACATTTACACCGAGCTGTGCTCTTAGGAACGCTCGAAACACGCGATATCACGATTTTGGTGTTCTTCGATTTTTCGTTCGCCACAGCTGTGTCAGACGACTTTTAACGCATGGAAATTGTGCATTTGAGTAGAATGAAGGTTTTTGACACATTTACACTGAGCTGTGCTCTCAGAAACGCTCGAAACACGCGATATCACGATTTTGGTGTTCTTCAATGTTTCGTTCGCCACGGCTGTGCCAGATGACTTTTAGTGCATGGATATTGTGCATTTGAGTAGAATGCAGGTTTTTGACACATTTACTCCGAGCTGTGCGTTCAGAATCGCTCGAAACACGCGATATCACGATTCTGGTGTTCTTCGATTTTTCATTCGACACAGCCGTGGCAGACGACTTTTAACGCATGGATATTGTGCATTTGAGTAGAATGAAGGTTTTTGACACATGTATACGGAGCTGTGCTCTCAGAAACGCTCGAAACACACGATATCACGATTTTGGTGTTCTTCGATTTTTCGTTCGCCACAGCTGTGGCAGACGACTTTTAACGCATGGATATTGCGCATTTGAGTAGAATGGAGGTTTTTGACACATTTACACCGAGCTGTGCACTCAGAAACGCTCGAAACACGCGATATCAGGATTTTGGAGTTCTTGAATGTATCGTTCGCCACGGCTGTGCCAGACAACTTTTAGCACATGGATCTTGTGTATTTGAGTAGAATGAAGGTTTTTGACACATTTACACCGAGCTGTGCTCTCAGAAACGCTCGAAGCACGCGATATCACGATTTTGGTGTTCCTCGATTTTTCGTTCCCCACAGCTGTGCCAGACGACTTTTGACGCATAGATATTGTGCATTTGAGTAGAATGAAGGTTTTTGACACATTTACACCGAGCTGTGCTCTCAGAAACGCTCGAAGCACGCGATATCACGATTTTGGTGTTCTTCAATGTTTCGTTCGCCACGGCCGTGCCAGATGACTTTTAGTGCATGGATATTGTGCATTTGAGTAGAATGCAGGTTTTTGACACATTTACTCCGAGCTGTGCGTTCAGAATCGCTCGAAACACGCGATATCACGATTCTGTGTTCTTCGATTTTTCGTTCGCCACAGCTGTGGCAGACGACTTTTAACGCATGGATATTGCGCATTTGAGTAGAATGAAGGTTTTTGACACATTTATACCGAGCTGTGCTCTCAGAAACGCTCGAAACACGCGATATCACGATTTTGGTGCTGTTCAAAGTTTCGTTCGCCACAGCTGTGCCGGACAACTTTTAACGCAGGGATATTGTGCATTTGAGTAGAATGAAGTTTTTTGACACGTTTACACCGAGCTGTGCGCTCAGAAACGCTCGAAACACGCGATATCACGATTTTGGTGTTCTTCGTTTTTTCGTTCGCCACAGCTGTGGCAGACCACTTTTAACGCATGGAAATTGTGCATTTGAGTAGAATGAAGGTTTTTGACACATTTACACCGAGCTGTGCTCTCAGGAACGCTCGAAACACGCGATATCACGGTTTTGGTGTTCTTCAATGTTTCGTTCGCCACGGCCGTGCCAGATGACTTTTAGTGAATGGATATTGTGCATTTGAGTAGAATGCAGGTTTTTGACACATTTACACCGAGCTGTGCTATCAGAAAAACTCGAAACTCGCGATATCACGATTTTGGTGTTCTTCGGTTTTTCATTCGCCACAGCTGTGCCAGACACTTTTAACGCATGGATATTGCGCATTTCAGTAGAATGAAGGTTTTTGACACATTTACACCGAGCTGTGCTCTCAGAAACGCTCGAAGCACGCGATATCACGATTTTGGTGTTCCTCGATTTTTCGTTCCCCACAGCTGTGAAAGACGACTTTTGACGCATAGATATTGTGCATTTGAGTAGAATGAAGGTTTTTGACACATTTACACCGAGCTGTGCTCTCAGAAACGCTCGAAACACGCGATATCACGATTTTGGTGTTCTTCGTTTTTTCGTTCGCCACAGCTGTGGCAGACCACTTTTAACGCATGGAAATTGTGCATTTGAGTAGAATGAAGGTTTTTGACACATTTACACCGAGCTGTGCTCTCAGGAACGCTCGAAACACGCGATATCACGATTTTGGTGTTCTTCAATGTTTCGTTCGCCACGGCCGTGCCAGATGACTTTTAGTGAATGGATATTGTGCATTTGAGTAGAATGCAGGTTTTTGACACATTTACACCGAGCTGTGCTATCAGAAAAACTCGAAACTCGCGATATCACGATTTTGGTGTTCTTCGGTTTTTCATTCGCCACAGCTGTGCCAGACACTTTTAACGCATGGATATTGCGCATTTCAGTAGAATGAAGGTTTTTGACACATTTACACCGAGCTGTGCTCTCAGAAACGCTCGAAGCACGCGATATCACGATTTTGGTGTTCCTCGATTTTTCGTTCCCCACAGCTGTGAAAGACGACTTTTGACGTATAGATATTGTGCATTTGAGTAGAATGAAGGTTTTTGACACATGTATACGGAGCTGTGCTCTCAGAAACGCTCGAAACACACGATATCACGATTTTGGTGTTCTTCGATTTTTCGTTCGCCACAGCTGTGGCAGACGACTTTTAACGCATGGATATTGCGCATTTGAGTAGAATGGAGGTTTTTGACACATTTACACCGAGCTGTGCAATCAGAAACGCTCGAAACACGCGATATCAGGATTTTGGTGTTCTTCGATTTTTCGTTCGCCACAGCTGTGGCAGACGACTTTTAACGCATGGATATTGCGCATTTGAGTAGAATGGAGGTTTTTGACACATTTACACCGAGCTGTGCAATCAGAAACGCTCGAAACACGCGATATCAGGATTTTGGTGTTCTTCGATTTTTCGTTCGCCACAGCTGTGTCAGACGACATTGAACGCATGGAAATTGTGCATTTGAGTAGAATGAAGGTTTTTGACACATTTACACCGAGCTGTGCTCTCAGAAACGCTCGAAACACGCGATATCACGATTTTGGTGTTCTTCAATGTTTCGTTCGCCACGGCTGTGCCAGATGACTTTTAGCGCATGGATATTGAGCATTTGAGTAGAATGAAGGTTTCTGACACATTTACACCGAGCTGTGCTCTTAGGAACGCTCGAAACACGCGATATCACGATTTTGGTGTTCTTCGATTTTTCGTTCGCCACAGCTGTGTCAGACGACTTTTAACGCATGGAAATTGTGCATTTGAGTAGAATGAAGGTTTTTGACACATTTACACTGAGCTGTGCTCTCAGAAACGCTCGAAACACGCGATATCACGATTTTGGTGTTCTTCAATGTTTCGTTCGCCACGGCTGTGCCAGATGACTTTTAGTGCATGGATATTGTGCATTTGAGTAGAATGCAGGTTTTTGACACATTTACTCCGAGCTGTGCGTTCAGAATCGCTCGAAACACGCGATATCACGATTCTGGTGTTCTTCGATTTTTCATTCGACACAGCCGTGGCAGACGACTTTTAACGCATGGATATTGTGCATTTGAGTAGAATGAAGGTTTTTGACACATGTATACGGAGCTGTGCTCTCAGAAACGCTCGAAACACACGATATCACGATTTTGGTGTTCTTCGATTTTTCGTTCGCCACAGCTGTGGCAGACGACTTTTAACGCATGGATATTGCGCATTTGAGTAGAATGGAGGTTTTTGACACATTTACACCGAGCTGTGCACTCAGAAACGCTCGAAACACGCGATATCAGGATTTTGGAGTTCTTGAATGTATCGTTCGCCACGGCTGTGCCAGACAACTTTTAGCACATGGATCTTGTGTATTTGAGTAGAATGAAGGTTTTTGACACATTTACACCGAGCTGTGCTCTCAGAAACGCTCGAAGCACGCGATATCACGATTTTGGTGTTCCTCGATTTTTCGTTCCCCACAGCTGTGCCAGACGACTTTTGACGCATAGATATTGTGCATTTGAGTAGAATGAAGGTTTTTGACACATTTACACCGAGCTGTGCTCTCAGAAACGCTCGAAGCACGCGATATCACGATTTTGGTGTTCTTCAATGTTTCGTTCGCCACGGCCGTGCCAGATGACTTTTAGTGCATGGATATTGTGCATTTGAGTAGAATGCAGGTTTTTGACACATTTACTCCGAGCTGTGCGTTCAGAATCGCTCGAAACACGCGATATCACGATTCTGTGTTCTTCGATTTTTCGTTCGCCACAGCTGTGGCAGACGACTTTTAACGCATGGATATTGCGCATTTGAGTAGAATGAAGGTTTTTGACACATTTATACCGAGCTGTGCTCTCAGAAACGCTCGAAACACGCGATATCACGATTTTGGTGCTGTTCAAAGTTTCGTTCGCCACAGCTGTGCCGGACAACTTTTAACGCAGGGATATTGTGCATTTGAGTAGAATGAAGTTTTTTGACACGTTTACACCGAGCTGTGCGCTCAGAAACGCTCGAAACACGCGATATCACGATTTTGGTGTTCTTCGTTTTTTCGTTCGCCACAGCTGTGGCAGACCACTTTTAACGCATGGAAATTGTGCATTTGAGTAGAATGAAGGTTTTTGACACATTTACACCGAGCTGTGCTCTCAGGAACGCTCGAAACACGCGATATCACGGTTTTGGTGTTCTTCAATGTTTCGTTCGCCACGGCCGTGCCAGATGACTTTTAGTGAATGGATATTGTGCATTTGAGTAGAATGCAGGTTTTTGACACATTTACACCGAGCTGTGCTATCAGAAAAACTCGAAACTCGCGATATCACGATTTTGGTGTTCTTCGGTTTTTCATTCGCCACAGCTGTGCCAGACACTTTTAACGCATGGATATTGCGCATTTCAGTAGAATGAAGGTTTTTGACACATTTACACCGAGCTGTGCTCTCAGAAACGCTCGAAGCACGCGATATCACGATTTTGGTGTTCCTCGATTTTTCGTTCCCCACAGCTGTGAAAGACGACTTTTGACGCATAGATATTGTGCATTTGAGTAGAATGAAGGTTTTTGACACATTTACACCGAGCTGTGCTCTCAGAAACGCTCGAAACACGCGATATCACGATTTTGGTGTTCTTCGTTTTTTCGTTCGCCACAGCTGTGGCAGACCACTTTTAACGCATGGAAATTGTGCATTTGAGTAGAATGAAGGTTTTTGACACATTTACACCGAGCTGTGCTCTCAGGAACGCTCGAAACACGCGATATCACGATTTTGGTGTTCTTCAATGTTTCGTTCGCCACGGCCGTGCCAGATGACTTTTAGTGAATGGATATTGTGCATTTGAGTAGAATGCAGGTTTTTGACACATTTACACCGAGCTGTGCTATCAGAAAAACTCGAAACTCGCGATATCACGATTTTGGTGTTCTTCGGTTTTTCATTCGCCACAGCTGTGCCAGACACTTTTAACGCATGGATATTGCGCATTTCAGTAGAATGAAGGTTTTTGACACATTTACACCGAGCTGTGCTCTCAGAAACGCTCGAAGCACGCGATATCACGATTTTGGTGTTCCTCGATTTTTCGTTCCCCACAGCTGTGAAAGACGACTTTTGACGTATAGATATTGTGCATTTGAGTAGAATGAAGGTTTTTGACACATTTACACCGAGCTGTGCTCTCAGAAACGCTCGAAACACGCGATATCACGATTTTGGTGTTCTTGAATGTATCGTTCGCCACGGATGTGCCAGACAACTTTTAGCACATGGATCTTGTGTATTTGAGTAGAATGAAGGTTTTTGACACATTTACACCGAGCTGTGCTCTCAGAAACGCTCGAAACACGCGATATCACGATTTTGGTGTTCTTCGATTTTTCGTTCGCCACAGCTGTGGCAGACGACTTTTAACGCATGGATATTGCGCATTTGAGTAGAATGAAGGTTTTTGACACATTTACACCGAGCTGTGCTCTCAGAAACGCTCGAAACACGCGATGTCACGGTTTTGGTGTTCTTCGTTTTTTCGTTCGCCACAGCTGTGGCAGACCACTTTTAACGATTGGAAATTGTGCATTTGAGTAGAATGAAGGTTTTTGACACATTTACACCGAGCTGTGCTCTCAGGAACGCTCGAAACACGCGATATCACGATTTTGGTGTTCTTCAATGTTTCGTTCGCCACGGCCGTGCCAGATGACTTTTAGTCAATGGATATTGTGCATTTGAGTAGAATGCAGGTTTTTGACACATTTACACCGAGCTGTGCTATCAGAAACGCTCGAAACACGCGATATCACGATTTTGGTGTTCTTCAATGTTTCGTTCGCCACGGCTGTGCCAGATGACATTTAGTGCATGGATATTGTGCATTTGAGTAGAATGCAGGTTTTTGACACATTTACTCCGAGCTGAGCATTCAGAATCGCTCGAAACACGCGATATCACGATTCTGGTGTTCTTCGATTTTTCATTCGCCACAGCCGTGGCAGACGACTTTTAACGCATGGATATTGTGCATTTGAGTAGAATGAAGGTTTTTGACACATGTATACAGAGCTGTGCTCTCACAAACGCTCGAAACACACGATATCACGATTTTGGTGTTCTTCGATTTTTCGTTCGCCACAGCTGTGATAGACGACTTTTAGCGCATGGATATTGAGCATTTGAGTAGAATGAAGGTTTCTGTCACATTTACACCGAGCTGTGCACTCAGAAACGCTTGAAACACGCGATATCAGGATTTTGGTGTTCTTCAATGTTTCGTTCGCCACGGCTGTGCCAGATGACTTTTAGTGCATGGATATTGTGCATTTGAGTAGAATGCATGTTTTTGACACATTTACTCCGAGCTGTGCGTTCAGATTCGCTCGAAACACGCGATATCACGATTTTGGTGTTCTTCGATTTTTCGTTCGCCACAGCTGTGGCCGACGACTTTTAATCCATGGATATTGCGCATTTGAGTAGAATGAAGGTTTTTGACACATTTACACCGAGCTGTGCACTCAGAAACGCTCGAAACACGCGATATCACGATTTTGGTGTTCTTCGATTTTTCGTTTGCCACAGCTGTGGCAGACGACTTTTAACGCATGGAAATTGTGCATTTGAGTAGAATGAAGGTTTTTGACACATTTACACCGAGCTGTGCTCTCAGGAACGCTCGAAACACGCGATATCACGATTTTGGTGTTCTTCAATGTTTCGTTCGCCACGGTCGTGCCAGATGACTTTTAGTGCATGGATATTGTGCATTTGAGTAGAATGCATGTTTTTGACACATTTACTCCGAGCTGTGCGTTCAGATTCGCTCGAAACACGCGATATCACGATTTTGGTGTTCTTCGATTTTTCGTTCGCCACAGCTGTGGCCGACGACTTTTAATCCATGGATATTGCGCATTTGAGTAGAATGAAGGTTTTTGACACATTTACACCGAGCTGTGCACTCAGAAACGCTCGAAACACGCGATATCACGATTTTGGTGTTCTTCGATTTTTCGTTTGCCACAGCTGTGGCAGACGACTTTTAACGCATGGAAATTGTGCATTTGAGTAGAATGAAGGTTTTTGACACATTTACACCGAGCTGTGCACTCAGAAACGCTCGAAACACGCGATATCACGATTTTGGTGTTCTTCAATGTTTCGTTCGCCACGGCTGTGCCAGATGACTTTTAGTGCATGGATATTGTGCATTTGAGTAGAATGCAGGTTTTTGACACATTTACTCCGAGCTGTGCGTTCAGAATCGCTCGAAACACGCGATATCACGATTCTGTGTTCTTCGATTTTTCATTCGCCACAGCCGTGGCAGACGACTTTTAACGCATGGATATTGCGCATTTGAGTAGAATGAAGGTTTTTGACACATTTACACCGAGCTGTGCTCTCAGGAACGCTCGAAACACGCGATATCACGATTTTGGTGTTCTTCAATGTTTCGTTCGCCACGGCCGTGCCAGATGACTTTTAACGCATGGAAATTGTGCATTTGAGTAGAATGAAGGTTTTTGACACATTTACACCAAGCTGTGCACTCAGAAACGCTCGAAACACGCGATATCACGATTTTGGTGTTCTTCAATGTTTCGTTCGCCACGGCTGTGCCAGATGACTTTTAGTGCATGGATATTGTGCATTTGAGTAGAATGCAGGTTTTTGACACATTTACTCCGAGCTGTGCGTTCAGAATCGCTCGAAACACGCGATATCACGATTCTGTGTTCTTCGATTTTTCATTCGCCACAGCCGTGGCAGACGACTTTTAACGCATGGATATTGTGCATTTGAGTAGAATGAAGGTTTTTGACACATGTATACGGAGCTGTGCTCTCAGAAACGCTCGAAACACACGATATCACGATTTTGGTGTTCTTCGATTTTTCGTTCGCCACAGCTGTGGCAGACGACTTTTAACGCATGGATATTGCGCATTTGAGTAGAATGAAGGTTTTTGACACATTTACACCGAGCTGTGCACTCAGAAACGCTCGAAACACGCGATATCACGATTTTGGTGTTCTTGAATGTATCGTTCGCCACGGCTGTGCCAGACAACTTTTAGCACATGGATCTTGTGTATTTGAGTAGAATGAAGATTTTTGACACATTTACACCGAGCTGTGCTCTCAGAAACGCTCGAAACACGCGATATCACGATTTTGGTGCTGTTCAAAGTTTCGTTCGCCACAGCTGTGCCGGACAACTTTTAACGCAGGAATATCGTGCATTTGAGTAGAATGAAGTTTTTTGACACGTTTACACCGAGCTGTGCGCTCAGAAACGCTCGAAACACGCGATATCACGATTTTGGTGTTCTTCGTTTTTTCGTTCGCCACAGCTGTGGCAGACGACTTTTAACGCATGGAAATTGTGCATTTGAGTAGAATGAAGGTTTTTGACACATTTACACCGAGCTGTGCTCTCAGGAACGCTCGAAACACGCGATATCACGATTTTGGTGTTCTTCAATGTTTCGTTCGCCACGGCCGTGCCAGATGACTTTTAGTGAATGGATATTGTGCATTTGAGTAGAATGCAGGTTTTTGACACATTTACACCGAGCTGTGCACTCAGAAACGCTCGAAACACGCGATATCACGATTTTGGTGTTCTTCAATGTTTCGTTCGCCACGGCTGTGCCAGATGACTTTTAGTGCATGGATATTGTGCATTTGAGTAGAATGCAGGTTTTTGACACATTTACTCCGAGCTGTGCGTTCAGAATCGCTCGAAACACGCGATATCACGATTCTGTGTTCTTCGATTTTTCATTCGCCACAGCCGTGGCAGACGACTTTTAACGCATGGATATTGCGCATTTGAGTAGAATGAAGGTTTTTGACACATTTACACCGAGCTGTGCTCTCAGGAACGCTCGAAACACGCGATATCACGATTTTGGTGTTCTTCAATGTTTCGTTCGCCACGGCCGTGCCAGATGACTTTTAACGCATGGAAATTGTGCATTTGAGTAGAATGAAGGTTTTTGACACATTTACACCAAGCTGTGCACTCAGAAACGCTCGAAACACGCGATATCACGATTTTGGTGTTCTTCAATGTTTCGTTCGCCACGGCTGTGCCAGATGACTTTTAGTGCATGGATATTGTGCATTTGAGTAGAATGCAGGTTTTTGACACATTTACTCCGAGCTGTGCGTTCAGAATCGCTCGAAACACGCGATATCACGATTCTGTGTTCTTCGATTTTTCATTCGCCACAGCCGTGGCAGACGACTTTTAACGCATGGATATTGTGCATTTGAGTAGAATGAAGGTTTTTGACACATGTATACGGAGCTGTGCTCTCAGAAACGCTCGAAACACACGATATCACGATTTTGGTGTTCTTCGATTTTTCGTTCGCCACAGCTGTGGCAGACGACTTTTAACGCATGGATATTGCGCATTTGAGTAGAATGAAGGTTTTTGACACATTTACACCGAGCTGTGCACTCAGAAACGCTCGAAACACGCGATATCACGATTTTGGTGTTCTTGAATGTATCGTTCGCCACGGCTGTGCCAGACAACTTTTAGCACATGGATCTTGTGTATTTGAGTAGAATGAAGATTTTTGACACATTTACACCGAGCTGTGCTCTCAGAAACGCTCGAAACACGCGATATCACGATTTTGGTGCTGTTCAAAGTTTCGTTCGCCACAGCTGTGCCGGACAACTTTTAACGCAGGAATATCGTGCATTTGAGTAGAATGAAGTTTTTTGACACGTTTACACCGAGCTGTGCGCTCAGAAACGCTCGAAACACGCGATATCACGATTTTGGTGTTCTTCGTTTTTTCGTTCGCCACAGCTGTGGCAGACGACTTTTAACGCATGGAAATTGTGCATTTGAGTAGAATGAAGGTTTTTGACACATTTACACCGAGCTGTGCTCTCAGGAACGCTCGAAACACGCGATATCACGATTTTGGTGTTCTTCAATGTTTCGTTCGCCACGGCCGTGCCAGATGACTTTTAGTGAATGGATATTGTGCATTTGAGTAGAATGCAGGTTTTTGACACATTTACACCGAGCTGTGCTCTCAGAAACGCTCGAAGCACGCGATATCACGATTTTGGTGTTCTTCAATGTTTCGTTCGCCACGGCCGTGCCAGATGACTTTTAGTGCATGGATATTGTGCATTTGAGTAGAATGCAGGTTTTTGACACATTTACTCCGAGCTGTGCGTTCAGAATCGCTCGAAACACGCGATATCACGATTCTGTGTTCTTCGATTTTTCGTTCGCCACAGCTGTGGCAGACGACTTTTAACGCATGGATATTGCGCATTTGAGTAGAATGAAGGTTTTTGACACATTTATACCGAGCTGTGCTCTCAGAAACGCTCGAAACACGCGATATCACGATTTTGGTGCTGTTCAAAGTTTCGTTCGCCACAGCTGTGCCGGACAACTTTTAACGCAGGGATATTGTGCATTTGAGTAGAATGAAGTTTTTTGACACGTTTACACCGAGCTGTGCGCTCAGAAACGCTCGAAACACGCGATATCACGATTTTGGTGTTCTTCGTTTTTTCGTTCGCCACAGCTGTGGCAGACCACTTTTAACGCATGGAAATTGTGCATTTGAGTAGAATGAAGGTTTTTGACACATTTACACCGAGCTGTGCTCTCAGGAACGCTCGAAACACGCGATATCACGGTTTTGGTGTTCTTCAATGTTTCGTTCGCCACGGCCGTGCCAGATGACTTTTAGTGAATGGATATTGTGCATTTGAGTAGAATGCAGGTTTTTGACACATTTACACCGAGCTGTGCTATCAGAAAAACTCGAAACTCGCGATATCACGATTTTGGTGTTCTTCGGTTTTTCATTCGCCACAGCTGTGCCAGACACTTTTAACGCATGGATATTGCGCATTTCAGTAGAATGAAGGTTTTTGACACATTTACACCGAGCTGTGCTCTCAGAAACGCTCGAAGCACGCGATATCACGATTTTGGTGTTCCTCGATTTTTCGTTCCCCACAGCTGTGAAAGACGACTTTTGACGCATAGATATTGTGCATTTGAGTAGAATGAAGGTTTTTGACACATTTACACCGAGCTGTGCTCTCAGAAACGCTCGAAACACGCGATATCACGATTTTGGTGTTCTTCGTTTTTTCGTTCGCCACAGCTGTGGCAGACCACTTTTAACGCATGGAAATTGTGCATTTGAGTAGAATGAAGGTTTTTGACACATTTACACCGAGCTGTGCTCTCAGGAACGCTCGAAACACGCGATATCACGATTTTGGTGTTCTTCAATGTTTCGTTCGCCACGGCCGTGCCAGATGACTTTTAGTGAATGGATATTGTGCATTTGAGTAGAATGCAGGTTTTTGACACATTTACACCGAGCTGTGCTATCAGAAAAACTCGAAACTCGCGATATCACGATTTTGGTGTTCTTCGGTTTTTCATTCGCCACAGCTGTGCCAGACACTTTTAACGCATGGATATTGCGCATTTCAGTAGAATGAAGGTTTTTGACACATTTACACCGAGCTGTGCTCTCAGAAACGCTCGAAGCACGCGATATCACGATTTTGGTGTTCCTCGATTTTTCGTTCCCCACAGCTGTGAAAGACGACTTTTGACGTATAGATATTGTGCATTTGAGTAGAATGAAGGTTTTTGACACATTTACAACGAGCTGTGCTCTCAGAAACGCTCGAAACACGCGATATCACGATTTTGGTGTTCTTGAATGTATCGTTCGCCACGGATGTGCCAGACAACTTTTAGCACATGGATCTTGTGTATTTGAGTAGAATGAAGGTTTTTGACACATTTACACCGAGCTGTGCTCTCAGAAACGCTCGAAACACGCGATATCACGATTTTGGTGTTCTTCGATTTTTCGTTCGCCACAGCTGTGGCAGACGACTTTTAACGCATGGATATTGCGCATTTGAGTAGAATGAAGGTTTTTGACACATTTACACCGAGCTGTGCTCTCAGAAACGCTCGAAACACGCGATGTCACGGTTTTGGTGTTCTTCGTTTTTTCGTTCGCCACAGCTGTGGCAGACCACTTTTAACGCATGGAAATTGTGCATTTGAGTAGAATGAAGGTTTTTGACACATTTACACCGAGCTGTGCTCTCAGGAACGCTCGAAACACGCGATATCACGATTTTGGTGTTCTTCAATGTTTCGTTCGCCACGGCCGTGCCAGATGACTTTTAGTCAATGGATATTGTGCATTTGAGTAGAATGCAGGTTTTTGACACATTTACACCGAGCTGTGCTATCAGAAACGCTCGAAACACGCGATATCACGATTTTGGTGTTCTTCAATGTTTCGTTCGCCACGGCTGTGCCAGATGACATTTAGTGCATGGATATTGTGCATTTGAGTAGAATGCAGGTTTTTGACACATTTACTCCGAGCTGAGCATTCAGAATCGCTCGAAACACGCGATATCACGATTCTGGTGTTCTTCGATTTTTCATTCGCCACAGCCGTGGCAGACGACTTTTAACGCATGGATATTGTGCATTTGAGTAGAATGAAGGTTTTTGACACATGTATACAGAGCTGTGCTCTCACAAACGCTCGAAACACACGATATCACGATTTTGGTGTTCTTCGATTTTTCGTTCGCCACAGCTGTGATAGACGACTTTTAGCGCATGGATATTGAGCATTTGAGTAGAATGAAGGTTTCTGTCACATTTACACCGAGCTGTGCACTCAGAAACGCTTGAAACACGCGATATCAGGATTTTGGTGTTCTTCAATGTTTCGTTCGCCACGGCTGTGCCAGATGACTTTTAGTGCATGGATATTGTGCATTTGAGTAGAATGCAGGTTTTTGACACATTTACTCCGAGCTGTGCGTTCAGATTCGCTCGAAACACGCGATATCACGATTTTGGTGTTCTTCGATTTTTCGTTCGCCACAGCTGTGGCAGACGACTTTTAATCCATGGATATTGCGCATTTGAGTAGAATGAAGGTTTTTGACACATTTACACCGAGCTGTGCACTCAGAAACGCTCGAAACACGCGATATCACGATTTTGGTGTTCTTGAATGTATCGTTCGCCACGGCTGTGCCAGACAACTTTTAGCACATGGATCTTGTGTATTTGAGTAGAATGAAGGTTTTTGACACATTTACACCGAGCTGTGCTCTCAGAAACGCTCGAAACACGCGATATCACGATTTTGGTGTTCTTCGATTTTTCGTTCGCCACAGCTATGGCAGACGACTTTTAACGCATGGATAGTGTGCATTTGAGTAGAATGAAGGTTTTTGACACATTTACACCGAGCTGTGCTCTCAGAAACGCTCGAAACACGCGATATCAGGATTTTGGTGTTCTTCAATGTTTCGTTCGCCACGGCTGCGCCAGACAACTTTTAACACATGGATTTTTTGTATTTGAGTAGAATGAAGGTTTTTGACACATTTACACCGAGCTGTGCTCTCAGAAACGCTCGAAGCACGCGATATCACGATTTTGGTGTACGTCGATTTTTCGTTTGCCACAGCTGTGGCAGACGACTTTTAACGCATGGATATTGTGCATTAGAGTAGAATGAAGGTTTCTGACACATTTACACCGAGCTGTGCTCTCAGAAACGCTCGAAACACGCGTTATCACGATTTTGGTGTTCTTCAATGTTTCGTTCGCCACGGCTGTGCCAGATGACATTTAGTGCATGGATATTGTGCATTTGAGTAGAATGCAGGTTTTTGACACATTTACTCCGAGCTGTGCATTCAGAATCGCTCGAAACACGCGATATCACGATTCTGGTGTTCTTCGATTTTTCATTCGCCACAGCCGTGGCAGTCGACTTTTAACGCATGGATATTGTGCATTTGAGTAGAATGAAGGTTTTTGACACATTTACACCGAGCTGTGCTCTCAGGAACGCTCGAAGCACGCGATATCACGATTTTGGTGTTCTTCAATGTTTCGTTCGCCACGGCCGTGCCAGATGACTTTTAGTGAATAGATATTGTGCATTTGAGTAGAATGCAGGTTTTTGACACATTTACACCGAGCTGTGCACTCAGAAACGCTCGAAACACGCGATATCACGATTTTGGTGTTCTTCAATGTTTCGTTCGCCACGGCTGTGCCAGATGACTTTTAGTGCATGGATATTGTGCATTTGAGTAGAATGCAGGTTTTTGACACATTTACTCCGAGCTGTGCGTTCAGAATCGCTCGAAACACGCGATATCACGATTCTGTGTTCTTCGATTTTTCGTTCGCCACAGCTGTGGCAGACGACTTTTAACGCATGGATATTGCGCATTTGAGTAGAATGAAGGTTTTTGACACATGTATATGGAGCTGTGCTCTCAGAAACGCTCGAAACACGCGATATCACGATTTTGGTGCTGTTCAAAGTTTCGTTCGCCACAGCTGTGCCGGACAACTTTTAACGCAGGGATATTGTGCATTTGAGTAGAATGAAGTTTTTTGACACGTTTACACCGAGCTGTGCGCTCAGAAACGCTCGAAACACGCGATATCACGATTTTGGTGTTCTTCGTTTTTTCGTTCGCCACAGCTGTGGCAGACCACTTTTAACGCATGGAAATTGTGCATTTGAGTAGAATGAAGGTTTTTGACACATTTACACCGAGCTGTGCTCTCAGGAACGCTCGAAACACGCGATATCACGATTTTGGTGTTCTTCAATGTTTCGTTCGCCACGGCCGTGCCAGATGACTTTTAGTGAATGGATATTGTGCATTTGAGTAGAATGCAGGTTTTTGACACTTTTACACCGAGCTGTGCTCTCAGAAACGCTCGAAACACGCGATATCACGATTTTGGTGTTCTTCAATGTTTCGTTCGCCACGGCTGTGCCAGATGACATTTAGTGCATGGATATTGTGCATTTGAGTAGAATGCAGGTTTTTGACACATTTACTCCGAGCTGAGCATTCAGAATCGCTCGAAACACGCGATATCACGATTCTGGTGTTCTTCGATTTTTCATTCGCCACAGCCGTTTCAGACGACTTTTAACGCATGGATATTGTGCATTTGAGTAGAATGAAGGTTTTTGACACATGTATACAGAGCTGTGCTCTCACAAACGCTCGAAACACACGATATCACGATTTTGGTGTTCTTCGATTTTTCGTTCGCCACAGCTGTGATAGACGACTTTTAGCGCATGGATATTGAGCATTTGAGTAGAATGAAGGTTTCTGTCACATTTACACCGAGCTGTGCACTCAGAAACGCTTGAAACACGCGATATCAGGATTTTGGTGTTCTTCAATGTTTCGTTCGCCACGGCTGTGCCAGATGAATTTTAGCACATGGATCTTGTGTATTTGAGTAGAATGAAGGTTTTTGACACATTTACACCGAGCTGTGCTCTCAGAAACGCTCGAAACACGCGATATCACGATTTTGGTGTTCTTCGATTTTTCGTTCGCCACAGCTATGGCAGACGACTTTTAACGCATGGATAGTGTGCATTTGAGTAGAATGAAGGTTTTTGACACATTTACACCGAGCTGTGCTCTCAGAAACGCTCGAAACACGCGATATCAGGATTTTGGTGTTCTTCAATGTTTCGTTCGCCACGGCTGCGCCAGACAACTTTTAACACATGGATTTTTTGTATTTGAGTAGAATGAAGGTTTTTGACACATTTACACCGAGCTGTGCTCTCAGAAACGCTCGAAGCACGCGATATCACGATTTTGGTGTACGTCGATTTTTCGTTTGCCACAGCTGTGGCAGACGACTTTTAACGCATGGATATTGTGCATTTGAGTAGAATGAAGGTTTCTGACACATTTACACCGAGCTGTGCTCTCAGAAACGCTCGAAACACGCGTTATCACGATTTTGGTGTTCTTCAATGTTTCGTTCGCCACGGCTGTGCCAGATGACATTTAGTGCATGGACATTGTGCATTTGAGTAGAATGCAGGTTTTTGACACATTTACTCCGCGCTGTGCATTCAGAATCGCTCGAAACACGCGATATCACGATTCTGGTGTTCTTCGATTTTTCATTCGCCACAGTCGTGGCAGTCGACTTTTAACGCATGGATATTGTGCATTTGAGTAGAATGAAGGTTTTTGACACATTTACACCGAGCTGTGCTCTCAGGAACGCTCGAAGCACGCGATATCACGATTTTGGTGTTCTTCAATGTTTCGTTCGCCACGGCCGTGCCAGATGACTTTTAGTGAATAGATATTGTGCATTTGAGTAGAATGCAGGTTTTTGACACATTTACACCGAGCTGTGCACTCAGAAACGCTCGAAACACGCGATATCACGATTTTGGTGTTCTTCAATGTTTCGTTCGCCACGGCTGTGCCAGATGACTTTTAGTGCATGGATATTGTGCATTTGAGTAGAATGCAGGTTTTTGACACATTTACTCCGAGCTGTGCGTTCAGAATCGCTCGAAACACGCGATATCACGATTCTGTGTTCTTCGATTTTTCGTTCGCCACAGCTGTGGCAGACGACTTTTAACGCATGGATATTGCGCATTTGAGTAGAATGAAGGTTTTTGACACATTTATACCGAGCTGTGCTCTCAGAAACGCTCGAAACACGCGATATCACGATTTTGGTGCTGTTCAAAGTTTCGTTCGCCACAGCTGTGCCGGACAACTTTTAACGCAGGGATATTGTGCATTTGAGTAGAATGAAGTTTTTTGACACGTTTACACCGAGCTGTGCGCTCAGAAACGCTCGAAACACGCGATATCACGATTTTGGTGTTCTTCGTTTTTTCGTTCGCCACAGCTGTGGCAGACCACTTTTAACGCATGGAAATTGTGCATTTGAGTAGAATGAAGGTTTTTGACACATTTACACCGAGCTGTGCTCTCAGGAACGCTCGAAACACGCGATATCACGATTTTGGTGTTCTTCAATGTTTCGTTCGCCACGGCCGTGCCAGATGACTTTTAGTGAATGGATATTATGCATTTGAGTAGAATGCAGGTTTTTGACACATTTACACCGAGCTGTGCTATCAGAAAAACTCGAAACTCGCGATATCACGATTTTGGTGTTCTTCGGTTTTTCATTCGCCACAGCTGTGCCAGACACTTTTAACGCATGGATATTGCGCATTTCAGTAGAATGAAGGTTTTTGACACATTTACACCGAGCTGTGCTCTCAGAAACGCTCGAAGCACGCGATATCACGATTTTGGTGTTCCTCGATTTTTCGTTCCCCACAGCTGTGAAAGACGACTTTTGACGCATAGATATTGTGCATTTGAGTAGAATGAAGGTTTTTGACACATTTACACCGAGCTGTGCTCTCAGAAACGCTCGAAACACGCGATATCACGATTTTGGTGTTCTTGAATGTATCGTTCGCCACGGCTGTGCCAGACAACTTTTAGCACATGGATCTTGTGTATTTGTGTAGAATGAAGGTTTTTGACACATTTACACCGAGCTGTGCTCTCAGAAACGCTCGAAACACGCGATATCACGATTTTGGTGTTCTTCGATTTTTCGTTCGCCACAGCTGTGGCAGACGACTTTTAACGCATGGATATTGCGCATTTGAGTAGAATGAAGGTTTCTGACACATTTACACCGAGCTGTGCTCTCAGAAACGCTCGAAACACGCGATATCACGGTTTTGGTGTTCTTCGTTTTTTCGTTCGCCACAGCTGTGGCAGACCACTTTTAACGCATGGAAATTGTGCATTTGAGTAGAATGAAGGTTTTTGACACATTTACACCGAGCTGTGCTCTCAGGAACGCTCGAAACACGCGATATCACGATTTTGGTGTTCTTCAATGTTTCGTTCGCCACGGCCGTGCCAGATGAATTTTAGTGAATGGATATTGTGCATTTGAGTAGAATGCAGGTTTTTGACACATTTACACCGAGCTGTGCTATCAGAAAAACTCGAAACTCGCGATATCACGATTTTGGTGTACGTCGATTTTTCGTTTGCCACAGCTGTGGCAGACGACTTTTAACGGATGGATATTGTGCATTTGAGTAGAATGAAGGTTTCTGACACATTTACACCGAGCTGTGCTCTCAGAAACGCTCGAAACACGCGTTATCACGATTTTGGTGTTCTTCGATTTTTCGTTCGCCACAGCTATGGCAGACGACTTTTAACGCATGGATAGTGTGCATTTGAGTAGAATGAAGGTTTTTGACACATTTACACCGAGCTGTGCTCTCAGAAACGCTCGAAACACGCGATATCAGGATTTTGGTGTTCTTCAATGTTTCGTTCGCCACGGCTGCGCCAGACAACTTTTAACACATGGATTTTTTGTATTTGAGTAGAATGAAGGTTTTTGACACATTTACACCGAGCTGTGCTCTCAGAAACGCTCGAAACACGCGATATCACGATTTTGGTGTTCTTCGATTTTTCGTTTGCCACAGCTGTGGCAGACGACTTTTAACGCATGGAAATTGTGCATTTGAGTAGAATGAAGGTTTTTGACACATTTACACCGAGCTGTGCTCTCAGAAACGCTCGAAGCACGCGATATCACGATTTTGGTGTTCCTCGATTTTTCGTTTCCCACAGCTGTGCCAGACGACTTTTGACGCATAGATATTGTGCATTTGAGTAGAATGAAGGTTTTTGACACATTTACACCGAGCTGTGCTCTCAGAAACGCTCGAAGCACGCGATATCACGAATTTGGTGTACGTCGATTTTTCGTTTGCCACAGCTGTGGCAGACGACTTTTAATGCATGGATATTGCGCATTTGAGTAGAATGGAGGTTTTTGACACATTTACACCGAGCTGTGCTCTCAGAAACGCTCGAAACACGCGATATCAGGATTTTGGTGTTCTTCAATGTTTCGTTCGCCACGGCTGCGCCAGACAACTTTTAACACATGTATTTTGTGTATTTGAGTAGAATGAAGGTTTTTGACACATTTACACCGAGCTGTGCTCTCAGAAACGCTCGAAACACGCGATATCACGATTTTGGTGTTCTTCGATTTTTCGTTCGCCACAGCTGTGGCAGACGACTTTTAACGCATGGATATTGCGCATTTGAGTAGAATGAAGGTTTTTGACACATTTACACCGAGCTGTGCTCTCAGAAACGCTCGAAACACGCGATATCACGATTTTGGTGTTCTTCGATTTTTCGTTCGCCACAGCTGTGATAGATGACTTTTAGCGCATGGATATTAAGCATTTGAGTAGAATGAAGGTTTCTGACACATTTACACCGAGCTGTGCTCTCAGAAACGCTCGAAACACGCGTTATCACGATTTTGGTGTTCTTCAATGTTTCGTTCGCCACGGCCGTGCCAGATGACTTTTAGTGAATAGATATTGTGCATTTGAGTAGAATGCAGGTTTTTGACACATTTACACCGAGCTGTGCACTCAGAAACGCTCGAAACACGCGATATCACGATTTTGGTGTTCTTCAATGTTTCGTTCGCCACAGCTGTGGCAGACGACTTTTAACGCATGGATATTGCGCATTTGAGTAGAATGAAGGTTTTTGACACATTTATACCGAGCTGTGCTCTCAGAAACGCTCGACACACGCGATATCACGATTTTGGTGCTGTTCAAAGTTTCGTTCGCCACAGCTGTGCCGGACAACTTTTAACGCAGGGATATTGTGCATTTGAGTAGAATGAAGTTTTTTGACACGTTTACACCGAGCTGTGCGCTCAGAAACGCTCGAAACACGCGATATCACGATTTTGGTGTTCTTCGTTTTTTCGTTCGCCACAGCTGTGGCAGACCACTTTTAACGCATGGAAATTGTGCATTTGAGTAGAATGAAGGTTTTTGACACATTTACACCGAGCTGTGCTCTCAGGAACGCTCGAAACACGCGATATCACGATTTTGGTGTTCTTCAATGTTTCGTTCGCCACGGCCGTGCCAGATGACTTTTAGTGAATGGATATTGTGCATTTGAGTAGAATGCAGGTTTTTGACACATTTACACCGAGCTGTGCTATCAGAAAAACTCGAAACTCGCGATATCACGATTTTGGTGTTCTTCGGTTTTTCATTCGCCACAGCTGTGCCAGACACTTTTAACGCATGGATATTGCGCATTTCAGTAGAATGAAGGTTTTTGACACATTTACACCGAGCTGTGCTCTCAGAAACGCTCGAAGCACGCGATATCACGATTTTGGTGTTCCTCGATTTTTCGTTCCCCACAGCTGTGAAAGACGACTTTTGACGCATAGATATTGTGCATTTGAGTAGAATGAAGGTTTTTGACACATTTACACCGAGCTGTGCTCTCAGAAACGCTCGAAACACGCGATATCACGATTTTGGTGTTCTTGAATGTTTCGTTCGCCACGGATGTGCCAGACAACTTTTAGCACATGGATCTTGTGTATTTGAGTAGAATGAAGGTTTTTGACACATTTACACCGAGCTGTGCGCTCAGAAACGCTCGAAACACGCGATATCACGATTTTGGTGTTCTTCGTTTTTTCGTTCGCCACAGCTGTGGCAGACGACTTTTAACGCATGGAAATTGTGCATTTGAGTAGAATGAAGGTTTTTGACACATTTACACCGAGCTGTGCTCTCAGGAACGCTCGAAACACGCGATATCACGATTTTGGTGTTCTTCAATGTTTCGTTCGCCACGGCCGTGCCAGATGACATTTAGTGCATGGATATTGTGCATTTGAGTAGAATGCAGGTTTTTGACACATTTACTCCGAGCTGAGCATTCAGAATCGCTCGAAACACGCGATATCACGATTCTGGTGTTCTTCGATTTTTCATTCGCCACAGCCGTTTCAGACGACTTTTAACGCATGGATATTGTGCATTTGAGTAGAATGAAGGTTTTTGACACATGTATACAGAGCTGTGCTCTCACAAACGCTCGAAACACACGATATCACGATTTTGGTGTTCTTCGATTTTTCGTTCGCCACAGCTGTGATAGACGACTTTTAGCGCATGGATATTGAGCATTTGAGTAGAATGAAGGTTTCTGTCACATTTACACCGAGCTGTGCACTCAGAAACGCTTGAAACACGCGATATCAGGATTTTGGTGTTCTTCAATGTTTCGTTCGCCACGGCTGTGCCAGATGAATTTTAGCACATGGATCTTGTGTATTTGAGTAGAATGAAGGTTTTTGACACATTTACACCGAGCTGTGCTCTCAGAAACGCTCGAAACACGCGATATCACGATTTTGGTGTTCTTCGATTTTTCGTTCGCCACAGCTATGGCAGACGACTTTTAACGCATGGATAGTGTGCATTTGAGTAGAATGAAGGTTTTTGACACATTTACACCGAGCTGTGCTCTCAGAAACGCTCGAAACACGCGATATCAGGATTTTGGTGTTCTTCAATGTTTCGTTCGCCACGGCTGCGCCAGACAACTTTTAACACATGGATTTTTTGTATTTGAGTAGAATGAAGGTTTTTGACACATTTACACCGAGCTGTGCTCTCAGAAACGCTCGAAGCACGCGATATCACGATTTTGGTGTACGTCGATTTTTCGTTTGCCACAGCTGTGGCAGACGACTTTTAACGCATGGATATTGTGCATTTGAGTAGAATGAAGGTTTCTGACACATTTACACCGAGCTGTGCTCTCAGAAACGCTCGAAACACGCGTTATCACGATTTTGGTGTTCTTCAATGTTTCGTTCGCCACGGCTGTGCCAGATGACATTTAGTGCATGGACATTGTGCATTTGAGTAGAATGCAGGTTTTTGACACATTTACTCCGCGCTGTGCATTCAGAATCGCTCGAAACACGCGATATCACGATTCTGGTGTTCTTCGATTTTTCATTCGCCACAGTCGTGGCAGTCGACTTTTAACGCATGGATATTGTGCATTTGAGTAGAATGAAGGTTTTTGACACATTTACACCGAGCTGTGCTCTCAGGAACGCTCGAAGCACGCGATATCACGATTTTGGTGTTCTTCAATGTTTCGTTCGCCACGGCCGTGCCAGATGACTTTTAGTGAATAGATATTGTGCATTTGAGTAGAATGCAGGTTTTTGACACATTTACACCGAGCTGTGCACTCAGAAACGCTCGAAACACGCGATATCACGATTTTGGTGTTCTTCAATGTTTCGTTCGCCACGGCTGTGCCAGATGACTTTTAGTGCATGGATATTGTGCATTTGAGTAGAATGCAGGTTTTTGACACATTTACTCCGAGCTGTGCGTTCAGAATCGCTCGAAACACGCGATATCACGATTCTGTGTTCTTCGATTTTTCGTTCGCCACAGCTGTGGCAGACGACTTTTAACGCATGGATATTGCGCATTTGAGTAGAATGAAGGTTTTTGACACATTTATACCGAGCTGTGCTCTCAGAAACGCTCGAAACACGCGATATCACGATTTTGGTGCTGTTCAAAGTTTCGTTCGCCACAGCTGTGCCGGACAACTTTTAACGCAGGGATATTGTGCATTTGAGTAGAATGAAGTTTTTTGACACGTTTACACCGAGCTGTGCGCTCAGAAACGCTCGAAACACGCGATATCACGATTTTGGTGTTCTTCGTTTTTTCGTTCGCCACAGCTGTGGCAGACCACTTTTAACGCATGGAAATTGTGCATTTGAGTAGAATGAAGGTTTTTGACACATTTACACCGAGCTGTGCTCTCAGGAACGCTCGAAACACGCGATATCACGATTTTGGTGTTCTTCAATGTTTCGTTCGCCACGGCCGTGCCAGATGACTTTTAGTGAATGGATATTATGCATTTGAGTAGAATGCAGGTTTTTGACACATTTACACCGAGCTGTGCTATCAGAAAAACTCGAAACTCGCGATATCACGATTTTGGTGTTCTTCGGTTTTTCATTCGCCACAGCTGTGCCAGACACTTTTAACGCATGGATATTGCGCATTTCAGTAGAATGAAGGTTTTTGACACATTTACACCGAGCTGTGCTCTCAGAAACGCTCGAAGCACGCGATATCACGATTTTGGTGTTCCTCGATTTTTCGTTCCCCACAGCTGTGAAAGACGACTTTTGACGCATAGATATTGTGCATTTGAGTAGAATGAAGGTTTTTGACACATTTACACCGAGCTGTGCTCTCAGAAACGCTCGAAACACGCGATATCACGATTTTGGTGTTCTTGAATGTATCGTTCGCCACGGCTGTGCCAGACAACTTTTAGCACATGGATCTTGTGTATTTGTGTAGAATGAAGGTTTTTGACACATTTACACCGAGCTGTGCTCTCAGAAACGCTCGAAACACGCGATATCACGATTTTGGTGTTCTTCGATTTTTCGTTCGCCACAGCTGTGGCAGACGACTTTTAACGCATGGATATTGCGCATTTGAGTAGAATGAAGGTTTCTGACACATTTACACCGAGCTGTGCTCTCAGAAACGCTCGAAACACGCGATATCACGGTTTTGGTGTTCTTCGTTTTTTCGTTCGCCACAGCTGTGGCAGACCACTTTTAACGCATGGAAATTGTGCATTTGAGTAGAATGAAGGTTTTTGACACATTTACACCGAGCTGTGCTCTCAGGAACGCTCGAAACACGCGATATCACGATTTTGGTGTTCTTCAATGTTTCGTTCGCCACGGCCGTGCCAGATGAATTTTAGTGAATGGATATTGTGCATTTGAGTAGAATGCAGGTTTTTGACACATTTACACCGAGCTGTGCTATCAGAAAAACTCGAAACTCGCGATATCACGATTTTGGTGTACGTCGATTTTTCGTTTGCCACAGCTGTGGCAGACGACTTTTAACGGATGGATATTGTGCATTTGAGTAGAATGAAGGTTTCTGACACATTTACACCGAGCTGTGCTCTCAGAAACGCTCGAAACACGCGTTATCACGATTTTGGTGTTCGTCGATTTTTCGTTCGCCACAGCTATGGCAGACGACTTTTAACGCATGGATAGTGTGCATTTGAGTAGAATGAAGGTTTTTGACACATTTACACCGAGCTGTGCTCTCAGAAACGCTCGAAACACGCGATATCAGGATTTTGGTGTTCTTCAATGTTTCGTTCGCCACGGCTGCGCCAGACAACTTTTAACACATGGATTTTTTGTATTTGAGTAGAATGAAGGTTTTTGACACATTTACACCGAGCTGTGCTCTCAGAAACGCTCGAAACACGCGATATCACGATTTTGGTGTTCTTCGATTTTTCGTTTGCCACAGCTGTGGCAGACGACTTTTAACGCATGGAAATTGTGCATTTGAGTAGAATGAAGGTTTTTGACACATTTACACCGAGCTGTGCTCTCAGAAACGCTCGAAGCACGCGATATCACGATTTTGGTGTTCCTCGATTTTTCGTTTCCCACAGCTGTGCCAGACGACTTTTGACGCATAGATATTGTGCATTTGAGTAGAATGAAGGTTTTTGACACATTTACACCGAGCTGTGCTCTCAGAAACGCTCGAAGCACGCGATATCACGAATTTGGTGTACGTCGATTTTTCGTTTGCCACAGCTGTGGCAGACGACTTTTAATGCATGGATATTGCGCATTTGAGTAGAATGGAGGTTTTTGACACATTTACACCGAGCTGTGCTCTCAGAAACGCTCGAAACACGCGATATCAGGATTTTGGTGTTCTTCAATGTTTCGTTCGCCACGGCTGCGCCAGACAACTTTTAACACATGTATTTTGTGTATTTGAGTAGAATGAAGGTTTTTGACACATTTACACCGAGCTGTGCTCTCAGAAACGCTCGAAACACGCGATATCACGATTTTGGTGTTCTTCGATTTTTCGTTCGCCACAGCTGTGGCAGACGACTTTTAACGCATGGATATTGCGCATTTGAGTAGAATGAAGGTTTTTGACACATTTACACCGAGCTGTGCTCTCAGAAACGCTCGAAACACGCGATATCACGATTTTGGTGTTCTTCGATTTTTCGTTCGCCACAGCTGTGATAGATGACTTTTAGCGCATGGATATTAAGCATTTGAGTAGAATGAAGGTTTCTGACACATTTACACCGAGCTGTGCTCTCAGAAACGCTCGAAACACGCGTTATCACGATTTTGGTGTTCTTCAATGTTTCGTTCGCCACGGCCGTGCCAGATGACTTTTAGTGAATAGATATTGTGCATTTGAGTAGAATGCAGGTTTTTGACACATTTACACCGAGCTGTGCACTCAGAAACGCTCGAAACACGCGATATCACGATTTTGGTGTTCTTCAATGTTTCGTTCGCCACAGCTGTGGCAGACGACTTTTAACGCATGGATATTGCGCATTTGAGTAGAATGAAGGTTTTTGACACATTTATACCGAGCTGTGCTCTCAGAAACGCTCGACACACGCGATATCACGATTTTGGTGCTGTTCAAAGTTTCGTTCGCCACAGCTGTGCCGGACAACTTTTAACGCAGGGATATTGTGCATTTGAGTAGAATGAAGTTTTTTGACACGTTTACACCGAGCTGTGCGCTCAGAAACGCTCGAAACACGCGATATCACGATTTTGGTGTTCTTCGTTTTTTCGTTCGCCACAGCTGTGGCAGACCACTTTTAACGCATGGAAATTGTGCATTTGAGTAGAATGAAGGTTTTTGACACATTTACACCGAGCTGTGCTCTCAGGAACGCTCGAAACACGCGATATCACGATTTTGGTGTTCTTCAATGTTTCGTTCGCCACGGCCGTGCCAGATGACTTTTAGTGAATGGATATTGTGCATTTGAGTAGAATGCAGGTTTTTGACACATTTACACCGAGCTGTGCTATCAGAAAAACTCGAAACTCGCGATATCACGATTTTGGTGTTCTTCGGTTTTTCATTCGCCACAGCTGTGCCAGACACTTTTAACGCATGGATATTGCGCATTTCAGTAGAATGAAGGTTTTTGACACATTTACACCGAGCTGTGCTCTCAGAAACGCTCGAAGCACGCGATATCACGATTTTGGTGTTCCTCGATTTTTCGTTCGCCACAGCTGTGATAGACGACTTTTAGCGCATGGATATTGAGCATTTGAGTAGAATGAAGGTTTCTGTCACATTTACACCGAGCTGTGCACTCAGAAACGCTTGAAACACGCGATATCAGGATTTTGGTGTTCTTCAATGTTTCGTTCGCCACGGCTGTGCCAGATGACTTTTAGTGCATGGATATTGTGCATTTGAGTAGAATGCATGTTTTTGACACATTTACTCCGAGCTGTGCGTTCAGATTCGCTCGAAACACGCGATATCACGATTTTGGTGTTCTTCGATTTTTCGTTCGCCACAGCTGTGGCCGACGACTTTTAATCCATGGATATTGCGCATTTGAGTAGAATGAAGGTTTTTGACACATTTACACCGAGCTGTGCACTCAGAAACGCTCGAAACACGCGATATCACGATTTTGGTGTTCTTCGATTTTTCGTTTGCCACAGCTGTGGCAGACGACTTTTAACGCATGGAAATTGTGCATTTGAGTAGAATGAAGGTTTTTGACACATTTACACCGAGCTGTGCTCTCAGGAACGCTCGAAACACGCGATATCACGATTTTGGTGTTCTTCAATGTTTCGTTCGCCACGGTCGTGCCAGATGACTTTTAGTGAATGGATATTGTGCATTTGAGTAGAATGCAGGTTTTTGACACATTTACTCCGAGCTGTGCGTTCAGAATCGCTCGAAACACGCGATATCACGATTCTGGTGTTCTTCGATTTTTCATTCGCCACAGCCGTGGCAGACGACTTTTAACACATGGATATTGTGCATTTGAGTAGAATGAAGGTTTTTGACACATGTATACGGAGCTGTGCTCTCAGAAACGCTCGAAACACACGATATCACGATTTTGGTGTTCTTCGATTTTTCGTTCGCCACAGCTGTGGCAGACGACTTTTAACGCATGGATATTGCGCATTTGAGTAGAATGAAGGTTTTTGACACATTTACACCGAGCTGTGCTCTCAGGAACGCTCGAAACACGCGATATCACGATTTTGGTGTTCTTCAATGTTTCGTTCGCCACGGCCGTGCCAGATGACTTTTAACGCATGGAAATTGTGCATTTGAGTAGAATGAAGGTTTTTGACACATTTACACCGAGCTGTGCACTCAGAAACGCTCGAAACACGCGATATCACGATTTTGGTGTTCTTCAATGTTTCGTTCGCCACGGCTGTGCCAGATGACTTTTAGTGCATGGATATTGTGCATTTGAGTAGAATGCAGGTTTTTGACACATTTACTCCGAGCTGTGCGTTCAGAATCGCTCGAAACACGCGATATCACGATTCTGTGTTCTTCGATTTTTCATTCGCCACAGCCGTGGCAGACGACTTTTAACGCATGGATATTGTGCATTTGAGTAGAATGAAGGTTTTTGACACATGTATACGGAGCTGTGCTCTCAGAAACGCTCGAAACACACGATATCACGATTTTGGTGTTCTTCGATTTTTCGTTCGCCACAGCTGTGGCAGACGACTTTTAACGCATGGATATTGCGCATTTGAGTAGAATGAAGGTTTTTGACACATTTACACCGAGCTGTGCACTCAGAAACGCTCGAAACACGCGATATCACGATTTTGGTGTTCTTGAATGTATCGTTCGCCACGGCTGTGCCAGACAACTTTTAGCACATGGATCTTGTGTATTTGAGTAGAATGAAGATTTTTGACACATTTACACCGAGCTGTGCTCTCAGAAACGCTCGAAACACGCGATATCACGATTTTGGTGCTGTTCAAAGTTTCGTTCGCCACAGCTGTGCCGGACAACTTTTAACGCAGGAATATCGTGCATTTGAGTAGAATGAAGTTTTTTGACACGTTTACACCGAGCTGTGCGCTCAGAAACGCTCGAAACACGCGATATCACGATTTTGGTGTTCTTCGTTTTTTCGTTCGCCACAGCTGTGGCAGACGACTTTTAACGCATGGAAATTGTGCATTTGAGTAGATTGAAGGTTTTTGACACATTTACACCGAGCTGTGCTCTCAGGAACGCTCGAAACACGCGATATCACGATTTTGGTGTTCTTCAATGTTTCGTTCGCCACGGCCGTGCCAGATGACTTTTAGTGAATGGATATTGTGCATTTGAGTAGAATGCAGGTTTTTGACACATTTACACCGAGCTGTGCACTCAGAAACGCTCGAAACACGCGATATCACGATTTTGGTGTTCTTCAATGTTTCGTTCGCCACGGCTGTGCCAGATGACTTTTAGTGCATGGATATTGTGCATTTGAGTAGAATGCAGGTTTTTGACACATTTACTCCGAGCTGTGCGTTCAGAATCGCTCGAAACACGCGATATCACGATTCTGTGTTCTTCGATTTTTCATTCGCCACAGCCGTGGCAGACGACTTTTAACGCATGGATATTGCGCATTTGAGTAGAATGAAGGTTTTTGACACATTTACACCGAGCTGTGCTCTCAGGAACGCTCGAAACACGCGATATCACGATTTTGGTGTTCTTCAATGTTTCGTTCGCCACGGCCGTGCCAGATGACTTTTAACGCATGGAAATTGTGCATTTGAGTAGAATGAAGGTTTTTGACACATTTACACCAAGCTGTGCACTCAGAAACGCTCGAAACACGCGATATCACGATTTTGGTGTTCTTCAATGTTTCGTTCGCCACGGCTGTGCCAGATGACTTTTAGTGCATGGATATTGTGCATTTGAGTAGAATGCAGGTTTTTGACACATTTACTCCGAGCTGTGCGTTCAGAATCGCTCGAAACACGCGATATCACGATTCTGTGTTCTTCGATTTTTCATTCGCCACAGCCGTGGCAGACGACTTTTAACGCATGGATATTGTGCATTTGAGTAGAATGAAGGTTTTTGACACATGTATACGGAGCTGTGCTCTCAGAAACGCTCGAAACACACGATATCACGATTTTGGTGTTCTTCGATTTTTCGTTCGCCACAGCTGTGGCAGACGACTTTTAACGCATGGATATTGCGCATTTGAGTAGAATGAAGGTTTTTGACACATTTACACCGAGCTGTGCACTCAGAAACGCTCGAAACACGCGATATCACGATTTTGGTGTTCTTGAATGTATCGTTCGCCACGGCTGTGCCAGACAACTTTTAGCACATGGATCTTGTGTATTTGAGTAGAATGAAGATTTTTGACACATTTACACCGAGCTGTGCTCTCAGAAACGCTCGAAACACGCGATATCACGATTTTGGTGCTGTTCAAAGTTTCGTTCGCCACAGCTGTGCCGGACAACTTTTAACGCAGGAATATCGTGCATTTGAGTAGAATGAAGTTTTTTGACACGTTTACACCGAGCTGTGCGCTCAGAAACGCTCGAAACACGCGATATCACGATTTTGGTGTTCTTCGTTTTTTCGTTCGCCACAGCTGTGGCAGACGACTTTTAACGCATGGAAATTGTGCATTTGAGTAGAATGAAGGTTTTTGACACATTTACACCGAGCTGTGCTCTCAGGAACGCTCGAAACACGCGATATCACGATTTTGGTGTTCTTCAATGTTTCGTTCGCCACGGCCGTGCCAGATGACTTTTAGTGAATGGATATTGTGCATTTGAGTAGAATGCAGGTTTTTGACACATTTACACCGAGCTGTGCACTCAGAAACGCTCGAAACACGCGATATCACGATTTTGGTGTTCTTCAATGTTTCGTTCGCCACGGCTGTGCCAGATGACTTTTAGTGCATGGATATTGTGCATTTGAGTAGAATGCAGGTTTTTGACACATTTACTCCGAGCTGTGCGTTCAGAATCGCTCGAAACACGCGATATCACGATTCTGTGTTCTTCGATTTTTCATTCGCCACAGCCGTGGCAGACGACTTTTAACGCATGGATATTGTGCATTTGAGTAGAATGAAGGTTTTTGACACATGTATACGGAGCTGTGCTCTCAGAAACGCTCGAAAAACACGATATCACGATTTTGGTGTTCTTCGATTTTTCGTTCGCCACAGCTGTGGCAGACGACTTTTAACGCATGGATATTGCGCATTTGAGTAGAATGGAGGTTTTTGACACATTTACACCGAGCTGTGCACTCAGAAACGCTCGAAACACGCGATATCAGGATTTTGGAGTTCTTGAATGTATCGTTCGCCACGGCTGTGCCAGACAACTTTTAGCACATGGATCTTGTGTATTTGAGTAGAATGAAGGTTTTTGACACATTTACACCGAGCTGTGCTCTCAGAAACGCTCGAAGCACGCGATATCACGATTTTGGTGTTCCTCGATTTTTCGTTCCCCACAGCTGTGCCAGACGACTTTTGACGCATAGATATTGTGCATTTGAGTAGAATGAAGGTTTTTGACACATTTACACCGAGCTGTGCTCTCAGAAACGCTCGAAGCACGCGATATCACGATTTTGGTGTTCTTCAATGTTTCGTTCGCCACGGCCGTGCCAGATGACTTTTAGTGCATGGATATTGTGCATTTGAGTAGAATGCAGGTTTTTGACACATTTACTCCGAGCTGTGCGTTCAGAATCGCTCGAAACACGCGATATCACGATTCTGTGTTCTTCGATTTTTCGTTCGCCACAGCTGTGGCAGACGACTTTTAACGCATGGATATTGCGCATTTGAGTAGAATGAAGGTTTTTGACACATTTATACCGAGCTGTGCTCTCAGAAACGCTCGAAACACGCGATATCACGATTTTGGTGCTGTTCAAAGTTTCGTTCGCCACAGCTGTGCCGGACAACTTTTAACGCAGGGATATTGTGCATTTGAGTAGAATGAAGTTTTTTGACACGTTTACACCGAGCTGTGCGCTCAGAAACGCTCGAAACACGCGATATCACGATTTTGGTGTTCTTCGTTTTTTCGTTCGCCACAGCTGTGGCAGACCACTTTTAACGCATGGAAATTGTGCATTTGAGTAGAATGAAGGTTTTTGACACATTTACACCGAGCTGTGCTCTCAGGAACGCTCGAAACACGCGATATCACGGTTTTGGTGTTCTTCGGTTTTTCATTCGCCACAGCTGTGCCAGACACTTTTAACGCATGGATATTGCGCATTTCAGTAGAATGAAGGTTTTTGACACATTTACACCGAGCTGTGCTCTCAGAAACGCTCGAAGCACGCGATATCACGATTTTGGTGTTCCTCGATTTTTCGTTCCCCACAGCTGTGAAAGACGACTTTTGACGCATAGATATTGTGCATTTGAGTAGAATGAAGGTTTTTGACACATTTACACCGAGCTGTGCTCTCAGAAACGCTCGAAACACGCGATATCACGATTTTGGTGTTCTTCGTTTTTTCGTTCGCCACAGCTGTGGCAGACCACTTTTAACGCATGGAAATTGTGCATTTGAGTAGAATGAAGGTTTTTGACACATTTACACCGAGCTGTGCTCTCAGGAACGCTCGAAACACGCGATATCACGATTTTGGTGTTCTTCAATGTTTCGTTCGCCACGGCCGTGCCAGATGACTTTTAGTGAATGGATATTGTGCATTTGAGTAGAATGCAGGTTTTTGACACATTTACACCGAGCTGTGCTATCAGAAAAACTCGAAACTCGCGATATCACGATTTTGGTGTTCTTCGGTTTTTCATTCGCCACAGCTGTGCCAGACACTTTTAACGCATGGATATTGCGCATTTCAGTAGAATGAAGGTTTTTGACACATTTACACCGAGCTGTGCTCTCAGAAACGCTCGAAGCACGCGATATCACGATTTTGGTGTTCCT
>CAWVQF010000019.1:0-90000 GCA_963932165.1 Pimpla rufipes
TTAGCTTGGTGCAACTGCGACAGAATCGATTTCATATGCTGCAAGGGATATGCCGGTTTGACCGTTTGTCGGTTTACGGGACGGTAGTCGATGCAAAATCGTAGGCCGCCGTTTGCTTTTGGAGCCACAACTGGAGAACACGCCCAGTCGCTGTTGCTCCAGGTTATATAATTTTTCTCGAGAAGCCGATCGACCTCCTTATTGATGAACTCGCGGATGACTTCGCTTCGTCGATACGGTTTCTGTCGATGCGGGGTAGGGTCTGTTAATTCGATCACGTGTTTTGTCAAATCGGTCACGCCGGTCGACTGTTCGTCGAATTTCGCGAACTCGGCGTCGAGAAATGTTCTAAGTTTCTCAGCCTGGTCCGTTGTCAAAACTTGCAACTCCGGCCGAGTTACATGTCGAGATGTCATCGGGTAGGAGTGTTTACTTCCTTCCAGAGTCCACGTCTCGGCCGTCGGGTCAGTTCTGACTTTAAACGACATCCAGAAGTCCATCCCGAGAATTAAATCATTCGACAATTCTGGGAGAACGCTGAACCATTGGGTGCCGTAAATATCATTGACGTCAATTACAAAACACGTGCCCCCCTGAGTTTTGACAAGTGACTTGTCTCCTAGTCGTACTCCGCTTTTCGATGTCGAATCTGCGGAAAGTTCTTTAATTTGGAATTGCTTGACCCGTTCGTACGTCGCGAGATTCATGTACGATCGCTCGCTGCCGCTGTCGATTATTCCGCGGATCTTTTCACCGAAGATCGAGATTTCTACCGGAATTCGCATCACCCTGGTCGGTTCTTTGAAACCACTGTTCCCGCGGAAAATCCGTCGTTGCGCGAGACGATGGATGATTGTTGGCGCTAAGCCGATCGGTCGCCACGATTTCAGTTGTTCCAGATTAATCGAGCTAGACAATTCCGACTTCAAGCTACCACCGGGTACTTCGTGTGTTGACAGTGTTGATAACTGCGTTACCTCGGTGTGCTGAGTGATTTCGTCTGAATCGGGTGTTGTTTGCAACTCGAGTTCGTCGTCTGACCACTCGGAGTCACTCGAGAGCATCGTGAAAATTTCAAGTTTAATCGCGTTGTGATTACCGTCGGTGCTCGCGTCTGGTGGCTGAAGAGTAGCCGACGTGGCCGAGCACACGTCTGGTTTATCCAGCGATTTCGACTGTTCGATCTGAAAATCAGGTTTCCTCCCCTCCTTCTGGCCTTCCGTGGCAGTAGCCGGAGGTTCGACTATTGCTGGCCTTGCCCGTTTCCCGACTGCTTTGGGCAATCTTTGTTGACATGGCCTTTTGAGGAGCAGATATGACACACGACCTGCCGATCAGCAGTACAAGAGCGTGCCGAATGTCCCATATCGCCGCAGTTAAAGCAAAACATTTTACTCGTGTCGCGGACAAATTTCGACTGAGGGCTCGACTGTTGATTACCTGATTCCGACTTGGATGTTTTGTCGAAGTTCTCTAGATTCTTTTCCAGTCTCTGTCTTGTCAATGATTTTGAGTGCCTCGATGGACTGTTCTTGCCCTTGCCATTGCGTGAAGACTTCGCGTGCATGGCCTTCAGCTCGGTTTGGCTATCGTTACTATCGCTGTCTTTGTCTGTGTCAGTCGACGTGGTGTCAGGGTCATCTCTTCCGTCTTGAATATTTTTCAAATCCGATCGGGACAATCTCCCACGCGTTCCCTTCTGGGCTTCGACCGAGCGATGGTATAGATAGCTCCTTTCGTTCAGGTAGTGTAAGAATTCGTCGTAATTCCGGATTTTCAAATTCAAAATCTCGAAAGTCAGCCGCGGATTGAATTTAACTAATATTTGCTTTAATTGCTCGCGGAACGAGGGAGGGTACTGCATCCTCTCGAAGATCAATCGCGCTCGACACGTAAATTCCGCGAGCGATTCCCCTTTGTCAAGTTTCAAATCGCAGACCTCAATGAAAAGTGCGCCGTCGTCTTTCTTGACCGCCCATTGAAAACGGAAGGCTCGCGTGAAGTCTTTCCACGTTCGCCAGTGCTGCTTGTTCAGCATATACCAGGCCCTGTACGGACCCTCGAAGACGTTTGACAGGCAGGGGACGAATAAATCCTTTCTAATTCCGCTAACATTCAACTGATCTTTCAGAATAATCAGGAATTGTTCCGGGTCTTTCTCGGTTTTAGGAAAAGTAATTTTCCAATTACTAACGATGCGACCGATTCTCATCGCGGAGTCGAGTTCTCTGTCATAATTCGGGACAGGGTCCTCCCGCGTGTTTCTCGGGGGACTATTCCTCTCACGCGAGTCGTACTGTCGGTCGTTTCGTCTATTGTCTTGTCGCGCATCATCGTCACTATCGCTCGAGTCCGTACTCGGCCACGATAGAGCTCCTCGTCGCGGTGTAATCGACTGTCTTTCGCGCGTCGACCTGCGATTGACAATATTATTTCCGCGGTCATTTGTCTCAGTCCGGTTTTGGGTCATTTGTCGGTATTCTTCGCGAGTGACGTAATTCTCTCGCGTGATTATTTCACCGTTCGGTGTCGTCTCTGACACGGTGAGTCTGACCACGTTACTTGACAAATTGCTAATTTGTCGATTGTTTTCGGCTCCCCCCGAATTGACGTTGTTTGACAAATTTGCGCCCGCGGCGCGCGTATTACCTGTACTTTGGAAATTTACTCGACGGTTATCCGCTTCGTGCGGTCCGGTAACCAATTGCCCGGGCAAGGCATCCGTCGAGTCTGTTGACAACCCGGCGTCAAGAGTATTCGAGTTTCTATAAGGCTCAAACGCCCTATTGCTCGACAACAGTGAGCTATTCTCATTATTCTGAGGCGCGAAACCAGACGGCTCGGACGCCCCGACAATATTTACATCGTCGCGTTGTGTAGGGTGAACGGTAACGTTTTCATCGCTACCCCGCACGACACTGACGGTACTAATTACATCGTTACCCCGCGCGGTGTTAACGGTAAAATTTGCATCGTTACCTCGCGCGTTGTCAACGGTATCTCTAGTTCTCAAGTTGCCCGCCGATTCACTCACAGAGGCGAGCTTACTCGTCGGGACTTCGTTATTCACTCTTTCATTTAGTGATTTCATTTGCAAAATTAATTCTTTAACCTGATCCTCGAGTGTCTCGACGTGGTTCAACTTCCCGTCAACTGAATCGAGTCGATGAGCCAACGTGCTTAATATTGCCTCTACTTGTGTCGACCTATACGAATCTCCGGGTGTCGGGGTAGCTACACGCACACCCCTTCCCCAGCCACTCGGGGTACCCGCCCGCATCAAGGGGGTGGCACCAACATGTGACTTTTCTTGGGCGACCATGTCCTGAACCTGAGCGTTGTCTAAATTTGCCCCCGCACTCTGAGCGGTTGGCTCTCGGACCGGCTCACCCGACGTACCCGGTCGCGTCGCGTTCCCCCCACCAGACGGTACGGGAATCGTTTCGTCGATCGGAACGAAAAAGCTTTGGTCGTCTTTCGATTTCTTTTCACTTATTTTCTTTGATCGCGTTGCCATTTTCTCTGGCGAATGGAACATTACCTTTTAATAACAATTATGACGTTACGTCGTTGCCAAATATTCGACAATTAATTAATTTGAGTTGATTCGGATTATTTTCCTCGAAAATATTTTTTCAAATTTTGACAATTTAAATTTTATTATTCACGAATAATGTTTAATTAATTGGGCCAATTCTCGTTTTACAAATTTCACATAAACGATTTGCACATAAATAAATACCAGTAATAAATAACAGTAATGAACGAATAATAATAAATATTCACAATGAAATAAATAACATCGATATACAATACTAGAATAATGCACGGAATAAATATAAAAGCGAAGCGAAGCAGTTGTTAGAACGGTTGGGAAAATTCGGGAATTATCGAAATATTATTTCGTATGCCGAAAGACGAATACGGTGAGAACCGAAGAGGACGAGAGGCTTAGCGTCGCGCGCGTTATCGCCGCGCGTCTGTTTATGTTTTGGTTCGGCGTCGCTCGAGCGCGACCGTGAGACTTGGTGTTGCTACGCGCCTTTGTTCTTTATTATTCTCTATGCTCGCCTCTTCGTCGTTCCGTGTTCGACTTCGACAATTATTTTCGACAATTTAATTTTCATTATTATTTCGACAATATTTTGACAATTTTCTCGCAATTTCTTCCAATATATTTTACTGATTTGACAATTTTAATTCCAACGTGCCCCACGTTGGGCGCCAATGAGAAAGACGCTACTTTTCCCGTGGTATTTCGGGCGGAATATTTTTATTTTATATGAATTTTAGGTAATTCTAGCGTCACACCTGGCGCGGCCGGGGTCAGTGGCTGCCAGGGCTCCAGTAATTTGACAATTTTATAGTTGGGCGCCAATTAGTTTTACGAAACTAATAAAACTTTATTATAGAATAAATGTTTATTCGACTACTCGCAATTTCGTCGATTATTAATGCGCAAGGGGATTCGATTGGATGACCCGTGGAAGGAAATTGCAAGGGTGAGCAGATATAAGACATGCGAGAACGCAAGCGAATTAATTTTACTCACGTTGATATAAATTTATTGACAAGTATGTTGACGAGCCACAGTCACTCGACGACACTTCACTTTGACAAAGTTAAATTCGATTATACAACACGTGCCGAGCTATAGTCGACAGGTTGACAACGGATAATAATTATAAGTGTATTTGATCGACAATTTCACTTGGTTTCACAATACAATTTAGCAATAAAGGTCGACAAAATGTGAGAGCGAGACTCCTCGAGAACCGACGTGCCTCCTTACAGGTCTGGACGGCAAGTAATTTTCGTCTCTCGATCTTTCTGCGCTTCGTCTCGCGTAGCACGCTTCGACTCGCTCTATGGCCCTATTGGTCGATTAGGGTCGATGTGATTCGTCGCGGGGCGGTCGATATCGGCGCCCTCGCCGCACGGTTAGACGCGAGCGTTTCGACGATTATTGGCGCGCGGCTTCGATCGTTCGCGGCGCCACCCCGGCAATAATTCGGGCCGTGATTTTCCGCGAGAAGTAGCGGTCGCGTGTCGTCGATTTAAAATTAACATTTTGTTAATAAGCGGAGCGCTCTCGAGGAGTTGGCAACGGGGTTCCGACGTCGAGGATATAGAGTTTTCGGTTTTCCTGTTACAACATGAACATTGGACACAAGCCCGATTGTACACATCAAAATTGGACACAAGCCCGATTGGACACATCATTATTGGACACAAGCCCGATTGGACACAAACCAGATTGGACACATGCCCGATTGGACACATCATTATTGGACACAAGCCCGATTGGACACAAATCCGATTAGGCACATGCCCGATAGGACTCAAACCCGATTGAACACACGCCAGATTGGACACAAACCCGTTTGGCAACACGCTCGATTGGACACAAGACCAATTGAAAAAAAGTAGAACTTTGCACATTGCTTCCTCATTAATTTTCGTTTTTCACAAAGCCACCTCTATGAAGAAGCTTGTTTATTTAACATTTTAGCTTCCTCATAGAGGAAGCTTTGTGAAAAACGAAAATTAATGTGGAAGCAATGTGCAAAGTTCTACTTTGCAACTTTTTTTTATTTGAACAAAAGAAAACTCCGTCACAAACATCGTTGCATCTCATTTTCATTAGATACCAAGTTTTGTCCTAGTTTCTTAACTTTTGCGGTAGTTATCACGAAAATCTCAATTTTTTGAAAAATTCAAAATGGTGTAAAATCAGAACGACTTTGCCGATCATCACCAAATTTCGTACGTAGCAGGGCTGTATGTTGTTTTTCGACTGTGGAACATTTCGGTTCCTTTGTTAACATTCGACGTGATTTAGAGTAAAATTTATTTCTTTCGAAAAATTCAAAATTCAGTAAAATCCGAACCGCTTTACCGATTTCGTCGAAATTCAATACCATACAACATTGAACGTATCTTCCATTATCAACAACTATTTAGCTAAATCGGCGAAGTTTTACGAAAGTTAGAGCGACCACGCCCTTTTTTCAACAAATTAAAAACTACATAAAATCTTAATGACTGTATATATGTTATCAAAAATCTCGCCATTGGAAGAGGGGCAACTACTCTACTTGCGTGCCAAATTTGAGCCAGATCGCTCGAACGGTTTCTGAGTGAGAGGCGATTGAATTTTCGAGGCCCAGCACACACACACACACATACATACGGACATTTTTTCTAAACCACTTTTCTCGACATTTTAGGTGATTCTAAGCATACTGGCATGAAAATCTCGAAAAAAAATTTTTTCATGAAAACAAAGCTTCCTCTATGAGGAAGCAAAAGCGCAAAGTACCAAAGTTATCCTAAAGCGGAAACTCGTCATAAACGGAATGAAGTCTCTGAAGTCCAATCGGGCTTGTGTCCAATTGGGCGTGTGTCCAATCGGGTTTGTGTCCAATGTTGATGTGTCCAATCGGGCTTGTGTCCAATCGATGTCAAAGAACCTCTAACGTCCACATCGGAATATCGACCTAAAACCAACTGGATATTTAAAGGCTATTTAAAAGCTATTTAAGTGCTCTAAAAATAATTTTTCCGCTCCACTCCTAGTGGTAGAAACGCGTGGACGTTCTGAGTTCCATGGAAGCTAGAACGTCCACAACTGAAACAGTGGTAAAGGGACGTAGGAAAAAAATGTCATCTATATAGGATTTAACGGCTATTTAAAGGCTTCAAAATGAGACTAGTCGCGATAAGATCTGCCTACCCCTTCTCCAGATACCGCCCCCCGGGCATCCCCTGGCTGTCAGAACGTCCACAACTCAAATAGTGGTAAAGGGACTGTTGTACCCCGGTCGTGTGCTCGCGGGTTACGCGCGGCGCACACGCGTCCATCGCGGCGCTTCACGCTCGCGATGAAGAAGTCGGTGAAGAATTTTGCATGAATACGAGTATAGCCGCCGCAGCGCCTTACGCTTGCGGCAATCTAGAAAAATGCGGCCACCGCTGGCCATTGCGACGGCCGAAGCGTCGCAATAGCGCGTCAGCGGTTTCGGGGCCCGGCGCATGCTGCTGCATGCAGGGGCCCGGTGCACTGTTTACCTTCTATGTGGGGCAGTAAGACACCAAAGATAAACATGCGAATTAATAAACAAACAAAATTGCGCTGAAATAACTGATCTCAAACCGTATAAAAGGAGTTGAGAACAGTTATCAGGCAGACTTGATTTAAGCACCGAACTGTGCGGTTGGTTCGGCTGAGATTCGTGCGGAGAATCTCAGCAATAAATAATCTTTGTTAAACAATTTAAGTGTAGAACTGATTAAGTGTGAGTGACTGTAATTTATTACTGAATTGTGTGAATAAACGTAATAAACCAAACGGTGTGTTCGTGAGTTTGGGTTCCAACCCTTCACCGGTCAGTTTACCCACAACCCAGAAATTTCCCGTCATTTGCGCGGTATTATCTTCAAACTCCGCGGAGCGGATTTTGGCGACACAACATTGGTGGCAGCGGTGGGATTCCACCGGAGCGAACGGACTACGCCATCGGAAAAAATTTACACGCAAATACCCGCGGTCGGTAACTTACCACGCGGAAGCTATCGCCAGCCAATAAGGACAAGACCCACCAGGTAACGGGGGCACACGGAAGTCGAGTCAGGAATCGACTGCGATCCAGGGGATCCGGGAACCAACCAACGCAACCCGAAGGGCCTGCAGCAACCTTCGAAGGGCGTACCAGCGCCGAACAGTTCCGCGGGAGCCACAAAATCTCCAGGAAGAGAAGGCCTCCCAGGATGTGGATAAGAAGCGCACTGTAAGTGGCTCCACATATTTTTTATTTATTTTTCTGAACGAAAAAATAAACTCTTCGCGGACCGCTACGCACGGTATCGGCAAGAAACTCGAGATACATGAGTGCCCCGGCAACTCCAGTAAACTTGACGCAAATAGAACGTCGAGGTAATTCACTCGAGACAACCTTGCCGGGAGAGTCAGCACCCGTCGCCACTGGTTTAGCCGCCGCGCTCGTGGAAATATCCGATCGGGCCCGAGAAACGCTCAGAAATTTATGCGCTCTGTTCGGGGTAAACCTGCAGCGCGGTACGGGATTTGACGACGAGGACGACTTAGGGGATATTGACGATAGTCTTTTTGAACCCCGACAAATCATGGCGCAGCCAAGGCCTGCTGAACCAATCACGCCGGGCATGATTGACGCGGAAATTGACGTCATGAGAGCCCTGTACGGGGGCCAGAGGCAGAATGTGCTGGATTGGGACCTGGACAGGACCACCAACTTCAGTTTACAAGGAAGAATAAGCCATATGCCGAGATTCGGCCTGCCCCGGGTGCGGCGAACCCTGTTCGGTAATATTCCCCTGGATGCGGGAATATTACCGGCGGGCAATGCGCCGCAGGGGAATGACGGTGGTAACGACGGTGACAGTTCGGGGGGAGAAGAAACACATGAAGAACCCTCCAGGGACGAACTGTACAAGAGAGTGGAGGCAATGGAACGGCAAATACGGGAATTACTCCAGCGAAATGCCGCGCTCGGAGGCCCTTCCGGTCCCTCGCAGGATCCACCACTTCCGCCGTTTGCGCAGCCGAGAAATCCAAACCCGGCACCACCACCACAACGGTCGGAGGACGATGCGGAATATCTCGATTTAGGCCTAGCCCTACGAAATGTAAAAAACTTCGATGGTAATGACCCCAGCAAATTGGACGGATTTATGCTGTCATGTGACGCAGTTTGGTCTCGAGTACGCCCCGGACAGCGTTCAACCCTGCTCGCCTTAATACTCAGTGGCAAGCTGGAAGACCGGGCCATAAAAGAAATGAAACAAGACCATTACCAACCTCGAGGAATTAAGGGTGGAACTGGAGGCCCTGTACGGTAAACGAAAATCTCTCGCGTCTTTACAATACGAATTTTGCCTACTGCGACAGGGACCGAAGGAGTCCGTGTCAGCCTACGCCACAAGGGCGGAACGGCTAACGGTGGAGGTGATAGAAAAACTGTGTGAAAGCATAGCACCGGAGGGCGCCCGCTACATCGAGGAGGCCACGAGGAAAAGTGCCCAGATGAACTTCGAAAATGGGCTATGCAAGGAGGTGCAAACCATCGTACGCTCGAGAAACTACCAGAGCCTCCATGACTCGGTGGTAGGGGCGATTGAGGTCGAAAGGATGACCGGAACCAGGCCCAACAAGGACAACAACGGGGGTGGAAACTCGCGCCAATCTTTACCGGCAGCAGGGCCCACACAGGCCAAATGCTTCAACTGCAAAAAACCCGGCCATTTGGCACGGGATTGCCGGAAATCAGGACGACCCAGCCTCCCTGGTCCAGGGCCTGCCAAGAAAATTAACGTGGTCACCTGTACATTTTGCAAGAAACCCGGGCATGAGTGGAAGGTATGCCGGAAACGGGAAAAGGCAAAAAAGGACAAGCAAGGTGATAACGAGAAATCCGAGCAGAAAACCAAAACCGGGAACAATGGAGCAACCGTAGGAACTTTCCAAGTGAACGCGATCACCATCGTGGACGAACCTGAAGAAACATACCAAGTGTGCGTGATCCCAGCGACCGCGTTGGACCGGGCGGCGAACGATTTTCACATCAAGTCGCCGATGGGCATCACCGGTATGCTCATCCTAAAAGCGGATACCGGGGCTCAGTTGAGCATAATAAATAAAAGTGCGCTGAAACCCGAAACAGCGGCTGAAAAATCGGATGTCTACATCGAGGGCGTAGGGGGGAAAAGGATTAAAGCCCTCTGCGCAGCTCGGATCACCGTAAACACGCCAGCGGTCAGTATAACACACTTGTTTCATGTAATACCCGATGACGTACCACTCGGGGTACACGGATTTTTGGGAATGGACTTCATCATCAAACACAGTGAGGATATCCTCGGAGGAACCACAGTAAAGATGTACGGGCATAGCATGATCCTGATCAACGGAAGTCTGAAGGTAAAACTGCCGCCGCGTAGCGAAAACATTACGTACGCATCAACTGGCAGTCAATTCGTCGGGATGGTCGAAAAACGCGAGATTGCCGACGGAGTGGTGCTCGGGGCGTGTGTTACAACACCCCAAGGAAGCAGCTGTGTGGTAAGTCTGGCGAATACCACAGCGGAGGAAATCGAGGTCGACCGACCGATCGTGACACTCGAACCACTCGCGTCAGCGGAAAAACCACGCGACGGCGAGACCGATAGTACCACGCTGGAAGTAGGAACTATCAGCGCGAAGGGGGGAGGCACGCGACTCGAAAAAATAAGGAAAGAGATTGTCGTGGACCACCTTAATAAGGAGGAGAAAAACATCTCCTCGAAATATGCGAAAATTACGCGGACATATTCCACCTGGAGGGCGACAAACTGCCCTGCACAGATAAGGTGGAGCATCACATCCCGCTTAAGGAGGGGGTTCTGCCCATCAAGGTAAACCCGTATAGGCTACCAGAGGCCCACAAAAAGGAAGTGCAGCAACAAATGGCGGAGATGCTGAAGGACGGGATAATCCGGCCCAGTCGGAGTCAGTGGAACGCACCACTGCTCGTAGTGGCCAAGAAACCTGACGCAGCGGGCATCAGGAAAATGCGCGTTGTGGTCGACTTTCGTAAATTAAACGAGGTCACCATCGGGGATTCATACCCACTACCACATATTAATGAAATACTCGACCAACTCGGTCGAGCGCAATATTTTACGACGCTCGATTTAGCGTCAGGTTTCCATCAAATCCCCATGGCTGAAAAGGACAGGGAAAAAAAGGCATTTTCAACACCTCAAGGGCATTCCGAGTACACCCGAATGCCATTCGGGTTAAAAAACGCTCCACCAACCTTCCAGAGACTGATGAATACGGTGCTGGCCGGGCTCGCCGGACTAAAATGCTACGTCTATTTGGACGATATCGTAATATTCGGCGCCAACCTGAAGGAACACAACAAAAGGCTGGAAGAGGTTTTCCAGCGACTGCGGGAGGCCAAGTTGTCTCTCCAACCCGGGAAATGTAGATTCCTCCGGAAGGAAACTCAATATCTGGGGCATGTGATCTCCGAGGAAGGAGTACGACCAGATCCAGAGAAAATTATCGCAGTAAAGAATTTTCCTGTCCCAAGAAGTGTAAAAGAAGTACAGTCCTTTCTGGGACTAGCAGGCTATTACAGGAAATTTATTCAGGATTTTTCGAAAATTGCAAAGCCTCTCAGTGAATTAACCAAGAAGGACGTCACTTTCGTATGGACGCCGAAGCAAGAGCAAGCATTTGAGGATCTTAGGACGGCCCTTACAACGGCTCCGGTACTATAGTATCCGGATTTCGAGCAGCCCTTCATCGTGACGACAGACGCCTCCGACAAGGCCATGGGGCAATTCTGTCACAAGGGAAAATCGGAGAAGACCTGCCAATCTGCTATGCCTGCCGAACGTTGAACAAGGCTGAGCAGAATTATTCCACCATCGAGAGGGAACTGTTGGCAATCGTCTGGGGAATATCCCAGTTTCGACCATATGTGTACGGAACGAAATTCACAGTCGTCACCGATCACAAGCCTTTAACATGGCTATTCGGCGTCCAGGACCCAGGCTCGAGACTCATGCGTTGGAAAATAAAATTAGCAGAACATGAGTTCAATGTCGAGTACAAGGCAGGTAAGCGCAACACAAACGCAGACGCTTTAAGCCGCATCTGTGTGGCCACACGCTCACAGGCCAGAGCGGAGGCAAGTAAGGCGCCAGGCGACGGGAGTGCGACAGAGACAGACGACCGCGGCCGACTTAATGGCCGCCGCGTCGCGCGTCACCCGCGCGCTGACCCCCATTGCCCCGCGAGCGCGCCGCCGAGAGAGACAGCTAGCGCGCCGCCGAGCGAGACAGCAGGCGACTCGCAATACCCCGAGCGCGGGCCGCCGAGTGAGACAGCTAGCCCGCCGCCGAGCGAGACAGCAAGCGACCCGCAAAACCCCGAGCGCGCGCCACCGGGTGAGACGAGCAGCGCGCCGCCGAGTGAGACAGCCAGCGCGCCAGCCGCCGTGCAACCGACAAGGACGGTGAAGGAGGTAGCGGGCAAGCCAGCGTGCGAGGAGGACAGCAGCAGCACGGACGACTCCAGCCCGGGAAAGGAAGAGAGACAGGCAATACTACGTGAATACCACGATATTCCGTTTGGCGGGCACCAGGGCATTGCTAGAATGTACAAAAGAATTCAGATGAAATATACCTGGCCCGGCCTACGAGGAGATGTGGAAAAATATGTTAATAGTTGCGACAAATGTCAGAAAAATAAAATTCGCCCTCTCAATAAAGCGCCTATGGCGATTACAGATACACCGACCAAAGCGTTTGAAAAATGCGCAATGGACATAGTCGGTCCATTACCAGATACGGAAAGAGGTAATAAATATATCCTCACATTCCAGGATTTGTTGACCAAATACAGTGTAGCGATCCCACTGCAAAATCAGTCAGCAAATGAGGTGGCCAAAGCATTCGCTGAGGAAATAATATGCCGATATGGTACACCGGAAACCGTACTCACGGACCAGGGTACGAACTTCCTCAGCGCCACCTTTAAGGGCGTTTGCAAACTGCTGCACATCGAGAAGATACAAACCACGGCTTACCACCCGGAGTCAAATGGCGCCCTGGAGCGCTCACACCGAACTTTGGCCGAATACCTGAGAAACTATGTGGATGAGGACCAGGGAAATTGGGATCAATGGATACCATACGCCATGTTCACCTACAACACGACCCCGCATACTTCCACAGGTCATACCCCGCACAGCTTGGTGTTCGGGGAGGAGGCAGAACTGCCGACCGCCCTTCGGAGGGAGCCAAGGGCAACATATTCGTACGACGACTACGCGGGGGAGATGCGGGAGCGGTTACGCGCCGCCTGGACTACCGCTAGAGAAAACCTGAAAACGTCGAAGGAACGAGCCAAGCAGCAATTCGATAAGAAGACGAAGATCCAGGAATTCCGCACCGGCGACAAGGTACTTCTACATGATGAGACGGTGCGACGCGGAAGAGCAGCGAAATTAACGCCCAAGTGGATCGGGCCGTCGTGGAGGTTCATTCCGCCCAAAACTATTCTATTCAGAAAGGGCGGAAAATACTCAAAGTGCATGTAAACCGCCTTAAAAACTACATCGAGCACTAGTCGGGGCTCGACGGTACAGCGTGACGGGGAGAACAAAGTGGGAAAATGTCGAAAATTATAAAAAACAAAAAATATTCGAAACTAGGATTTTTTTCAGTTAGTACAGCCGCAATGAGGGCACGGCGAGGATTCAACATCGAAAAGCCGTCGCAGGCCCAGGGGGTCAGCTGATGCTCCCTCCGTCGGATTTTCGGCCCACAGCTTGTTCACTCCCCAAGTAAGAAGTCGACGCTGATACCGAATTTTCTCCGCCTCACGGATAAATGACTCGAGGTACGCGGGGCGACGCGGCCTCGGGGCGGAGAACAACGCTTCCTGGGGAAAACCAGAAGAAACAGAGAAAATTCGAAACGGGAAAAAAATACCCGGGGTGAAGCCCTTGAAAAGGGGTGACCCTCACCAGCACCCGGTAGACCTCGTGGTTGAATTCTTGGCCGGGAAACAGATGAGCAATCATGGCGGGGTCCATGGCGAAAATTTTTCCGGTAACGTTACGTCTCGCGGTTACGAAGAAGAGCGAAGTGACGATACCATGCGTAGCTGGTCATTATATATCGCCGGTACAAGAGCCGTGCATGAGGATTACGCACGAGCTAAAATATTGGGCACACTGTTACAGGCTGTCGCTGCTGAGTCAGCTGGCGATTGCCACAGGTGCAGGCGCGCCGTACGAAGTCCGGAAATTCCGGGACACGCCCGGCCTCTACTACGAGGAAGTGGGCAAATTGAATATTTTTTCGGACACTTGGAATCTCGCGATCCATGTAGATATCGGACTATTGGCCCAACAGGAAGAAAACATCCTGATACAGCTACACAGACTTCAGGATACCTGCAAACGACAATTAGAGGACAACAGCCAATGCCAGGCGTTATCCGACACCGTCACCCGGGTCAACGAAAAAATACGGAAGGAGATCGGGATAATTCATGACCTGGTGGGAGCCGAGCACCGCCGGAAACGCCGAGGGCTATTGGATGGATTGGGTTCGATAATAAAAGCCCTTACGGGGAATATGGACGCTTCCGACGCCGAACGAATCGCAGCCGAGCTGGAAAATGTACGGCAGAACGAGGAAACCTTGAAAAAGGGTATGAAGGAGCAGGTCCAGATCGTGGAGTCAGCCATTGAATTATTCAACCGGACCGCCCGGGTAACCCAGGAGAACGAGGACGCCTTATGGGGATTAATTACCAAGGCAAATTTTGATTTCGAGGTTCGGGGAAATAGTCTGGAGGTGCGGCAACGATTGGACGAAAATATCGCCGCCATCGAAGCCTACGTGGAGACGATGCTGGGAAACGTGAGAGAGCTCGTGGAAATGTTCTCAGGAATTTCCATGGGAACCATAAGTCCTGCAATGCTCAGTCCCGAGAAAATGACCGAGTATCTGACGGAAGCGTTACCGCACGTACCACGCGGACACAGCTTCCCTCGGCAGGTTACCCGGTCAAATGCGGCGCATCTCCTGAGGCTGTCCACTGTGAAGGCATTCAGAAAAGGGAGCATGGTGGTCATTTTGCTGGAAATACCTCTCGTGAGCCAAGCCGAGTTCAGCATCAATCGGGTATATCCACTACCTACGAGGGCAGCAAATAACACCTACTATTACCTAGAAACGACCGAGGATCTCGTCGTCGTAAATCGGGAAAGCCGGAGCTACCTACGGATGTCGGAAAAGGATTTGGACGCATGCAAAGCCGACGGAGACAAATATTACTGTGATTCGCAGCATCCAACACTGACGATCAACGATGACGCGCCCTGCGAGGTCGTCATGTTCACCACCAACACCATGGCCGTGAAACAACAATGCACGAAGCGGGCTATCAAGCTCACACGTCCCGTAAACATGAGTATGGAGCAGCCCGGCCGTTGGTTATACGTAGCCCCCAGCGAAGAAGCTGTCAACATCTTCTGTGACGGGCAGCCAGCGAAGCAGGAAACGTTAATAGACGCCGGCATGCTGACAATGACCGGGAAATGCGTTGCTACGGCCCAGGATTTTAAAGTGAGCACCGTGAAGCGGATCACTCAAGATATCCGCGACGGAGGGTTTGTCCCTACGTACAATCTTACCCTATCGGAGCATGAGGGGAAAACTATCCCAAAGGTGACCGAGGCAAGGAGCCCTGGACTTCGGAACGTCGTCAGCAATCCACGTAAGTTGAACGAGCTAGGAACACGGCTACGCAATCTGGGGCATGACTTGGACGCAGTACAGACAGGCAGAACGCGCCTCTACTTTACCATCGGATAATACGGAGCGGGCGCTCTCGTAGTGCTGGTAATTACCGGTTGCGCTGTGTACTTGATTGTGCGCACGATCCGTCGCAGGAAGCCGGAGGTCATCCCGCCGGTCACGGAGGCGGGCATAATTTGAGAGAGGATAAGGAGTCCACACAAGACGGATCCGGAGAGAAGACATTTATTGTTATTATAAAAAAAAAACACACAAAAAGTGGTACAGAAAAGCAACAACAATAGCAGCGACCACATGGAGGGCTATCTATGGCCAGTCCCCTCATCGGCCGGTGGAAGCACCGTTGCAGCAGCCAGCAGACGCAGCCAGGCCCCAGTCGCGCATTTGGAGCGCATCCGCAACGCGCAGCTCAGCGGTAAACGACCATGGACCGCACGGTAGTTGAGCGCGTGCGGGTCCAGTACCACGATCCTCGGAAGGGAGGTCGCGGCATCCTTCGTCCGGACCCCAGGGATTCGGCAGACGGTGCCCGTGGCAGTGGTATGTGGGTCTGCAGACTGCTGAAAAAAGGGAAAAAAACGGACATTAGAATATGGAAACCGTAGTGTAAATTAACTTCGTAAGATAAAGAAAACTTACCTCTGTAATTTTACCCATGTCGCGCTGATTGTAATTCACGTTCTGAACGCACAAACCGCGGAAGACCATTTTTATATCGTGGCAGTTCCGCATCAGCGGAAATTGGGGGCAATATTGCAATCAGGGTCGTTGAACTCCGTGACGGGTAACATAACCGGTAATTTAAAGAATTTTTATTTTGGGAAACCGAGGAAATAATTAGTTACGGGGTAGGTTAATATTTTTGGAAAACTCGCCGGAGACGAGTGAAAAGAAATCCGGGGTCGAATTTCTTTTCTTTTAAGGGGGGAGGGATGTTATACCCCGGTCGTGTGCTCGCGGGTTACGCGCGGCGCACACGCGTCCATCGCGGCGCTTCACGCTCGCGATGAAGAAATCGGTGAAGAATTTTGCATGAATACGCGTATAGCCGCCGCAGCGCCTTGCGCTTGCGGCAATCTAGAAAAATGCGGCCACCGCTGGCCATTGCGACGGCCGAAGCGTCGCAATAGCGCGTCAGCGGTTTCGGGGCCCGGCGCATGCTGCTGCATGCGGGGGCCCGGTGCACTGTTTACCTTCTATGTGGGGCAGTAAGACACCAAAGATAAACATGCGAATTAATAAACAAACAAAATTGCGCTGAAATAACTGATCTCAAACCGTATAAAAGGAGTTGAGAACAGTTATCAGGCAGACTTGATTTAAGCACGGAACTGTGCGGTTGGTTCGGCTGAGATTCGTGCGGAGAATCTCAGCAATAAATAATCTTTGTTAAACAATTTAAGTGTAGAACTGATTAAGTGTGAGTGCCTGTAATTTATTAATGAATTGTGTGAATAAACGTAATAAACCAAACGGTGTGTTCGTGAGTTTGGGTTCCAACCCTTCACCGGTCAGTTTACCCACAACCCAGAAATTTCCCGTCATTTGCGCGGTATTATCTTCAAACTCCGCGGAGCGGATTTTGGCGACACAACAGGACGTACGAAAAAAATTTCATCTATATAGGATTTAACGGCTGTTTAAGGGCAGGGTAAAGTTAATTCGGCGAAAAAAAGGCATGTATTTAAGATTTTTTTTTGGCGTAACGGATAGTGTTCGTTTATTGAAAAATTTACATATAATAAAGTAACATTTCAACAACATTTTCCCAAATTTTCATTGAAAAATTTTCAAAATTGAGTGAATGAAAATTAATCCCCGGAGCCGCCGCGAAAAAAGGTGGTTGGCGATGAGCATCATAACTCGCAACAAAATCATCTGAAACAAAAAAATCAAAATGCATTTGTTAAAGGAGATATTTTTTGAGGTAATGAAGGAAGGTTTTTTTTCGATTTTTCGATTTTTCGTAGCACTTGGAAGTCAAAAACCCGATTTTCGCTTTAAAAAATCGGGTAATTTGTTGTTGAAAAATTAGTAATTATTTAAAAAAACAAAAAAGCTCTCGACAATACCTGGTAAATTATGTGAAGAAGTACTGTGCAAAATTTCAAAGCGATTGGTCCAGTAGATTTTGAGTAATCGTGCTCACGGACTTCAAAAATGACAAGTCTCAGAAAAACGGTTTGAAAAACGCAGAAGAGTTTGGGAGCTTAGCGCTCATTGCACATAAGTTTGAGAACACTTCTCGATTTCATAAAAATCTGAGAAAATTCATGCATATTAACTTTACACAAAAGATTAATTTTGCATAATAATAATTCTAAAATGTTATTAACAAAATGATGAAAAAAAAATAGACAACAAATTTCCCCGCAATCTAATTTTTTTTTCCTGATTCGTTCATTTTTCTGTATACGTATGAATTTTTTCAGACTTCTCAATTATCTTTGAATTTTTAGAAATTCAAAATAAAACTCGATAATTTTCTTATACTCACTGAAAGTCGTCGATGCCAGGTCCGTAGAGTAAACGACTTCCATCAAGATGATCGAGAGGATCTTTTGGCGTTTGTCTACGCAAAACTCTTTCTTCTTTACTGTCGTGCGCCGCTTGCTTCTCTGCACTACTAATTCGCAAATCGTCAACTTGTCGGGCCCATTCGTGAGAACTTGGCCCTGTACTGATTTGCATTTCTTCCATAAAGGCCAACAAAGCGAAACAACCTTCATTTTTCATTTTTTTCCAAGTGCCGTCGCCTGATACAGTCAATTCTGACGTTTCTTCTACATTATTTGCGTCAGACATTGCTTTTTTCTCTTCTTGTGCAGCCGATGCGAAGAACTTCTTGGCCACATTTTGTATAGCTTCACAATGTTTTTTCATATATAAATTATAGGCTGGTTTCGATAAGAAAGCACTCGCCAAATCCATTAGTCCGCAGAACTGATTACATCCGGCTAAACGTAAGCCCAACACTCGCATTACGAAAGCAAACCGATAATTGACATCGTATACACCACTGTCTATTCTTTCACTTGATGGGATGTAGTGAGGCTGTTTACACTTTTCACATGTCACCTTGATGTTGAAACCAAGACCTTCTTTTTTGCATGTTTGGAATATCACTTTTCCATCACACTTCACACATTTGACGACAGTAGCAATAGACGAAAAAACAAGAACGAAATCTATCATTCGATAATTTTTTTGGATGTCTTCTACCACCACAGCGGGATTATTTTTTTTTTTTTTTTCGCTGACGCGCTACTAGCTACCGGTTCGTCGTTTTTACGCTTTTGAGGAGGCGCTTTTTTTTTGGTCGGGACAATTGTCCAATACCACCCTTACGATCTTCTCTGCTTATTTTTCGAGGCATTTTTCGAGGTACGAATACGAACGAAAACGGACTCAAACTTTTAGTGTGACTTGCTACTGCTCAGCACGGCATACAGCGGTCAACTGATGTATAGACTAATGTGCATACTTATCAAGAGACGCGGTAGCGTCTCGACGCCAAGTATTAAAAGAAATCTATAATGCCGCCTCACGACATTCTCACGACGAGACGCTAGCGCTACTCTTACTTTACAGCACGTTCGTTCTTTTTCGTCTGCTACGAACTTCTAACTGGAATTATCTCAGTCAACACGTCGCGGACGCCAAATGTGTCAGGTTCAATATTTTTTATTTATTTTTTTCTTTCCAATGAGCCCTCTTTCAATAAAATCGGTGCCCGCAACGCTAATATCTGGCCACTTACGATTTCGATTCTGTCAAAAAGTTTTCGTTTCTCTGTCCGCACTGACACATCGGCACGATTTTGTCCGATGATGTCTGATTCGATATTATATCAGACAACTTGTCGCGGACGCTAAATGTATGAATGTGAATATTTGTTATTTTGTTTTCTCTTTTTTATGAGACCTGACGCAATAAAATCGGTTCACGAAATGTTCATATCTGGCAAATATTCATTTTGGCTCGATCGCATATACGTGTGCATATACGTGTGAAGTCGGAACTCACACGTCGACACGAATTTGTCCGACGATGTCTGATTCGATATTATGTCAGGCAACACGTCGCAGACGCTAAATGTATCAGCGCCAATATTTTTAATTCTTTTTTCTCTTTTTTATGAGACCTGACGCAATAATATCGATTCACGAAGTGCTGATATCTGGTAATTTTTTTCATTTCGATATTTTACGCGTGAAAAAATCGTCTGCGCGAACCGGCTCGTTCCCATCGTGTGACAGAAAGTGAGATCGTGCGTGATTATTACTTTAATATTTACTATCGAGTGTAATGATTTATAATAATAATCTCGCATCTTACCGCGAAGGTGTCTTTTAAAAAAAACAACAAAATTAAAATATGAAATATACGTTAACCTCTTGGTAAAAAATCGACGTTTGGAGGTTATGTTTTGGACTTTGTTATTACAAATTGTCACGTTGGGGTATTTTTTTTAGTATTTTTAGAACGCGTTAGGCTTGTTCAATCACACAATAACGAATCCAGTTGCTGTATGGCAAATCCTGTATTGCTTTTTGGAAGCTATACAGAAAGTCAAATGGAATGATTGATGCTTGTTGCGCATAACATTCATCAATCTGTAACATGCAGCGGTATTTCCAGTACTCATCCATGATAGAGCACTAACTATTTGGTGTCTTGTAGAAATAAAGAATGCAGAGGTTGGACATGGTAAAAATGGTTTGTCCACTGACGGAGCAGCGAAGCATAATAGTGAACAATGTCAGTTGCAAGAAGTGCGATCTGACCATTCGCAAAGAGCCCTGTCATCGCATTGAAGATCGCTTTCAAAAAGATATGAAATAACCAAAAAAATGTTTCTTCAAAACAAAAATTGTACGCCAAGTATTAAAAGAGTAGCTATCTCTCGCAAAAAATATTTCACAATAAAAAAATGTCCTTTCAAAAATAATAACACAAATGCAATATCCCTTGTTAAAAAAATACACAATAAAAAATTTCCTTTAAAAAATAATGAAAAGAGTAGCCATACCTTGTAAAAAAAATACGCAATAAAAAATTTCCTTTCAAAAATAATAAAACAAATGCAATATATTAGCCAAGTAAAATTTACCATGAGTAGATCATCAGTGGATCATATACACCATACCTCGAATATATATAACGGGACCGGAACAGGCCCGTTTATCAATAAATTTATTCGGGGTCGAAAAATACAATAGCGCGCCGCGCAGCTGCCGCCCAGGTATAAGACCCGCCTGGAGCAATAGACGTTCAAATACTCATAGCTTCGTCAATTTTACTCCGATCGACTTGAAATTTTTACACAATATTCTTGAGACATTACGCATTCATTTAAAAAAATAAAAAAATGGAAAAAAAAATTTAAATACTTTACTTTGCCCTTAAATGCTTCAAAATGAGACTAGTCGCGATAAGATCTGCCTACCCCTTCGCGAGAAACTACCCCCCGGGACCCCCAGGCAGTCAGAACGTCTACAACTCAAACAGTGGTAAAGGGACGTACGAAAAAAATTTGATCTATATAGGATTTAAAGGCTATTTAAAGGCTCCAAAATGAGACTAGTCGCGATAAGATCTGTCTACCCCTTCGCGAGAAACCACCCCCTGGGACCCCCAGGCAGTCAGAACGTCCACAACTGAAACACTGGTAAAGGGACGTACGAAAAAAATTTGATCTATATAGGATTTAAAGGCTATTTAAAGGCTCCAAAATGAGACTAGTCGCGATAAGATCTGCCTACCCCTTCGCGAGATACCGCCCACCGTGTCCCCCAGGCAGTCAGAACGTCCACAACTGAAACAGTGGTAAAGGGACGTATGAAAAAAATTTGATCTATACAGGATTTAAAGGCTATTTAAAGGCTCCAAAATGAGACTAGTCGCGATAAGATCTGCCTACCCCTTCGCGAGATACCGCCCCCCGTGTCCCCCAGGCAGTCAGAACGTCCACAACTGAAACAGTGGTAAAGGGACGTACGAAAAAAACTTGATCTATATAGGATTTAAAGGCTATTTAAAGGCTCCAAAATGAGACTAGTCGCGATAAGATCTGCCTACCCCTTCGCGAGATACCGCCCCCCGTGTCCCCCAGGCAGTCAGAACGTCCACAACTGAAACAGTGGTAAAGGGACGTACGAACAAAATTTGATCTATATAGGATTTGAAGGCTATTTAAAGGCTATAAAATGAGACTAGTCGCGATAAGATCTGCCTACCCCTTCGCGAGATACTGCCCCCCGTGACCCCCAGGTAGTCAGAACGTCCACAACTCAGACAGTGCTAAAGGGACGTACGAAAAAAATTTGATCTATACAGGATTTAAAGGCTATTTAAAGGCTCCACAATGAGATTAGTCGCGATAAGATCTGCCTACCCCTTAGCAAGAAACCACCCGCCGGGACCCCCAGGCAGTCAGAACGTCCACAACTGAAACAGTGGTAAAGGGACGTACGAAAAAAATTTGATCTATATAGGATTTAAAGGCTTTTTAAAGGCTCCAAAATGAGACTAGTCGCGATAAGATCTGCCTACCCCTTCGCGAGAAACCACCCCCTGGGACCCCCAGGCAGTCAGAACGTCCACAACTGAAACAGTGGTAAAGGGACGTACGAAAAAAATTTGATCTATATAAGATTTAAAGGCTATTTAAAGGCTCCAAAATGAGACTAGTCGCGATAAGATCGGCCTACCCCTTCGCGAGATACCACCCCCCGGTCTTCCTTTAAAGCTTACTTGCAGGCTGGTGGGGGCATTCTGTAAAATCGTACTCTCTGTAATCAAGCGCTTCCGGACACTCCAGTGCGCTATCTTACAAAGAGTTCACTGTATCACAATTGGTGCAAAAAATGAATCTCAATTAAAATGTTGGTCTAATCGGTTCAAACGATTCGCCAAATAAACCCCTTTACCATTCTCATTCCCACAATGAAAAACTCACTCTCATGGCTCATGTATTTAAGTCATAGGTGCACTCAGGTTGTCGTCATTGATATTTGAAATTTGTTTTGATTAAACATTCAAGTTATGGATTCAACCTTGATAAAATTGAATGGGTTTCATCGGAAACACTTGGTAAATGTATGTAATTTATTTATTGTTGCATAACTCTGCTTTTACGATTTCCGTCATACGTTAATCTTGTTGTTCTACGAAGTCTTATCTTTCTACTTAACAATTATGTTCACGATAATATTTTTGTTTGTTTTACTCGTATTCCTTTTACAGTGTTACGTCCCGTGATTTTTCGGGACTGCACGTTTTTAACTGAAAAATGAATTACGGTAATATATTCTTTTTATATGGAATAAATAAGGCAAAGAGGAGAGAGTGTGAGTAGCGGCCGTAGGTGGACACACATACACGCGTCACCCATATATATATGAGGTGCGTCGTGTGGCACCGGAGATCGCAAGTATAACGAGTCGGGCGTGCATCGGTGAATCTTATCATATCGAATGGGTCAGGTATTGTCCCGACCGAGTAACCGAAAGACAGTGCGTTCCAGTGACTCTTCGCGGGGATTCGCGATGCGTCTACCGGGTGACCAAAAATGTGTAAATTATACCATTTTCGTAATCTCCACTCATTTTCGTACTCCACTGTCCTAAACAGATTATATTTGTGGTGCCTTTCCTTATGTTGCCGTGATTTGTGAATTAATGGTGAATTAGTGGGGAAACAGTTGTAAATAAAATAATAAATTAATTTAGTTTGTTTATGAATTAAAAATCTACGGGTCAAGTCGAGACAGTTGGGTAGAGAAAAACATTAGAAAAATAAATAAACAAATAGAAGATAACAAAAAAATATAAATATTGAATGAATATTAAATCATAATTATCTAAATGTTAAACACCCGGTAAATGGTAATATCGATTTTGAAACCAAAGAAAGAAATAACGAAGTGCGACTTATCGTCGGTGGTATGAAACAACACACCATCCAGTGCAGAAAAATTCCAATCCACGACGCAGAAACACCACCCAAGAAGATTGGACGACAAAGGAAATTGACGCACCTAGCAACAACCCCTCCAGTCCAAAAGAGGAGAAATGATGACCACACGACCGACACTATTGGAGAAGAAGGAGAAGTCTGGAGTAAGCGTGGGGAACATCATCACCGAATCACACGACTTCCTCCCCGCATTCGTTTTAATTTATCGATAAATACTGTGAAACTATTATTATCAAAATCAAGGGTAAAGTAGGGATAAATTCCATCAACAAGGTGTTTTTTTTAATTAAATGTAATCATGAGTCAACAATGAATCTATTGATAAATAATTATATAAACAATTAATTTTTGGGAGTTCGTTCAAGTAAATAACAGGAGTGACATATAGTTTATTAACAGAAACAGGATAAATTAGTCAATTATAAGAACAATCTAATAAATAAGAAATTAGCGTAATGTGAAAGATGCAAGTGACGCATGAGTGGGAGTGAGCGCGATGAGAGTAGCCCGCTAGGTATGAGGCGTGAGGGGACGGTAGGCGCAACACACCGTTCGACAGCTATAGTAAGAATCCGATAAGAGTAGCCATCAGGTATGAAGCGTGAGGGGACGGTAAGACGCGTAACGCACCGCTCGACCGTCACCCCTTCCTCAAGGCGACAGCGGGGAAATAGCGAGGAGCTTATTTAATGAGCCGCAAAAGCCGACGGAGCTCATTAATATTCCGGACCCGAAACAGATCATTTTTGTCATTGAAATATCCGTCAGATTGACTTAGAAAAAAATCGTGAACTTGCGAATTTGAGATCGTTAAAACTCTTCAACATTAAAAATTGTAAATCATCCGTATTTTAAATAATAGTTCGGACTTTATATCGGGAATCCAATTTGTCTTCAATCTTGTGATTAAAACTTCGTATTTGTGTAATAGTGAACTTTGACTCTTTTAATCCAAATTTGAAATTGTGAACTTCGACATTTCTAATACGCCGTATTTGTGGAACTGTGAACTTTGCTTTCTTTAAAACCAAATCTCGAGTGGTGAATCGACCTGTTAAAATAAAATATTGTGTACTAAATTACAAATTATATTTTTATTTACGATTTTCAAGAATTTAATTGTGAAATTGTGAAATAACCAATAATCCAAATTTCGAATTGTGAACTGAAACTTTTTGTGAAATATTATTTTGACATTGCCCCGACAAACTGAATGGGCAGAATAAAAATCAATTTTACCAGTGAATTACGACCAGTCTTTAAATCCGAAAGAACCACACCATCGCCCTTCCTTGTCATCGGAAAATTCTATTCATCTGATATTCGAGTGGAGAGCCGGAGGGTTATCACCAGCGTTGGATCATTGGGATCGTTCTGATTCTCACCTTTCATTCATCTTGTTATTCATCAATCACACGGTTCCATCCCATATTCGCCCATTTTCGCCACACGGATAAGTTTTTGATTTCATTCATTTTAGTCTTTATTTTTGTGATTTAATGTAAAGTCAGAATTACTTTTTCAAGTTCCTTCCCGAACTTTTGCCCGAAAGGGTAGGCTCTAAACGGAACACCTCCGCGTTTTGCCGAGTCACATTGATACCGCAGAGCAATAGGGGGAGATTTTCTTCCCTTTGCCTTTTATCATTTGTGTCTCAAAAATAGCAATTCGCGACGTAACACAGTATTTCCAATTTGGACAATTAGTCGTACGTCATTGCGATCTTATACTAGTAAGGGAAACATCTATTTTGCTGTTTGTTTTAGAACGCGTGTCGGGTTACACGATCCACAAAGGGCAAAACGCACCTTGATATAGTTATTTTTATTTAGTGTGGTCTTTTACCTATTCTCTTTTATGTTGTATGTTACTTTTCGTCCACACAATCTTCACAGTCACACTCGTTTATACTTTGCTCAGTCGACAATTTAGGGGCAGAAGGTACAATTAATCCGGTATCCATATGGGGTAATACAGGATATATTCGGTGTTCCGGTACGCATAATGCCAATGCCGAGGAATTACCCTTTTCTACATCTTGATCTGGCGACTGCTCACTCGGTCTTTTTGTTTCACGACGGTTGTTTGCAACATGAATTAAAAATTGAGCGATTGAACCCCATAGTGCACCGACCACATGTACGCTCCACCCGTATATGCCGTGCAATGTGTACACATGTATCAGTATGTCCAGCAAATATTTCACGATCATTATGATGGAACAAAATCCGACAAATGTTGACATAAAGTTTGAAAAGCGCACTACCCAGTTTGACATCCTTTCCCAGTAAGATTTTACAGCTCTTTCGATTACGTTTTCTTCAAGAAGATTTGATATGCGCAGTCCATTACGATTTACTTCGTGCCCAGTCAGAGAACGTGCTATTGTATTCAGTCCTCCTGGCCTTTCAATAGGAAACATTAGATGATCGCGATATTTTTTCAGTTCGTTCATCGAGTATATACCACTAGTCATCAAGTGCTTGGGACTTGCGTACTTCCAAGTAGCTATTTTTGATGCTTCTAAAGTCGTGGGTGGTTTGGCTTTGGAAAATCGCGGGTTAATATTGTACCAGTGACCATCGATGACGTACATTGGACAGAGAATGTGATCACAATCTATCTGTAACCCAGTCTTTTGAAGAATGTGGGTTTTCGGAGCCACAAACATACTCTGGTTACCGTTGAAGACAGGGAGATGATGATAACAATCTTTTGTTGGGCGGATTTTTACATCAAATGGAATACATTTCATGATATAAACAACTTCTCCAACCTTCGAGGCCATGAAACCAGGTCCTTTCATAACGTTGTAAGCAAATTCAGCTGGGGCAATCGACGCCAAGGATAATTAATTTTTTATAACTGACTGTTCTAAAATACATTTTTGTGTCAATACATCCTCATATATCGAATTTATTTGGTTTCGCATATGTCTTTCCGTATACACGAATTTCGAATTCACATAGCTGAAAATGTCCATGTTCTGAATTAGCACGTCTTTGTGGCTGGCGAATGATTGACCGTTTCGAATTTCAAGTATGTATAACCTAGGGTGCTCGGTCTTAATCAAACTGTATGAACACAGTTGATGATGCCCTTCATTTGTAAATGCGAAGGTAACTTCGGCCGTGTTTAAAGAATAAATTTCCTCGTTTCCATTTGATGCATTATCCCGTATTTTTTTTGCCGATCCACTCCACAAAACTTCGTAATTGTTGAAGCCGCACGTATCTTTATCCATTAGCTCCCAGTATGTCCAACCACCGATATAGTCCATGCAGTTGCCTGCCGAATATGAACAGATCGTTCCGTAACGCAATTTTATATCGTTACTCCATAATCTGATAGACTCGTAGGAGTCCTGGAACGATATCTTTACTATAGCCTGGACAACTACTTCACTCCACGATTCAAAGGGATCGGCATACTCCACCCCCTGACATTGCCCATCGACGCTTATCTTACCGGCTAATGTTAAGTACTGAGTATTCGAAACATTTGGTTTCAGTCCAGTTATATAATTATTATTTCCTATCGTTATACTTTTAGTTTCGTGTATTCTTATGCATTCCTCCCGTGATATCTCCATTACGTATTTCATACGACGTGTTTGAACGGCTGATGTGTGCGAATCCATTCCTCAATGATATATCGTTCGATCAATATCAATTTTGCACTGTATTATGTGCGTTAAGGCGTACTCAGAAAGCTGAAGTAGTTGTACGTTTTCTTGTGTGACGTTTGGTTTCCTTATCGGGGTGTTGCAGTTGCTTTCGACATCAATCGTCGAAAAGACCCCGATCTGCTGGGGGTTAGATCCGCAATCGTAGGCTATGTAGCCGTAGCATCTGCCACACAGCAACAATAAAACAGTGATAGGTATCCCCATCATGTTTAAAAATCCGGAATAACATCACAATTGGTAGTGTATAATTCGAAAGAATAAAATACTACTCTGTGTTGAGTGCTACGGCAAATTTATGTGTACGTAGGAGACAGTCTTGGAACATATATTCATTGGCAAAAATCTAATAAAAATTATGGAAAGTCAAATATTCCACACAAAGATTTCCCAGCTACTGCCCATCATCAAGTTCCTATTTTTTTCCATTTTTGTCTCTTTCAAAAGGCCGAACAATAGAAAGTTACGAAGGCTCACTTCGGTTTGATAACTAATCATTTTTATTTGCAAAAACTGGTTTTCAGAATTTTTTCAGATTTTTAAATTGTCTTTTTTATAATGTTTAAATAAATCTTAGACAATTAAAAACGTAAAAAGACAAATAAAATTAATGCTTTTTAGAGTTGTGTCAATCATAGAAAAATTGGAGTCCCAATCGGAGGGATCAAGGGTCAAACCCAGGTTGAAACCAGGTCGATTGCCTCATATATTGGCAAAAAGTTGAAAAAAATCTGAAAAATAATGTATTGCATACAAAAATGTTGTAGTTGGTACTCATCGTAAAGTTACATTCTGTTCTAATTGTTCCAAATTTTTTAAATATGGAGTTCAGTAATCTGTTTAAACAAGGATGCAAAGTAGAACTTTGAACATCATTTCCTCATTATATTTCTCTTTTACGAAGCTACTTCCATGAGAAACTATGTTAATTGATTTTGGCTTCCTTATAAAGGAAGCTTTGTAAAAAACGAACAATAATGAGGAAGCGTTAAGTTCTACTTTGCATCCATGTTTTTAATAAATTAATAAATAACCGAATATACGTGCTTTTTGAAACTATAAAAATATTATGAAATTTTTATTCGTAAATCGTTTTTGTAAAAAAATCACAGTAACTGAAGATGAGTTAAGGTAGTCCTTGCGACCGATATTCATTTCGCATAAATTCGAGTAATTTGAGAGAGAATCACGAACATTTCTCGATGGTATAAAAATCGGAAATAATTCATGCACATTAAACGTACTGAAAAGATTAATTTTGTATAATAATAATTCTAAAATGTTATTAACAAATTGATGAAAAAAATATTTTTTAACAAATTTGTCAATGACCCAACTTTTTTTTAATGAAAATGATTCGTTCATTTTTCTGAATACGTATGAATTTTTTCAGATTTTAGAGTTCACTTTGAAATTCGTGTGTTTTTATAGGGAAAATATGTGAAAATTCAAAGTGAACTCTAAAATCTGAAAAAATTCATACGTATTCAGAAAAACGAAGGAATCATTTTCATCCACAAAAAAACTTGGGTCATCGAAATATTTGTTAAACAATGTTTTTTTTCATTGATTTGTTAATAACATTTTCGAATTATTATTATGCAAAATTAATCTTTTCAGTGCCTTTAATTTGCATGATTTTTTTCAGATTTTTATATTATCGAGAAATGATTGCAATTGTCTTTCAATTTTCGAAAATTTATGCGAACTCGACACCAGGCGCAAGGACTACCTTAAGGTAGTATGAGCGTACAGATGAACGTCTCGTAAATTCGAGGGAGTTTGAGAGAGAATTACGAAGAGTTCTCGATGAGATAAAAATCTGAAAATATGAAGCATACGAAAGGCGGTAAAGAGATTAATTTAGACAATAATAATTTAAAAAATGTTATAAACAAATTACTTAAATAAATAATTGTTCAACAAAATATCCGGCAACCTAACTCTTTTTTGTTATTAAAGTGATCTTCGTATTTGTCTACATACGTATGAATTTTTTCCGAATTTGGTGTGACGTTTGAAAATTACGTTTTTTAATTATGTTAAAATTAAAAATCAGAGAAAATTCTGAAAAAATTCATACGTATGTAGAAAAATAAGAAGATCTCTCTCTCTCTTTGTTAAATTTCCGAGAGCTCAGTCCTATACGGACCATTGTGCTCGTGCCCATTTACGGGAGGGTATCCGATTATGTAGGATAGTCGGTTAGGCGAGCCTCCTTTGCAAAGTGCAGGAGGGCGCGCACCCCGACCTCCTCGAGGTCCAGAGATTCGAGTACGGGCGCCCCAAGTACATTCCTGCGAATGTCCTCCAGCGCCCTGCATCTCGTAATCACGTGGAGCGGTGTTTCTTCCTCCTCCTTACATCGCGGACAGAATGGTTCTTCACTTAGCCCCAGTCATCTTAGATGCTTCCCTGTGTGCCAATGTCCAGTGACAAGGCCCACCACAGCCTTAAGCTGATATCTGTCTAGGCCAATTAATACAGCGCCTAGCTTGCCCGAGGGACCTTTAAACAAGGCCCTCGAGTGCCTTCTGTCCGTAGCCAGAGGTCCGCAAACCGTCCCTCCACCCACTGTCTCGACAGGGTCTTAATATGATCCATGGCAATTGGGACCTGGCAGATCCTTGCCGGATCAGTAACCGTAGCCCCGGCCCTGGCAAGAATGTTCGCCTCTTCGTTTCCCTGGATGCCCGCATGTCCAGGCACCCATAGAACCTTTACTATGTTGCTGCAGGCAACCTGCGACAACAGCGCGTTGCAGTCAAGCACCAATCCGGACTTCTTCACCACATGGTGGAGTGCCCCGATCGCCGCCCGACTGTCACTGCATATATATATGTGCTTGCCACTGTATCCCTTGTCCAGGATGAGCCTGGCACAGGTCCAGATGGCGTACACCTCTGCTTGGAGCACCGAGGCAGTGTCTCCCAGCGCCAAGGAAATCCTTGTTTTGGGTCCACTGCTCCATATTCCTGCTCCTGATCCTGTTCCTGTTTTGGATCCATCTGTGTACCAGACGAGCCCACCAGGAGACAGGAGTTTATCTTGTTCCCCCATCCATTCCTGCCTGCTGGGATAGAGGACTTGGTAATTGTGGTCGAATTGGTGGAAGCGGTCACAGCAATCCCCTCCTCGAGCTAGGATCCCTTTGAGGTCCCCATCGCGCTGCAGTAGCGATGCGTGTCCCGCCTCCGCCCTCTTCCACTTACCACTGAAGTGTAGGAGTAACGCAGCATTTTTGGCGTTAGCCTCGACTAAGATGTGAGGGGTTGCCATGTTCAAAAGGGCCCCCATGGCCAAGGTCGGGGTCATTCTCATCGCCCCCGTGATTTCTAGGCTCACTAATCTGTAAATCTTGTCCACTGTCTTCCTGTTGGTGGCCTTCTGCAAAGCGGGCCACCAAACCAGGGAAGCGTACGTTATTTGGGGAACCAGGATGGCCGTGTATATCCACTTGACCATTTCCGGTTTCAAGCCCCATGTTTGTCCAAACATACGCCTACAGGCCCAGAAAGTGGCAGTGGCTTTCGTAGCCTGTCTGGCGATATGGTTTTTCCAACTGAGCTTGCTATCCAGGGTGACGCCTAGGTAGCGTACCTCTGAAGAATATCGCAGCTCAGTTCCAAAAATGTAGGGGGGTTTTGGTTGAAAACCTCTCCTCCGTGTAAATAGCATCATCTCCGTCTTGCTCGGGTTAACCCTCAGCGACTTGGAGGTGCACCATTCCTGCATGAGGTGGAGTGCGCGCTGCATTCTCCACGTCATCTCTGCTGAGTGGGAGCCTCTGACCATTATCAAAATGTCGTCAGCATATCCCACCACGTTTACCCTGAGCCCATCGAGCGCCGCCAGTAGCCCGTCAACGACCATTGTCCACAGGAGGGGGGATAGCACTCCCCCCTGCGGACAGCCCCGCTTAACGTGCGCCCTCGCGGTTGACCCTGTGAGCCCGGCGGTAACCGTTCTTGTGCGAAGCATTAGGTGTATCCATTCGATGATAGACTCATCTACCCTGAATTCCCTTGCAGCCTCGCATATGGCGTCAGTAGAGTACGCGGCGTTTGTGCCAAACTCCCGTGGGTCATTTTGCCGCTAGGCGGCGCTGCTCCGGTGGCTCGTGGCGTTTGTGCCAAGAGAGAGACAGACGACCCGTCGCCGCTCGGCGTTTGTGCCAAACTCTGGAGGGGGCATTTTGCCGCTAGGAGGCGCTGCTCCGGTGGCTCAGGGCGTTTGTACCAGAGAGAGACAGACGATCGCTCGCTCCGTCTCTCTTTCCCTCTCTCTCTATCGGGGGCATGGGTCCCGTGAGGCTCGTAGAGCTTCGTACCCCCGCTCCTCAGGCGATCCACCCCAGCGGCGCGCCACCACCTACCGCCCACCCACTCCCGTCCACCTACCACCCACCACCACCCCCCCCCCCCCCCCTCCCACCACCACCCCCTCCCACCTCCCACACAACTTAATTTTTTTTTTTTTTTTAATGAGTAACGAGAAAACAAAAGAAAAAAAAAGAAAAAAAATTACCGCGATAATAGGTTGGGAGTGTTTCTACACAGGGTTAAGGATTGGAGATAATGTTGAAATGTTTAAATTGAAATAGGCATTTTTATTCTTAAATCTAAGTGTACATATTAATTATTATTTAAACGTAGGGTTACAATATTGAATATACTTGTGGCCACCAAGCATATTTTCCTTATAATTATTTTCAATTTTCTTATTTCTAGGTAATCGCCTTATTAATCGTTTGTAGTATTTTTCTGCAGTTCGATCGTTTTGTTTAAGATCGTCGACAAAATTGATTCGAATCGGAGAAGGCTTCTGAAGCTGTCAGCCTTATCAGTACATGGGGTATTCCACCGGTAACGGGACAGGTTTTGGCCGCCGGTCTCAAAATTTTTTTTTCGTCAAGAATATCGTTTTCTGGTATCATATAAAAACATTTCCACACAGTTATTGATCCCGATAAAGTCATAGTTTTTGTTGAGGCCTAATCGAAAAAAAAAAAAAAAAAATATTACCCGTACCTTTGATTGTGTGTCTTTTACGTGTTAACAGAGCAAAAAAAAAATCTGACCAGTGCATTTTAACCGGGAAAAAACGCTCTTTTCAATAAAAAAGAAGAATATTAATCCGATATGTAAAAAAAAGTCTACGGCCCAAAAACTGAAAAAAAAACAGTTTTTAATTTTTTTCACCCCTTAGGGTCTACTTAATTTTATCGAAAATTTTACTGAACATAGTTCAACATGTTAGAAATGTTCGGTAAAATTTTCAAGTTGCCTTTTTTTTTTGTTCGCTCGCAATTAAATGCGCAATTTTTTCGTAAATAGTAGAAACTTCCGTCGCATCGGAACTTGCTCCGTTGAAACTGGGACATCACTCGCCTCCGATTGGTGTATAGTTGGGACAATGCTCGGAGTTCGTTGGTGCGCTGGTTGGGACACTAAGATCGCACGTGATTGGGTGGAGCGCCCTGTTCGGGGGGGGGGGTCTGGTAGATGGAAGTGTCTCTCTTCATGGTCCGCGTGAATCGTACTACCCGGCAGGTTTAAGAGAGCTACGGTCTGTTTCATGAACAAACCGAACAAGTGTACATTTATTTAACATAAACTATTAACTTGGTTCATCCACGATGGTAAGAAATTACTGCCACAATCCATTCAACAAAAAAAATCATAAAAACAAACGTGCGCGTGTGAAACTTGTGACTAAGCACGAAATCGACAGGGAGCCGTCGTTAAAATTAGGGCTTTATCTTTGTAGACAATGTCGTATGATAATTGACGGTAAGCCTCTGGCTCCGCATGCACTTTCGGTTCCGAACGACGAAATTGAAGAAAATCAATGTAGTCCGGAACTGAAAACTGTATCTGGAGCTTTAGATAAACCTGGACCTTCCAACAAATCGGATAGTTTTGATCTCGCGACGAGTCAACCTGACCCCGGACATTCAGAAAAACGCGATTCTAGTGTTTTATCACGAGATGAAAAGGACTCGGAAAACCTTACAAGTCAGCCTGGAGGTTATTCTCAATATTCGTCAGTTGGGGAAGAAAAGTCTGAAGCAACTACATCTTATCAAAGTTTCGCGATTTCCAATAACAATGGCGGACTTGAAAGATTGCTCGAATTAGTGGATGCGTCACCAATTGCGAAAAAACGTAAACAGACCGTTACATACTCGTCTGCCAAAAAGCAGAAAGTTTATGAGAAGGTAAACGAATTTTTGAAAACCGGTTTGAACGAGTCCGCAAAAACAGTTGAAGAAAAGAAATCTCGGCTATACGATGAGATGATACAGCAACTTCATGACAAATTTGATAAGGAAACTACTTCTCGCCAAGATAAAATACAAATACTCACTGTTTTGCCGCAAAGTTTGTCGATAAACGAGGTAATGTCGGAGTTTGCTGCGAGCAGACGGATGATACAAATCGCTAAACAGCTATACTTAGAAACAGGAGTGATATCGACACCCACTGCTAAAGCTGGAAAGGTACTCGACCCAACCACCTCGGCGACAGTACAAGCATTTTATCTCGACGACGAGAATAGTCGTGTCCTAGCAGGAAAAAAAGATTTCGTCTCCGTTAAAAAACCCTCTGGCCAACGAGAAAGAATACAGAAAAGATTAGTTCTCTGTAATCTGAAAGAGTTGCATCGAAATTTTCGAGATAAGTATCCGGAAATAGAAATTGGATTTTCACGATTTGCTACTCTTCGACCACCGTTCTGCGTTCTGGCGGGTCAGAGTGGCACACATACTGTGTGCGTTTGTACCTCACACCACAACGTCAAACTAAAGCTAGATGCTTGCAGAATCGGACAGCTCACTTCAGACTGGACCATCCCGCTGACTGACTACAAGGATTGCTTAAAATGTATAGTATGCAAGGATCCGATGATAGAATGTTTTTCAAGCAAGTGCAAAGAATGTCCCGGCACCAAAAAATTGAACGAGATGCTTAAAATGAAATTCGTCGACGCGATAATCGACACAATCAAATATTCTCGTTGGATTTCAGTAGACAGATCAACGTTAGAAACTTTGGAGATCCCCATGGATGAGTTTGTAGATACGCTATGCTGTGAGTTAACAACGTTGCTTTTTTTGCTTCCTCATAGAGGAAGCTTTGTTTTCATGAAAAAATTTTTTTTCGAGATTTTCATGCCAGTATGCTTAGAATCACCTAAAATGTCGAGAAAAGTGGTTTAGAAAAAATGTCCGTATGTATGTGTGTGTGTGTGTGTGTGTGTGTGTGTGTGTGTGTGTGTGTGCTGGGCCTCGAAAATTCAATCGCCTCTCACTCAGAAACCGTTCGAGCGATCTGGCTCAAATTTGGCACGCAAGTAGAGTAGTTGCCCCTCTTCCAATGGCGAGATTTTTGATAACATATATACAGTCATTAAGATTTTATGTAGTTTTTAATTTGTTGAAAAAAGGGCGTGGTCGCTCTAACTTTCGTAAAAGTTCGACGATTTGGCTAAATAGTTCTTCATAATGGAAGATACGATCAATGTTGTATGGTATTGAATTTCGACGAAATCGGTAAAGCGGTTCGGATTTTACTGAATTTTGAATTTTACGAAAAAAATAAATTTTGCTCTAAATCACGTCGAATCTTAACAAAGGAACCGAAATGTTCCACAGTCGAAAAACAACATACAGCCCTGCTACGTACGAAATTTGGTGATGATCGGTAAAGTCGTTCGGATTTTACACCATTTTGAATTTTTCAAAAAATTTAGATTTTCGCGATAACTACCGCAAAAGTTAAGAAACTAGGACAAAACTTAGTATCTAATGAAAATGAGATGTAACGATATTTGTGACGGAGTTTTCTTTTGTTCAAATAAAAAAAGTTGCAAAGTAGAACTTTGCACATTGCTTCCACATTAATTTTCGTTTTTCACAAAGCTTCCTCTATGAGGAAGCCAAAATGTTAAATAAACAAGCTTCTTCATAGAGGTGGCTTTGTGAAAAACGAAAATTAATGAGGAAGCAATGTGCAAAGTTTTCACGATTTTATCGCCAAGCAACAAGCATCGTACCACCGGTCGATCAAGGAAAATCTTCAAGAAGGAGAATTTGTTGTCGATTTAGACTTTGCCCAGAATTATGGATTCGTTGCACAGGATGCTTCTCAGGGATTTCACTGGAATAATGACCAGGCAACGATTCACCCCTTCGTGATTTACTATAAATCGGAAAATGGAATTGCCAACAAAAACCTGACGATCATTTCTGATTGTCTTGATCACATAACCAGTTCAGTGTACGCCTTTCAACGGATTCTTGTCCAATACTTAAAGACGCACTTTTCGGTGAAGAAAATTTACTACTTTTCGGATGGAGCTCCACAGCAATACAAGAATTGTAAGAACTTCATCAACTTGCTTCATCACAAACAAGACTTCGGTATTGATGCTGAATGGCATTTCTTTGCCACTGCGCATGGAAAAGGAGCTTGCGACGGAATATCAGGCACAGTTAAGAGACTTGCTGCACGTGCAAGCCTGCAACTACCTCCAGAAAGTCAGATTTTAACACCACAACGGCTCTTCGATTGGGCCACGCAGAATATCAAAGGGATTGACTTCCATTTTAGCGCGAAAAGCGAAAGCGATTTGACAGTCCAATTTTTGAAGGAACGATATGCGAAGGCTAAAACCGTACCCGGGACACTGAAGTTTCATGCAGCCATACCAGCCGAAGATGGAAGGATGAACTTCAAAACGTATTCATATTCAACTGCGCCGATGTCGAAAGTCATCATGAAGCATTAAAGCAACACAAAAAACGGCCCTTTTCAGGGCCACCATATACTAACGCAGGCAACATTTCTATTCAGATTAACAGTTTTTATACATTTTACTAATATTGAACTGGTACAGTATTGATATTCACATTGAGAGGCATATTTTTACTTCACGGATCCCTGCGTAATGCAATATCATTGCATTTCTATTGATGAAGATAAAAATTATTTATTTAATTGCCAGCGAACAAAAAAAAAAGGCAACTTGAAAATTTTACCGAACATTTCTAACATGTTGAACTATGTTCAGTAAAATTTTCGATAAAATTAAGTAGACCCTAAGGGGTGAAAAAAATTAAAAACTGTTTTTTTGCAGTTTTTGGGCCGTAGACTTTTTTTTACATATCGGATTAATATTCTGCTTTTTTATTGAAAAGAGCGTTTTTTCCCGGTTAAAATGCACTGGTCAATTTTTTTCTTTGCTCTGTTAACACGTAAAAGACACACAATCAAAGGTACGGGTAATATTTTTTTTTTTTTTTCGATTAGGCCTCAACAAAAACTATGACTTTATCGGGATCAATAACTGTGTGGAAATGTTTTTATATGATACCAGAAAACGATATTCTTGACGAAAAAAAAATTTTGAGACCGGCGGCCAAAACCTGTCCCGTTACCGGTGGAATACCCCACATATATGGTACAAAAACATAATACAGAAATGGCCACACACAGCTGAAGAAAAGCTTTGCATTTGTTTGGTGTTCCATCTGTAGCTCGAGCAATTTTTACGAAGTCGCTGAATATGATTCGGAATAAGCGGCGGCATGCCATAGCTGTCGAAATACACGCCATTTCCTCGTTCGTCAATGTGGATTGCGACCCAGTGGCTCCCGCCTCGTGAGTGGTCATCGGTGTTGACAACTATTACTGTCGGTCTCGTCAAATGAAGCGGGATACGGTCTGCTGCGAATACCCCTCGTGACACGTCTCGAGGAAGACCCTTGAAGGCTCGAGCAATCTGGCTGGTGTTCATCGGTTCCCGGTGATGCTGGTGAATGTATCTCTCCCATAGAATTGGGCGATGTGATCAGCCCGGGTGATGGAATGCGACTGGCTGTTGGTGGCACGTCTTGAAGAATCCATTCCTTAGCCCTTGCAGCCAGGTTATAACTGCATTGCAAACCTGGTCTTTTCATGAGACCGTGTTGCAAACAGCGTTGTGATTTTGCAGGTAGATCATTTATTGGTGGACAGCCGTACAGCTCAATATCCGCTACCTCACGAGTAGTTACACAGCGGAGATACAGAGCCTCGTGCTTTCCGTGAGTATAAATTCTTCCTGCGTAGCGAGCAATGTCTCTGAGGTTACTGTGCAGTTGATGCAAAGTAATATCTCCTTCGAACCACTCGAAACCGTGAATGAGTCTAGTCAGCATGTTATTTTTGTAACGTGCGACAGTTGGGAGATCGGTGAAGAGACACGGTGGAGCTATTGTCCAGTGAGCTGTATAATCTGCATCCACAGCTACGACTGATACTTCTTTTGGGATAAACTCGTCATCCTTGTCGACGAAGCCTTGAATTGTGATTACGAAATCCATGTTATTGGTATTTTACTGAGGACACTGACGGTTAAACTGCGATCGAAGCTACTTCTCTCGTAGACTCGTCGATGTTAACTAGTGTAGTCTGTTCTATCTGTGCCGCTCTTAAAGGAAAATCTGTACTGGTGTTAAATGGAAGGGGGTTGCTAGGAGTGGCAGGGGTAGAGGTGTGACGCAAAGTTTTTTCACTTTACGACAGGAAAATTCCTATTTCGGCTCCCTTTATACGAGGCCGGATGACCCTCTCTGTAGTTCAGAAGGACGTCCAGCGATTTTCAGAAAATGTCCTGCTGTGAAAGGGTCCGAGTGGCACCAAGAGTCAGAAAAAAGGGTAAAAGGGAAAGCAGAAGCAAAAAAAAATTGGTGGAAAAAAATGCCCATCAGGTACGTCTTCAAGGTTTACACCCCCATCGTTGACGGTAGAAAATATAAAGGCTGCACAAGACATTCCAGCAGTTCGAAAACGATCTTCCAAGCGCTAACAGTTAGGATGAAAAAAACTACAGCGGAAAGGAAAGTTTGTGCCACCACCGTGTGTGCAAAAGTGATGCGACAAACGCTCCCAACGAGGTCGCAACGCAAACGTCGACAACGACGCCGACGTCAACAAATTAAAAGGCACAAAAAAAGGCGTTTACGCGACAAGGTATGTATAATTAGTTGATCTTCGTGTTGTAAACAATCTTGTGTAAAAATTAAAACCATTGACATTTCGCAGGCAACAATACAGCATTTATACGTGCTACTTCGTTTGAGGAATACTTCATGCGAATGTGTTCCTGTGGATGAAGATGTATCGCTGGAAGTATTCGATGAGACGGACGTGGATGCTCTTGCAGAGAGTCTCGGGGACCAGCTTGTAATTCGTTGAATAAATAAATACAAATCAACAAAATAATCTCGTGTTTACATTTTTTATTTATTCATCATATACCATACAAACATTCTTAAAATATATTTTCTACGTTTACCCTGAGAAATCTACCATCACCTGCCTTGAAGAATCTATTTCTATAACATTATCAAATTCAGTGTAAACGATACAGTTTACAGCCTGAGTGAGGGCTTCTTTGAATCTTACTTCTAGCCTAACACTGCCCTGTCGTACAAGGTTCCAATGGCCAGCTCTTCCGGCTGAGAGATCGGGTGTCAAGTCGAAACAAAATAAGCAGTGGCCCAGAGGGTATTCGGATCTTTTAATGCCGCAACTGTCGTCATCCCAGCAAACACCCGTACCAGAAACTAGCGTGTGAAAGGAGTCAACGTAGAGCCCTTCATCAAAATTCGGTTGTAAAGGCTTGCTAGGTATCTGCACTCCATCCACGTAAAGCGACAAATAATTAATTCCAAAATATTGGAATTAATTATTAATTATATTAGGAATTAATTATAATTGAAAGGATTCATACTTTTATCTCCATTGAACGCCTTATTATCTACAAAAACAAGAACAATTCTTTTCGGCAGTTGACCAAGAATAACGTTATCTAGCGTCTCACCGTGAACGCCGCTGTGGATGGTGAATGGTTTCACCTCTACGCGTGTAAAGGGGTACTTTGCACTCCCTTTGCTCAGAGCTCTCGCATGAGCTAATAATACACCAGGTGCAATTTTGACACGTCGGACGATAAGGCTTGCATCAGTAATGTGAACAGAATAATTTTTTCCGGATGCATCTAGCAGGCAGAAGGCATTTCTCGAGCGTACGAGTCGCAATCGAAGCTCAACGCCGTTCAGTAAAAATTTCTCTTGATTGAATATATCAGAATGTAAGTATCCAAGAAGGTCTACTGTTTTGCCAGGCCGCATCATCATCTGCCGTGCAGTTAGTCCCTTATTATCCACCACTGCCACCACTGCCTCTCCACCCGCAAGGGCTCCAAGTGCAATGGGGGCCATGTCAAATTGACTGGCTCGTCGTTCACCCACATGCTAGAAGCCAGATGACAATCTTTTGTCGAGGCCTTATAAGTTAATAATGTTTCAATATATGCTCGGTATGCATATGCGTTATTCGATGGAGATACAAGTTTTTGGTTGAATGACACATCTGATTGATTGAAAAGTGAGTGAAGCAGATTGTTAACAGGTCCTACTCTGTCGTTTTCCGATGCATCTCCAGCCGCAGGTCTTAATACTACACGTAGGCTGAGCATAGTATGCGCTAGATCAATATATTCATCAGCGTGTCCAGGGACAACAAATTCAAGGGGAGCAGAATCAGTGATAGATGAGATGGGCTTATAATGAGCACCTTTAGACGCTTCTATACTGGTCTGTGTTGGTGGAAGAGTGAACAGATCCAGCTCTGATTTTAAACACTCACAAGAGTGCGGATGCAAGAAAGCCATTTTGAAAATAAATACGTAGACACACAATCTTAAGATATAATTTACAAATAATTATTCAAATATATCAGCAGCGGTACGTCTTTTGCGTTTAACAATACGCGTCTTATTCGTAGTTTTACGTGCTACTCTCTTCTTTGTTGATTTTCCACTTCTTTTGCTGTTCTTCTTACGGTTATTAGATGTACACGTCTTCTTCTTCTTGCTTTTCTTCGTCGTCGTATTCTTCTTCTTCTTCTTCGGCGTCCTCTTGGTTTTTCGTGATTTAGATCCCGGAGGTCCAAGTGCGGGAGACCCGCACTTGGACCCGCCAAGTGCGGGTCTCCCGCATAGTGCGGAGACCCGCACTATGTGTATACCAGCGTGACTGAGCGCTGAATGATGCGGTGGTCTACGATTCTTTAGCTTATATCCCGAACCACTCATAAGGTTATCGAGCGACTCTTCGGCCTTGCGTTTTAATTTTCGACCGCTTTCGGTAACACGATTTTTCAACGCTTCTTTGAACGGTGTGTTATGAGCGACGTCGCCCAATATATTCCACCCTGTATGAAGGGCCTCCTTACCAACCGCGCGTGCACCCCGTGTTAACAATGGGAGTGCACGGCGAAATAAACCGCTCAAAAAACTACCAAGCCCGTGCCCTCGTTGATAGGCGCTACCGACAAACACCCGATTAACCCCACCACCAACCTGACTGTCGTAATGATCAACGTAACGATTCATTTTTGTCAGATTTATTTAGCGTATACGCTTAAAGTGTAACGTAACGGTTAACGTTCCACTCTCGAATGGCACTGGCGCGCCAGTGTGTGTTCTTATATCTATGTCGATCGTATCAAATTCTGTTCGTAATAATGGTATATAGTTCGGTGGTGAAAAAGTTTTTGTCTGTAGGCCGCCGTACGTATAATTTATATTGTCTATCGGTACAATTCGTAGAAGAGGAGTTTGAACATCACCAGTGATGTAATTTTCACATATATCAGTATACACAAATAATTTATCGGGGATAGTTTCGGACAAAGATGCGGGAAAGTTGGCCTGAAAATCTTCTGTTTCCGCACGCAGCGTTATGGGTTGGTTAGATTAAAAACCAAGTACTCGGGATAATTTATCACTGAGATGAGCCTCGTGTGTTTGAAGGCATCCTATGGATACACAATTGCCGATATCACGGCCTATGCTTACAATGCCTCCGGCGTCGTTGTTATACTTGATTTTAATATGATCGTCAAACGCAGCATCTTCGTAAATCGTATTAATTAAGACATTTATCGAAGTGTAATTACCCTGTGATATGGTAGCTTTAGTACCGCGCTTGTAGGCTGAATTAGATAAAGACATGAGTCCTTTTAAGACATTTTCTGAAGTTGGTAAAGGCAAGATACCCTGTACTAAACCTGCATTCAGAGCGTGTTTAATACTGTCTGCATCCGGTGTCGTTGGAGAATGTCGAGCTACTTTTATTTCTGTGTCTTTACCGGAAAATTGCATGAAATTGCATGGAAATTGAATCTCTGTTAAAGCGACAGCCCATTCTCCTGGCAATTTTATTGAATACGGTAATTGTGTTACAAAGTGAGTTACTGTGTTGTCGGGGTAATACTTCATACTACTATTACTAGGTAAAATTAGATAAAACTGATCGCGCATTTTCAATAATATTTCAATCTAGCGCAGTTCACTTTTTCAAGATATTTGATGCTGGGATCCAAGAGTTAAATTTTTCGGGGTAGCCGCGCCAACTAACGAATATTTGTTTATTGCGACCTCGACCCTTTGTCCGTAAAATTTGATCAATTATAAACTCCTCTTCATCAATATTCATTTTCACCACATTAATCTCCTCTTCGTAGAAGAAACCGTCAATCACTTCACCCTCCAAGTCTGACAACTCGTACACCGGAGGCTGTCTACTCGTGAGAATTCGATGTATCTTGAATATTTCCTCGCTCCAACGTTCGTCATAACCTTTCTCGAACGCGGTCTTGGCTTTACTGATGCGTACAAACTCACCGACTTTGTATTTAGCTTGGCGGTTGCAGCTCTTGTATCTTTTCTCCATATTTGAGCGTGCCATTGTAGCGTTATGCAGAGTCACAGCAGCAGGTTGCATTTTTATGGTAGAATGTTTCGTGTTGTTGTAAGCCGCAACGATTGATTGTAATACATCTGTGTAGCGCCGTGTATTTTGATGTGTAAAGTATCGCCACATGCGTTCTTTTAATGTTCTATTAAAACGTTCAACGATAGCAGCCTTTACGTCTGGACTGCGGGCTACGCGAAAGTGTATACCTCGACTTTTTAAAAATTGTTGTAAAACGTTACCGACAAATTCCTTGCCTCGATCAGTTTGTAACCATACGGGTGCGCGTCCGTTGCTTCTATCTAGTAATCGTTTGAACGCTTCCGTAACTGCAGATCACGTTTTATCGCGTAGTAACTCAGCCCAAGCATATTTACTGAGGACATCTATTACAACAAGTATGTAAACATATCCATCGTTATGTTCTTTAAGAGCTCGAAGATCCACGAGATCAGCCTCCCACACATCATCGATGTTATTTACCACGTAGTGACGTCTTGGAAATCTTCGACGTATCGGTTTGTGCAGAGTGTAAGCATTCTGTGCTTGTAACCATTCAACAACGTTGTCACGCGGAATGGACTCTTTTTTAGCAGCACGAATTAAGTTTGTGGCCCCGGCATAGCCAGCTGTGTGTGAAGGGTCGTAATAGAACCTTTCTAGTGACGCCATTAAATATTCAAAGTTTTCCACGATATATGCCCCAAAGGCATTCGCTGTTTCGGTGAAGACCTGCGGCTACTGTTCGGTGTACTCTCAGTAAAACTTGTTGGTGGGGTATCCTCTAGCGGTGATTGTTGCACAGGCGATAGTGATATATTCTCATACAACAAGCTATGATTTTAAATAAATTCGCGAGGGACACCGACTCGTCGGAGTTCAGCACCAAACTGTGCGCGTCCTATCGCTTTCACAGTTTTTCTAGACCGCATAGCGTCGTTGACAAGGTCTATGATATTCTCGTCTCTTATACGTTCGCCGTTTACACTAACAGCGCCAGCTTTATCCCACACTATGCGGTTTCTGACTGAACTGCTGTTAAGAAATTGCATCAATTGCTCGGCTTGTTTTCGATATTTACCAGGAACACTAGATATAATAGTTTTATCAGCCATTCGTTCGTCTTCTTTTTCTGCTTCTTCGTCAACGTTATCTTTAACGTCACTCAACACGGCAGGACCTCGGTTTTGATTAGTGAAAAATTGATAACGCTGCAAGACTTGTTGGTAGAGTTTCCATTTTTCACGTTCGTTCGCGGGAGTTACCGAACGCAGTATCTCGTCCATTTCGGCGTCCAGTCTGCTGAGAATAGTACCAGGCGTTTGAACGGTTGTAGGTTGAGCGAGAGGAAACCCCGTAGAACGTTGCAATTGTTCGACAGCATCTTGCGGCATTAAAACCATTTTCTTGGCGTGTTGCATTTTGTCTTTCGTTATTTACTCGTGAAATAATTTGATAAAACGCTGCCGATGATGGGTAAAAGAAGTGGCAACAAGAAACCTCCGCCCTTTTGCACAATTACACGTTTTTTCGTTTTCCAACCTCCTTTACTCTGACCAAGACGACGCAGCACGGTCTTATGTTTCGACAAGCGCAGCTTCTCGTTCTTTTTTAAAGGAACAGCTCCGTGAAGAGTATTCAAAGCACATTCATAGATACATCTAACTGCACTTTCATCAATTGAACGCAGCAGCGCCGTACGTTGTTGTTTGTCTAAATGGCACAAAGCGTGTAGCAAAATTATATTTTTCTTTCCGATTGAAGCTGAGGCTGATGTTGACGGTGCCATAGCACAAATGCAAATGATAAATGCGCGTTTCCTAAACTGATATTTATACTCACTCTGTTAGAGTGCACCGCTGCCTCGCTTTGGAATGTAAACGTAATTGTGCGGATCGTCGGGGAATATGCACGTGCGAAAGCGAAAATTATCGGGTGTCGACTGTTTAAGATCCAACAGTAAGTACCCGTGAGGTTTTGACGTAGCATCGGAGTACGCTTCTTGTAAAAACTTTGGATCCTCGGGATACACTTGACGCGCAAGATGGGAGATTTGTGCCCGGTCGCGTGGATTTTTGAAAGCTACAATATAATTTGTATTGAGAGAAATATCGTGTTGCCCGTGACCCTGATGGAATATATTTTGTGAAATAAAAATGACGCTGATATTCTTATGATGACTGCCCTTTGTGAACAAGTCAACGATTGTATTATTTGATGACTCTCGCATTAAATTGTCAATTATTAATAGTTTAGGTCGCGGGTCACTAGCAAAATCTGAATTTTGTGGCAATCCTCCCAAGATTTCTACATTTTTGCCATACTCTTTATACCCATCTTGCCACTCTGAATAATAAAATAGAATGCGCGCAAACTCTACATCAGCCATATGCGATAAATATTTTAAAAACTTTTTGACAAAACATGTTTTTCCACAACCGGTTGGGCCACCGATCATCGAAGTCCATGGATGTTTCCACCGTGGATCCATCTTGAATAATGAGTACAAAAATGTGTAAACTTACTAATATACGCTGATGAAGCTTACTTTGATACAGCACCATAGGCTTGCCCCTCCGTCGCCGCCGCCGCCGCCGCCGCGTGCCGGGTCGCGGGAGTACATACCAAGAAGCTTCTTCGGTATGTACTGCGGGGGTCTACACTGTGAATAAGCTTTTTTCACAGTGTGGAAACTAAGCTAATAACCGCGGGTATACATGCAAATAAGCTTATAGCATGTAAGGCGGGGTGTTTTAGGATTTAAATAAATTGATACAGTATTGTGGTAAAAACAGAAAAATTGTTTATTACAAAAACACAATAAAAACATTTTCATTTCAAGCGTCAGAAACATATATATTTTTATTTATTTATTCACAATAAAATTAAGCATTAAAATAAATAGTATATTGTGCAACAAGGGTCGAAAGTTGGCAATTGCGGCGAGTGTGAGGTTTGCTGCCCGAGCGAAGCGAGGGCTGCAATCACACGAGTCGCAATTGCCATTTCGACCCGTGTTGCACATCATACTTTTTGTAACGAGTGCACGAATCTGCGGCACTTGGAATGGCAGTCGCGCGAGACGAATACTGAAAAGTGAGGTTGTGATTGAAGGGACGAAAGTGAATGATAGAAACTCCCTAGGGACGAAAGTGAACGAAATGCGAACTGCGCATGCGTGACTCTGTCATTTCACCACAGGTTCGCAACTGACAGGGAAACGGCCACTTTCGGCTCGCAAGACTGCCATGGAAAGTGCCGCGATTCGTGCACGTGTTACAAAAATACATTTTTTTATATTTCGCGCGTGGAAAGCTTCCTACACAGTCGAGCGATTGAAGCTCTCCGGGTTCCCCTCTACTCGAGTCGTCCTAAAAGCACACGGAAGGTATCATCACTCTTATATTAAACATGATCGCAAAACTAAAATTACAGTCGAAAGCCATGCGGTAGCGAATCGTATTCTCCGTCTTTTCGCCGCTTTACTAGGACTGGCCTGCAGGTTTTGCTATCAGGTCGCGTAATAACCTGGTGAGTAGCTGTTCGGCGAATCGCTCGGTACGTTACGTTAAGAGCAGTAGCAGGCTCTTTAATTAACTTGCAAATTGATTCGAAATGTATAACCTGACTATTTTTCCAGTTTAAGGTGATCCCTTTTACTTTACACTCGCTTACGTCTTCACCTTCAGATCGCGCGACTACGAAGCCATAAAATTTTGGCCCACCTGATACAAATTTCTTAATGTAACTTCCTTCGCCGTACTTTGCCAACTCATCAGTCATTTCACCCAGAAGATTGCCCAGAGTCGGATGGTATTCTCCCTCGATTCCGCTACTTAGATAAATGCACGAATCCGTGTCGTAGTATAAGACGCGCCTACCTAACTGCTCGAGATGCGAATATAATTTGAGACGCGCTTGAGCTGTCGTATACGCGGCGATAATCACGTTCGTGTTCGGATTGACTTCTACGCTCTCGGTGGTTCTGTCCCAGCATACATACATTGCGTTGTCGTTCACATGCAGTATCTTATAGACCTCGCAGGTTTTGTCATTTAAGAGCTCCAAAACTCTCTGTCGCATTGTGACTACCTCCGTTTGAGGAAGATTTTCGCGCTGCCCGAATTTTCCCCAAAAAGAATTCAGGCATAATTTTGCCACCGATCGTAACCCCGGATTAGTCACAATTTTTTGTTTTTCGAGCTGAATTCCCTCACTCTCAAAATATTGCGTAATGTACGCGTCCTGCTGCTCCTGAGTCATATTATTCGCCGGCCACCCGCTAGCCTCTTGTTTAATCTTCAGCCAAAGATTAATGTAGTCGCCGAAGAGCCCGCCCGTTTTTGTTGCTTGGTTGTACTGTTCAACCTTATACTGCCAGATTTCTTCAATTTTTAATACTCTATAGCCCATTTCCACGGCTTTGATTAGCTCACAAGAAACCCACGTTCCTTCGAATGCTCTATCATCCTCGTTGTCGTGAAAGCACTCCGTCTGACGCATTTCTTCGCTACACGTTCGACATAACGCAAACATGAGGCGATTGTGCATACGAACTGGTAGTACGGGATGATACAGATCGCGAGGGGGCAATACCTTGCAACGGACTAGCCCTTCGACTCTACTCAGATCGTAATTTGGCCCCGTCAATCTCTCACAGGTGTCGCTAGTGAAAATTTCAGGCGTCCCCACGGCGAATTTTCCTACCTTGCAGATGTATGGATACAACGAAGTTACGTCACAGTAAGCGATTTTTTCGGAACCACTGACTTCGCAAAACGTACGTGTGTTGCCCGTACGGCCACCGAAAAACGCGTCGCGCGGTTCGTGTGGCTTTGTCGCGAGAATCGGGTGACCCTGCAGATGGGTCCTAACAGCCAAATCGCTTTTCTTTAACTCTCTAAAGTCGCACTCCCACATCTCAAGAAGTGTATAACCGCACGCCCTGATACGCTCAGAAATCGTTAGCGTTTGAAAGTATCGTTCGGTCATCGTTGCACCGAAATATTCTTTCTCTCGCTCCTCGACGTTCTTATAGCACCTGTCACAGCCGTGGAAAAAACAACCGTGGAACTGCAGGACTACTTTTCCTAACTCGGGGGTTTCAAAAAATCCATCAACACGCGCGCCGTTAATAGTGCGATATTCCCTACCGCGACCTGCGTGCATTATCTCGGTGTCGTACAACTTTTCACACCAGAGTAGCCACTCGATCGCTATCGCCGATTGTTTATCCGCGAGTCTGTATCCGTTTCGCGGCAGAATACTTATGGTGTCCGGTTTGAGGAATTTTCGACGATATACTTTATTACACGCTGAGGCTATCGTTGTCGCCTCTGCGAATGGGCACACTTCCCCGGCTTCTATGAAAATTTTACGGAATGCCGCGCACGCTCTCCGGAGGATAGTAACGTCGCTTTTACAATACTCCACTATTTCTTTTTCAAAGTGAAACTGCTGACCGGCGAGTTTAGCAGCATCGTACCATCTCAAAAACTCTGCGCGATTCTTTGGCGACATTGCATCGACGTCGTAATGCGCTACGTCCGGCAACGGACCGTCGTAGTGACGGTTCTCTACTCTGTTGAATAAATGAGGGAACGTGCCTTTAAAAACATCTGTCCCTAAGTCGAATGCGCGTGGTAGAGCGCTCAGCGGCATATGAAAATAATTTAGGCTATCAATGAACCTAACTGACCCCGTTTTCATCGATATTATGCTCGTACCGTTCATGATGACTTTCGGTGGTAATCGGCATTTTTCTTCGACAAGGTGTCGAAGAATAAATTGGGCGTCGAACCCTTTTGCATTGTGAGCTATACACACAACTTGGCTCACATCTTTACCCTCGAGACTCATCACATAGTCGACGAACTCTACAACGGGGTTTGTCGCAAAAAGTTTTTCGCTAGCCTCGTCGCCGCAGAGAGCACACGCTGTCTTTTCTTTCAAGCCACCACCTACGCAAATGGTGCACCGCTGTTGACTAACGCAAAGATTTACCTCGTGAACGTATTCCCCGTTTATACCCTCATGTTGTTTCTCCTGACGCGTCTCGAAATCTTAAAACACGAATATGTCGCGAGAGTTACTCTGCACGCGCGGACCAATCGGAGCTATGAAGCATTGGTGATTGTCCGGGCGTTTTTTCTTGCATACTTTGCAGTAAAACGTTCCACACACGTGTTCACGATCGTAACGCCTGTAAACTTGCTTGAAGCAAGTTGCGCAAACCCTGAGGTTATCACACAAAGATGATCGTGGTCCGTGAGAACCAAGGCTTTTGTGATGCGCAAGACAGTCCGGACCTCTGAAGAAGCGTCCGCAATCACTACACTTTATTTTCTCCAAAGTCTCGTCACACGGCGAGTACTTTGTACAATACGGGCAAATAACAGAACACTTGTGTGCAACGGTGTCGTTGTAACCTCTGCCACACGGGGCGCAAAAGAATTTAAACCCGGCTGCTGCTGTCAGGTCTTTTATGAAATTAAAATGCTTCGTGTCTCTATAGTGGAGCAGATTAACGCGATACTTGATTTGAAAACCCGCGTTAATTACTGCATCTGAGCCGTCGAAAATAGCAGGCACGCCCGTTCCGAACGTCTCGAATTCGAACACGCCGAGACAAACACCATCGCTTGTGAGATACTCCTGGAGCATCTGTATTTCAGCTATTCCACAGCCCTCCTGCGGAACACACACTCCGCTGGCAGCTTTTAAACGTCGCGCTGCATCAGTCTGAGTGGCCGAGTTACGCCGCGATATATTGCGCCACTGCGTTTGCAGATCGCCCTTCCGCAATTCACCGCGTTTCGTGTGAATTATTCCTACTACGATCGCGCGCAGAAGACACAGGTTGTCGCTGTTTTCAATATAACAAATTGATTTGTTTGAAAAATCTTCTTTTGTCAAAACGGTCGCGCCGCCTCTGCCACCGACAGGCATTTCCACGATCGTAACCGCGATGGTGAAAGAATCATCTATCCGAAAACCCTTCGAGCTCTGAGCAACCGAACCAATCAAATTAAACAAATCATCAGATCGGAATTGATGAACAAATCGAAATGACAAGCCTGCGGGTCCTCTGTTAAACGCACCGGAGCGAAACTCTACACCTATTTTGTCGTTTTCGTCGCACGCACTGACGAGTACTACGTACAACTCTTCAAGAGCTTCCTCCAACCATTTGACAGGATCAGCTCCTTCTGTCGGTTCACATATTCTAACATCTAGCTCTAACCCCGTACATCTAAACCGCGAAAAGTAGCGACGGTTTTCGCTGAGTATATTCAACTTGGAAATACCTTTGCGAAGAGGCCCTTCCGCGTCGCCTTCAGCCGGTTCCGTTGCCTGGCGTTTACTCGAACCACCGGTCTGCAGTCTCTGCGTACAAGATGGTTCAGCTACCACCTCGTCCATGGCGGCACCATCACCACCAACTTCACCACTTTGCACGTTGTCACACACTAATTTATCGCGAATATCGTCCGCGTTGTCTTCCACGCGCGTCTCCATCGGCTTCAACGTGGCTTCGCCCGGTGAGTCCATGGAATCGTCGTCCGACTCCTCGATCGTGAGATTCGTTACTGATTCCATGGTCGATTCCATCAATTGGTCGACTCCGTCGTTCCAGATTTCCGAAACTGAAAAATAAAAAACAAATTTTATTAAATTTACACAATTTTTTATTGCGGAAAATGACAAGTAGATGTATAATACGTACGATCAATCGAGCTCAAATCGAAGCCCTGCGACCCTTCGATGAGCGTGCTGTGGCCATTCGTTATTACCCCCGATGGAGGCATGTGCAACGATTCTGAAACAAAAATAGCACAAATATTTACATAAATATAAACATTTTATGAGAAATACACTCGTATTTATAATGACATACCGTCAGATTTTTCGACATTTGCAGAGTACTCTGCCTGTGTCCCCGTTGCTGGCGCCGCTTCAAGCGTAGGGCTCGGCGGTGCCTGCTCCGTAGGTGCAGAGAACCTGACGCGCTTCTCCCGCGTCGTGGTCCACAAAGCATCGTTCACAGCCTTCGATGCTGCTGCGTGCTTCAAAACTAGAAACAGAAGAAAGAAAAGTAATTAAAACTGTATGAGAAAAAAAATGTATTAAAACACAAACACGAATTTTATATTTCAATTTAACTTACATTCAGTTTTATCCAGGAGCTCCTTCACCATAGCTTCCTCGGCTGTGTACACTAGCTCCTTTGATTCTGAATCAAAGGCCACTGCCTCCTCCGCTTCGTGTTTGGCGATTGCTGCACGTTCCACCAAGCTCCACGCAACATGCAAAAAATCGCCGTTTAACGCGAACGATTCGCGCTTCACCAATGCGTAGATGGCTTCCGTGGGGAAACACTCCAACACATATCTCAAACATTTTATGAGTTTCGGCCTCGGTAAATTCTGAATTTTTCCAAAGGTACAAGTACGCAAACGCACTTCACCCTCAATCGTCCACCCGTAATTTGTAAAACCCTCACACAGCAAAAGCTGGATGAGGTCGCAAATGTCGGCGGTCTTCGAAATACCAGCCATTTTACACGTACGAGTGAACAAAAATTGAGCAGTACTTTCGCACTAGAATCGTTAACACAAAATATGCATTTTTCGGTGAAACCCCAAGATATATGAGGACGAGACATCCCCTTCCACTGCTACCCCTTCGTACTTGCTGACCAATCATGTAATTCCTAACTTTCTTAATATTAGGAAATTCCAACCAGCCATACCCAGCAATGAGACAACGGAGAGCCTAACAATAGTAGTATTTAAAAAAATGGTCGCACTCGCTTTTATTTTTATTACCCCGCCCCGTCGCTTTACCGCGCCAGGCGGTTAATCCCTTCAGCGTCGCACCTTGATTGCGCCCTACGCAGCGCGTGAAAGGATTATACTAGCAAGTATATTGCATGTAGTCAAGACGCTCAACTCAAGGCGACACTCTAAACTTAAAATATTACTATTGTAATTTACGACCTTACTACCGTAAGCTCTAGTAGAAGCAAGTATTGTCGACTAAAAAAAAAATTGTATTCGAAAAAATTCTTGGTTCTTGAATATTGCACAGCAGTATCCTTTATTTCGTGACGCTTTCTAAACCTTTTGAAAAAAAAAAAATTGAGTTATTTACGACCATACTGCTGTAAACGTTTGAAAAAAAAAGATATTTTCACTTATAGAAAAAATTCTTTCCCTACGGAAAATTCTTGGAGGTTGAAAAGTGTGCAGCGGTGTCCTTTTATTTTACGAGGGCTGACCTTACCCTTTTTTTTCTCCATTCCAAACAACAGTTACGGATGTTAAAAGCCAAACAGGCTGAGACAGGTTTCGTGACATCTGCAACGCGTCAGGTAAATTCCTAATTTTTTCTCTCTTTTTTTTTCGTTTCTCTGTTAACACCCTTTCCACAACACTGTTTACCTCCCACACTGTTGCTTGCCACGCCTTCAACCCCTACTACTACTTATTTGCCCCAAAATCACACGAACCTGAATGAATATAAGTAGACGAAGAAAACTTAAACGAACATTCCACTTCGTTTGCATCAAGAGTTTACTTCGAGCAACGTCAGAAAATAATATCAAACATGGTGTACACGAAGACCACCGACTCCACCGCCTCGTCATCAACCAAACGACCGCGTGAAGAGGAGGAAAAACCAAACGAACCAGCGGCTCAAACATCTTCATTGTTAGACAGCACAACGTACGATCTCAATAATTCCCAAAGTAAGAAGATAACGATCGGATTACGACTGACGGACGACTTGGATTATGCTGTTCCTGTAATAATGTTCCATGGACGGGACGCCACGGGAATCGTCATGACGGAGGACGAGTGGAGTCGTTTTAAATACGAAATGCTCGCCATCGATGCGTGGTTCGACGAGGAGTTGAATCTTTTGGACATGACCATGAAGCCTTTCGGTCGTCAAAAAATAAAATGCACAACTGCATACAAGAAGAAAGCTATTATACTAGAGTACAATACACAAAACGAACAACAAAAAAGTGATGGTAGCAACCCAACCAAGAAAGCAAAGAAATTGTACGCGCCAGCTATAACGCTTCAAAAGACAACCTACGAGGGACTTAAAAATCTCATACCCTGCATCGACCATCAACTGGACAGCATTGGATTTCACCCAAAATACTTCAGCTCGTGTATGACTACACTCGAAGAAATCGTATCCAGAAACGCCCAACAGGAGTCCTGGGATCTCTCGAAATGCGTCAAGAACAACGTACGTTCTCTCGCTCTTCAATCCGCATATGCCGGTCCAACACTTGGAGAAATGGAGGGTGCTGACTGGATGACGTGGGAGTGTATGGAAGGCGAAAGTACGAGAAGAAAAGCTGCCATTCTAAAAGAACTAATCTGCCTACATTTTGATTATGTTTATCGGAAAGTAATAGCAGCAATAGCAGTATAATAGGTTTATCTATATATGTAACAAACTTCGCTTTTTAACACTTAATAACCGAGAATAAATAATTTGAAATATACACATACGAAAATAAATGTACGCCTAGATTTAAGAATAAAATACCAATATGAATTTGAAACAGCAAAATTATTTTGCCTACAATCCTAGCCCATAAAATAATAAACACCGAGAACGAGCGTTGAGCGGTGGCCCGTTACTTAGCGTCGCTCGCATACCTGCTTAACCTCGCCTGCACGGCGCGTCATTAGCGTGAAGGAAAAAAATCTCGCGGTCACCCTACTTTCAAAATAATATGTACTCTCGTGCAAATATTTAAAAATCGACAAATTTTTATCATAGAGTAGAAATCTCTACCATATCTTTAACTTTTCTCTTGGTGGACACAAACGAATTTAATGCGGCAATGGCAGGTTTAAATATGAAATAAAATGTACTCGTACATTTAAGAATAAAACGCAAATATTAATTTCAAAAATAAAAAAAAATCTCAGCATTAATTTCTTACCTTTCTTCCTGTAAAATAAAAGTTGTACCGGTGACATCCACCCTTACACCCGCACACCCTCCAACCCTCCCACTAACCACCCACTTTCGAAATAAAATACTTTCGGCGTTCAGGTTTTTTTTTGTTTTTCTTAATTTCGTAAAATGAACAAAAAACCTGAACGCCGAAAATATTTTATTTCGAAAGTGGGTGGTTAGTGGTGGGTGGGTGGGTGTTGGGTGGTGGATGAAGGGTAGTGGGTAGGCGAGGGGTGGTGGTGGTGGGTGCTGGCCCGCCGTGGGGTGGATCGCACGAGACGCGGGGTGCGAGGCCTACGGGCCACATGGGCCTCATTCCCCGATAGAGAGAGAGAGGGAAAGAGAGACGGAGCGAGCGATCGTCTGTCTCTCTCTCTCTCTGGTACAAACGCCCCGAGCCACCGTAGCAGCGCCTCCTAGCGGCAAAATGCCCCCTCCAGAGTTTGGCACAAACGCCGAGCGGCGACGGGTCGTCTGTCTCTCTCTTGGCACAAACGCCACGAGCCACCGGAGCAGCGCCGCCTAGCGGCAAAATGACCCACGGGAGTTTGGCACAAACGCCGCGTACTCTACTGGCGTCGAAGGAGGTGTTGTCAAACGCTCCTTCGACGTCCAAGAACACGCATAGGGCCGACTCCTTCCTGCCGAGCGTCCTCTCTATATCTTTGACAATACAGTGGAGGGCGGTCTCGACAGACTTGCCGGCCTGGTAGGCGTGCTGTGAGGTTTGCACCGGTCTTTCAACCAGTGCTCCCTCTCTAATGTACCTATCAACCAGTCTCTCCAGCGTTTTAAGGAGGAAGGACGTCAGGCTGATCGGTCTGAATGACTTGGCCTGGTCATAGCTGTTTTTACCCGGCTTTGGGATGAAAACTACCCTGACCTCACGCCAAGCTTTAGGCACGTATCTTAGTGCCAAACAGGACCGAAAGATGCGGTTCAGGCGCCTGATGAGAGGCTCCCCTCCCTATTGTAGGAGGGCGGGGAAAATCCCATCCACCCCTGGGCTTTTGTACCGGTCAAAAGTATTAATCGCCCAGTCTATCCTGCTCGGTGTGACAACCTTGGCTGCCGTTACCCAATCACCCGGTTTTTTTATTGAGAGCGCCTCCCCTTGAGGCTGTCCCCGATCCGTAAGTTCCGAACCGGGGAAATGTACCTCAAAAAGGTGCGCCAATACTTCCTCGTCGTTCTCAGTTGTTCCGCCATCAGGCCGTGTGAGTCCCTCGAGTTTGTTTTGCGGGCCTGATACAAACACTTTGCGGAGTCTGGCCACTAAAGGTAGGGCCTCGATCTCCCCGCAGAATCTCCTCCAGGCCGCTTCTTTGGACTTCTTTACGAGCTTCTTATACTCTCTCTGGGCCTTCCTGTAGGCGTCCCAGTCGTTGTCCGTTATTGTCCTCAGGGCTCTGTTTAGCAGAATACGGGAGCGGGAGCGGAACTGGTTCAGCTCACCGCTCCACCAGGCCACCTTTTTGCTTGTTTTCCTTCTCCTCAGCCGGCATGCAGCCTCGAAGGACCCGACCAGGGCGGTCTGCAGTAGATCTGCCTCCCGCTCGATCGCGCCCTCCGTCCGCGGCCACCCACCGGTGTCCCCGAGCCTGCTTCTTAGCCCTGCTTGGAAGCTGGGCCAGTCCGCGGTCCTAGGGTTCCTGTAGGTCTCCGTCGGGATTTGGCTATCACTCCCTGCCAATTCGAAGGTTATCATCCGGTGGTCCGAAAGAGTGTCCTCTTCACTAACCTGCCAGTTTGTTATCGTTTGGGCCACTCTTGGTGTGCCCATCGTTATGTCAATAACCTCCTGTCTACGTGAGGTGACAAAGGTGGGCTTGGATCCTCTGTTCAGGATCTCAAGATCCGTTGTAGAGAGATACTCTAAAAGAGCAGTACCCCTCTCATTTGTGTTGGAGCTGCCCCATATAGTGTGGTGCGAGTTAGCATCGCACCCCACCAGTAAGTTCAGCCCCTTATTTTTACAGTAGTCTACCAGTTCTCTGAGTTCCCTCGTACGGGGAGGGTCCTCAGAGTCGTACGGGAGGTACGCCGAGGCTATTACCAGCTCGGTCATTACTCCTCCCACGCGAATCCTGATGGTAGCTACTGCAAGGTCTCTGGTGCAGAATCGGTTCAACTTGAGGGCACCATGTCTCTTATTGATGAAGAGACAGGCCCTCGGACCCGGTTCTGCGCTATCGTAGATCAATGATCCTAAATCTGTACTTATCCCTTTTACTAGCCCCCTGCATATCCAGGGTTCCTGTATCAGAGATATGTCCGTCTGCAGCCTTGCTAGGTCTCGGCTCAGAAGAGCTGTGGCCGCTTTGCAGTGCTGCAGGTTAATCTGCGAAACTTTGGTTCGTCCTGCAGTCGTAGAAACTGCAGGCGTCCCCCTGTTCGCGTTTAGTTGAGGGTGGGGTGGGGGGAAAGGATATAAAGGAGGTATGGGGTGGGGGTTGGGGTTTGGGTTAGGGAGGTGGGCCTGGTAAGCTATAGCTTAGCCGGTCCCTTCCTCCCTATTTGCCAAGGTGGCAGGGGTCCCTGTCGCCGAGCTGGGCGACGGGGGCTGGCCCTGAGGGGGCCAGCCTCCCGGGCCCTGAGTGCCCACCCTCGTCCCCTCAGCGCCCTCCCTCGCCACCGTCTGCGCAGCGCTGGGTCTGCCCCTTGGCCCTTTGGAGCCCCGGCTTGCCGGTGGTCCCCCGCGTCCACGGGACTTCGTGGTTTTGTCCACCCCAGTCCCGGTCGCAGGAGCCCTTCCCTTCAGCCAGTACTCCTTGGGGTGCCTGGAGGTGCTGGGAATGTTCGCCTTTGCTGGCGCCACATGCCCCGCACGTCCTGACCCCCCGTAAGCTCCCTTTGGAGCCGGCAGCACCGTGGGCCTCAGGATGGGTGTCCCGCGTCCTCGGACTGCCCGCGAGTCCACGCGGTCGCCCGGCGGCGGGTCGCTGCGCTTCACGGGCGCCCCCGGCCTGGACCTGCCTGCACCCTGTGCCCCTTTAACCGGAGCCCTGGGTGCCTGCGAGGTCTCTGTCGAGGGTCCCGCGACCGTTTGCGTCCCCGCAGCCATCGGAGCCTCCTGTCCTCCACCACCTCTACCCCTACCGGATCCGGCGCCGACCCGATAAAAACGAGCCCGCGCCAGCCCAAAGTGGGGGCTGAGGCTGACGTCCTCCAACACCCCTAGTGAGGAGGCGTCCACGCTCATCACGAGATGGACCACGTCGTTTACCGTCCTCTTGGCCCACACTCTCCACATGGGAGTGCGCAGTCCAGGGTTCTGGCGCTGTAGCCGTTGGAGGATTTCCTCCGTCGACTTCCCCGTTGCGTCGTGGAGAGCGGCCGTCATCTTTGTCAGCCTCGGCAGTGCCTCCCTCCCCAGTGCGAGGAGGGTGGCTCCGTCCCAAGGCTTCAAATCTGGGGTCACTCTCCCCAGCCACAACTTGGCCCCCTCGTCGGCGCAGGTCACCCACAGGGCTCCCTGGTCATAGCGGTAGCCATCGAAGCGCGGTACCTCGTCCCCGATAGGGGCCGAGTCCAGCACCCCGAGTAGCGCCGCTACGACCAGCTCGCTCTCCTTCTGGCTGAGGACCGCACTGGGATAGCCAGATGGTACAATGGCCATCTTTCTATCCGCAGTAACCGCGTCCCCATAACCAATCGGTCGTGGTATGACCCTAGCCTTCTTGAGGTCCTTTAGGGCTTCCGGCGGGGTATAGTCCGCTGGTCTGGGTCTTTTCGAGACCCTTCCCATGGTCGCGCCCCCGCCCGTGTTTTCGCGCGCGCCACTGTCAGGGTTCCCGGGAACCAGTTCCCCCGATCCAGCGGCGAACACAGAGGCTTCCGTGGTGTCGCTGCCGGTCTGCTCCGAGGACGGGTCCTGCATTACCAGTTTGGCTTTGCGTGCCCTCCTCCTCGCCGCCCCGCTGCGTCCCTTCTTCTGCCTCTTGTCTGAGGAGTCCGTGTGACCGGCTTTCGCTGATCCCTCTATCTCCTCTTGAATGTCAGCCGTCACGCTGTGGATGTCCTCCTGGTTCAAAGGAACTGGAATTCCTTCGCCCCAGGCGTCCCCCACAGTCATGACGTCTGCGTGGTTTGAGGGTGCAGAGTCCCCTTCCGGGTCCCCTACCACGTCCATGGGATTTTCGTGACTAAAGTTCGCCATTCAGTCCCACGAGTAGCTAGGAAAAACTGTCCACCCCCCCAGAGCCTGCTTAGGGGGGTAAGGCTAAATACCTTTGGGTGGCGCCTGGTACCCAAAGGGCATCGTACGCGACACTACTCCCTAGTGCCATGCATCCCGTTGGCACGATGGCTTACACCGTGGGATTGGGGAGGTGGTCCGCGGCAGGGCCTTGTGGTCCCCCAGAACGGATTTTATCCTGCAGGATTCCCGTATAGCACCCGCAGGCCAGACCCAGAAGGACTCCCGTCTTGTGTCCTGGTCGCCTTACGACGCCCCAGTCCACGCGACCGCAGAGCTCCCCGGGCATGGTCCCTCCTATCCGCCACCCGGAGACGCGCTCGGTTGGCAGCTCAACCGAGTTGCCCGCCCCCCATTACGAGGGTTAGGCAACATCCGAGGTGACATATAACACTATAATTTATAAATCTGATAAAAATCTGAAAAATACTTTGTTCAATAACAAATTATATAGGGGTCATTCCATATGAAATCAACCGATAAAAAAAGAAAAAAATGCATGTAGGTCATGGATATTTTTCATAATTTACGTAAAGACAGCGGGCAGGGTATAGAAAAAGTTGGCATGGTTCATTAGACCCAACAAATTTTTCTTTGTTAATACCGCCATGATAAAATGTACTATCAATTTCGATTATGAAAATTACGCTGATGGTTTTTCTGCTCCCACGGGCTTCCCTGTTTATGGATTTCGATGGGTCTGGTATCAAATTAAAGGTATTGAAAATACGCTTTTATTCAACTGTGGCAATTTAAAATCGTATTTATATATAGCGAGTTATCGCATTTTACCTGTATTTTTTTCATTATTTTTTTTCTCAAAAAGCTATTTTTTTTTTTTTTGAAATTTACAGCAAACATTGTACGAACTGAGACCTTTAAACACAAAAATTGGCGAAGAGTTTTTCGCAATTTTGAAATTATTAATTGATGATTTTGGTAAATTCAAATCAATAAGGGATAAATACCGTTGCTCTTCATAGCCAATCGGTGAGCGATTACAGCTCATCGACATCGCTCGTCTCACATTCTTCATCAGCACATTCTGGAATACAAAACGAAACTTATCGTTAACGTTATTGTGAAATTATAAAAATAAGAACATTTTATATTGTTAGCTTATAAAAAAAAATCGGATTTTTTAAATTAATTTACCGGCAATTCTGTCCTCCAGTTTCCGCGATATCAGGGAAGCTATTTTCTTCGCGATCCTGTACACCTTTTTCTTCGTTATTGTAGGTTCAACCACTCCTAACACATCCGAAAAAGAAATCTCCTCTTCCATCTATGGAAAAAGAAATCTCCTTTTCCATCTATGAGGAACAAAGGATTTTTCAGAATTTTTACAGATTTTTAAATTATGGTGTTTTATATGTCACGTTAAAATTATATTAAAAAAGCTTTGCGTAGTTCGGAAAAATCTGAAAAAGATCCTAAAAACTGAAAAAATTCTGAAAAATCCGATTTTACATAAATAAACATTTGATCAATCGCCTGTAGTTGATTCATTATTTTTTTTGTTTTAAATTAAAAAAGTTTAAAAACTGTAAGAAGAAAAAATTTCCCCACTTTGCCTATAAGCTAGATAATTTTGTTAATGAACCAAGTATTTTTCTAATTTTTATCAGATTTTTAAATTATGGGGTTTTATCTGTCACTTTAGAAATGTATTAAACAAACAAAAATGGCAATAAAAAAGAAAATTTGTGCAGTTGTGGGTCCAATTAAGCATATTAATATAATGAGACAAATCAGAGAGGTCGAGGTCAAATCCAGGTCGAACCGGGGTGGATTGCCCCATACACAACACGAAAAACATTCTCAACAATCGATCGTGGTAGATTCTTAGGATAATTTTTTTTGCTCTTCTAAAAAATCAGTAATGCTAAAAAATCGTTTTTTCAATCCAAAATGCGTTGTAAGCTGTAACAAAAGGCATATAAGTGCATTTTTTCAGATTTAATAAACCATTTCAAATACACTCAGCAAAAAAATTAAGGGAACAGTTGAATTTTACCTTTTTTTCATTGATTTTTGCAGCGCTGTAATTTTGTGAAAAATGGTCGAATCGTAATAAAACGAAATGCATTTTAAAGCTTGATACCTCTAGTTTGAACATCTTTTCGGTAATTTTTTTTAAAGCAACACGCTCGGCATGAACCTAAGGAAAAGCGGGAAGAATTTTTTTTTTCAAAATTTTGGTCCTTTTCAAAATCGTCCACGGGCACAAAAAAATTGTTGTGGCTTTATCAATACTGGAGTTCTTTAGCCTGGTTCTTTAGCTTTAAAACGGTCTGTTGCGGATCTCTGTGAGACCATTTTTTGCTAAGATATTGGCAGTCAAAGAAAAAAAGGAGCTTTTTTCGTAGATCAGCTATATCTCAAGAACTAATGATCGCACAGCGAGCTGAAGGTGGGTTTTGTAAACTGGAAGAAATGCTCTAAAAGTTTCTTCTGGTACTTTTGAGATTTTATTTTTTTTTGCAACCTTAATATTGATTTGAAAAAGACAAAAAAAAAGAACTTTTCCCCCGTTTTAGAAAATCCACCTTAACTCGGCAGATATTGCGATAATGACTCATGTTTCTAGGGTTTTTTTTACTTCAATACATGCCCAACGACCCCCCAAGATATAAACATTGATCTGCTGAACCGTTATTTTTTACCGAAGCGTCAAAATTTTATCAAAAATTAAAGGAACGCTCATTGTTCCTTAAATGGCAATTAATGATGATTAAAATTTTAAAAAGACTTTTCCGTTGTTTTCCTCGCGGTTTCGCAATAACAACTCTTTTAATCTTAGAAAAAGAAAAATATTTCAAAATTTTGAATTTTTTTCTTTTTTAACCTTAATTTAAAAAAAATGAAATTTCTGAATTCAATTGAATTTATATTTTTTTATTTTTATTCAACAAAAATCAAACTTGATTTTTTATTTATTTTTTAACCTTAATTTTTTTTTTAATTAAATTTTTTATTTCAATTTGTTGGTTATTATAGGAGTCAGGAACACCGTACGAGGTTTGGTAAATAAATTTGGCACACAGATTTAAGAAAAAGATTAGAAATATAATTCACATTTTAACACGTGGTGGTACAGCTATAAGAGAGCAGTGAGTGAGTGAGTATACAAACGCCGCGCATGCGCGAATCCGCCCATCGCCCGCGCGTCGGCATGCGCAATGCGTCGCAAAATCGTTGCTCATTTTGGCTGTTTTTCCAACACAATTGAACTTTGATTTTTTTTAATTTTTAGATAGATAGATAGATAGATAGATAGATAGTTTATTGCTTATTGAGAGTACAACGAGGTCTCTTATAGCAAGGGGGGTTTACAGCTTGACATATCCTTATAGTAGTAATTTTGTTTAGCTTAATATCAACATAATATATAAAATATTGAGTACCGTGCACATTTGAATCTTATTCGTTAAGTGAAAAGGCTCTAATCTGGAGGCTTTTTTCCACAAATTAAAATATTGCTTTGAGCGTTTTAATATCAGCGGAGTCGAGGAGAGCTGAGAGAGCTTCCTTGCTCGTATCTTCCTGTACCAGCTGCTTGAGATAATGGGCCCTGTAGGGGCTGTAGAGCGGGCATTTGCACAAAAAATGCACCACCGTTTCTTCCTCCCTCAAATTGCAGTTTTGACAAATTTGGTGCGGGTCTAACCTCGCCACAGACTTTATAAACGTGATCCTCGCGCAGTATTGGCTAGACAATCTCAGCTGGGCAATGACTCTTTTCATTTTTAGGGGGAGCTTAAGGGTTAAGTACCTTGCAGGCCCACCCTCGAGCCTTGTTGGCAGTCTCAGTTGGCAGGCTTTCGAATCCCTCCATCTTTCCCGATCTTCTTCTATTAGTTCTGATTTAAATCTTTGGAAAACTTCTTCAGTCTTGGCCGCCCATCTTACCGGGTCTCGCGAGTGCAACAGATCCACGCAGTTCATTTTGTCCAAAAATGCTCTAAATTGCGTTGCCCAGTTGAGATCCTCCACTCCACTTATGCTATTGGCTAGCGCTATCAGTCTAAACATACACAATTTCGGCAAGCTTTCATCCGGAAGTTTCAGGATTTTAATAAACCAGTTCCAGGTTTGGAGTAGCGCCTTGTGTGCAATTTTCTGTATACCGAGCTCGAGTCTGAGACACCAATTTGGGATGTACGACGGAAGGTTTAGCAGTCTTTTGTAGTAGTTCATTTGAGCTCTTTCAATCTGATCCAGGTACCTCAGGCCCCAGGCCGGTACAGCATATAAGAGCGTGGAAGTAATCATACTTTCGTATAGCCGTTCGGTTGCCCCCCACGAGTCACAACTTGCTCTCGCTAGAATGTTAAGTACTGCCCCGGATGCGAGTTTTGCTTTATTCACCGCCGCTTGCGCAGCGGCGTGTCCAAGGGAAGAACTCGTGAGTGGGACACCCAAATAGCCATACGATTTTACAATGTTGATGCTGTCTTCCTTATACCTTGTAAACTCCGAGCTGATGTCCTTTGGTCTACCGCCATTTTTAAATACTAGAATATTTGTCTTGCCAATATTTACAGAAAGACCATTCAAGTCACAATACTCCTCCAGCGCTTTGAGCTTTCTTTTGAGGTCTATATGTGAGTGTCCAAGTATGACCGTGTCATCGGCATAAAGTAGCATTAAGATGTCATTGAGTCCATCGATGTTGAGCCCCTCCAGTCCCTTTGTTCTAAAATGTTTTTCAAAATCCGAAATGTACAGTATAAAAGAAGAGGGCTGAGTGACTCTCCTTGAAGGACTCCTTCTGTTACTTGAAATTCCTCTGACAGAGTATTGCGACTTCTGATTTGTACAGTGGCTTGTTCGTAGAGTGACTTGATTATTCTTAGCATTTTAGTGCTGATACCGAGGGTATGGAGTTTGAGCCAGAGTCTCGAGTGTGGTATTGAATCAAACGCACGTCTAAAATCTACGAAAATAGCGTACACTTCCCTCCGACCCAATCTAAGTTGCAGTTGGATTACTGTCGATAGCGTGAAAATGCATTCGGTGCAACCTCGGCCTTTTCTAAATCCCATTTGAGCTTCGGGGATTATGCCCCTTTCTTCCGCAAATTTTTCTAGCCTCTCTTTTAAAATTATGGTGAAGATTTTAGTTACATTATTCACAAGCGCAATTCCTCGGTAATTGGACGGATTAGCCTTATCTCCCTTTTTGTAAATCATTGTCAGTGCGGCACTCGCCCACATCCGCGTAACGCGTTCATGTTCGAGCACGGAATTGAAAAGATCCGTAAGGTAGCCGCACCAGTTTGATGGGAAGCATTTAAAAAATTCGTTTGAAATTTGGTCCGGCCCAGGGGCCTTTCCATTTTTACATTTATGCAGAACTTCGAACAATTCTGGGTATGCAATTGGAGCATCCAGTTCAGGTATGAATTGCGTCTCGTAGATGGGCCCATCCAACTGTCTCGGCGGAAAAACATTTGTATAAAACTCCTTCCATGTCTCGATGGGTAAGCTTGCACAGTTGAAATTTGCTCTGAATTTTTTTACTGCTTTCCAGAAGTCCGTGGGTCGACTAAGATCTGCAAAACTTGCACTTATTTTTTCTTTGTATTCCTTCTTTTTTCGAGCGATTAAATACCTGTAAGTTTTTCTCATTTCCACGAAGTTCTCTCGTTTCTTACGCGTCAAACGGTCCTGTGTACATTCGTCTGTAGCTTCTTGTAGGTTTTTTTTTGCAACATCGCATTCTTTGTCGAACCACGGTTTGCTCCTCGATCTAGCCTGCACGCAACTCGTGCCGTTCGGCACAGTTTTGGACATTCCAATTTCTTGAGCTACTTCTTTAATTGCTTCTACCATATTTTCATACAGGGCTCCATAGATTGGACTCCGTGGAAGCTCGTGATTCTCTCGGATTTTCTCATTTCATTCTGATATTGCTCGGCTTTCTCTGGAACCCATTTTAGTACATTTTGTGTCGGTCTTGCCTCTGTTTCGATATTATTCTCTAACACCACTTCAGGGGTCACTCCTAATTCGACTCTGACTGGAAAATGATAGGAGGAACCAGCCCTCGTTACAATACAGGAGTCTCTAATTACACTTACATTTTCTACATTAACAAATACAAGATCAATAACACTACTTCCTAATTTGCTGTAATACGTCGGTTGTGCAGGCCTGTCTTTCGGCGTTCTGCCATTCAACAATACAAAACCATTCGTTCCCATGAATTCTAGAAGCGGAACGCCTCTCGAATTCATAAATTCATCGCAATTTTTTACATTACTATACAGACAGGTATTTTCAAGAACTTCCTCTGGTACGAGGTCGGACTCGCCCACTCTCGCATTAAAATCACCACCTATTATAATTGTCTAATTTCCGACTCTCTCCTCCACATCTTCGATCGACAATTGCAATAAATCAAGCACATGCGTAAGTTCTAGGCTAGGTCGGACATACACCACGCCCACTGAGAAAATAAACTCTTTCGACTTCACTCGCACGAATAACCACCAGGGGCTCACTTCAAGCACTTCAATCACGTCCACTTGCGCTTGTTTCTTCACGAGTACAGCCAGGCCGCCGCTCGTGCGGCCTAAACTGTGTTCTCTCACCCCATTTGCCCAGTAGCAATCGTAGTCCTTCAGAAATCTCGGTGTTGGTTCCAGGCATTTATCCAACCAGGTTTCACAGATGCAGACGATATCCGAGTCCTCCAGGATCTCCGCTCCTTCAAGGTTGCCAAAGCCGTGCAGATTCCAGAAAGTGATGGTGATTCCTCGTTGCTGTACTAGTTTTTTCGGTTGGTAGATGTGCTCGGAGTGGCTTCTTCAAACGGCAGCTCCATTGGCGTGGTCGCGTTCTCTTCGACTTTGTTTGATTTTTTAATTGCGTTGCTTTTTTCGTTCCAATAGTATGGTATGTTGTCGACGATGATTTTTTGGTAACCCATTTTCACGGATCGGCCTTCTGTTCTGTGCTTTTTGCTGAGATCCCGTAAGTTTTTTGCAATCATTCTCTCCTTGATTGTGCGGTCCTGGTCAATGAAGATATCACTGCCTTTCAACTTCATTTTTTGCTTGAGAATGGCCAATTTTGACTCCCAGGTATCCAGTTTTACTTTGATGATGTTTTTCTTTGCCTTGTTCGGGATAAGTGAGGCTTCAAGGACTTTGTTTTGCAGCCCGAATTCTCTTGAGATGAACTCTTCAACCTTATTCTTCAGGTTTTCCTGCTCGGCCGCCAGTCCATATATAACAATATTGTTTTTCCGAACATCCTTTTCCAGCTGTTCTAATTGTTTTGTAGACTGTCAATTGTATGATCGTTGCCTCCCGTTCCTTTCATGTGTTTTTGTGTTTTGTGTGACTCGGCAATTTTTTTTTCGATGTCTTTTATTTTTAGTTCATTTGCAGTTTCTTTATCGGAAACTTTTTGCTCGAGAGATTTTATTTGTTGCTGCAGTTCTTTATAGCTGCTTGCAGAATCTTCTTTACATTTTAGGAGTTCCCTTCGTAGTTCGTCTAAGTTTTATCCTGTTTCTCCGAGATCTTAGCAATTTGCGCGCTCACGCCGCTAAATTGCCTTGCGTTCTCCTCTCTTATCTTCTGCAGCTCTTCGAATAATTTGTCCATATCGATGTAATCCGTTTCTACGTTATCGATTAGTGTAGCAGGATCGACGACAGGGGCGTATAGGTCGGATTTGTCCAGATCGTAAGGCGTTGATAAAAACTTTTTTGTAGGAGTGTCATTCGGGCTGGTGTCCGGATGGTCTTCCTTCCTTTTTCTCTTCGTTTCCGGGTTTTTGCCAGATATTGACTTATGGAGCCGCACGAACTGGTCCTTTCCCTGATTAATTGTTCGTTCTTCGTAGGTCTACCTCTGGGTCTTATCTTCTGAGTACGTAGATCCGACGGACCCACCGTCGGTATCTTCACTACGTCGGTGTTGATGTTTGCTTCTTCGGGCAGACCAGAGATGTCGTTGCTGTTCATGTATACGGACTGTCGTTCCCCTTACTCTTCCTCGCCGAAAACTTAACCTTAAATGTTGGAGACTTGAGTTTTCCGATAGTATTTACCAATCCTGGGATTTATTGGATATAATTTTTTCAGCTTGCCGTATGCGGTTTGCTCCCCTAAACCTTTGCTGTACACTTGTTTACTTGTCGGACTGCCCTGACAGCCCATAATATACTTTAAACACGGAGCTGTTGACACACACGTTTACTATGTTTGGCAGCTGCGTTAATCCCCCTTTTTTTAATTTTTAAAAATTTCAATAATGTTGAATTTTTTCGTTTTAACCTTAATAAAAAAAATTCTGAATTCAATTGAATTTGGATTTTTTTTAATTTTTATAAAAAAAATCAAAATTTTGAAACTTTCTTCTTTTTTAAACTTAATTTTAAAAAAATTGAATTTTTAAATTCGATTGAATTTTGATTTTTTTTTAATTTTTGAAAAATTCAAAATTTTGAAATTTTTTTTCTTTTTCAGAGATTAAAAGAGTTGTTATTGCGAAACCGCGAGGAAAACAACGAAAAAGTCGTTTTTAAATTTTAATCATCATTAATTGCCATTTAAGGAACAATGAGCGTTCCTTTAATTTTTGATAAAACTTTGACGCTTCGGTAAAAAATAACGGTTCAGCAGATCAATTTTTAAATCTTGGGCGGTCGATGGGCATTTATTGGAGTAAAAAAAACCCTAGAAACATCAGTCATTATCGCAATATCTGCCAAGTTGACGTGGATTTTCCAAAACGGGAAAAAAGTTCATTTTTGGTCTTTTTCAAACCAATATTAAGGTTACAAAAAAAAAATAAAATCTCAAAAGTACCAGAAAGTACTTTTAGAGCATTTCTTCCAGTTTACAAAACCCACCTTTAGCTCGCTGTGCGATCATTAGTTCATGAGATATTGCTGATCTACGAAAAAAGCTCCTTTTTTCTTTGAATACCGATCTCTTAGCAACAAATGGTCGTACAGTGATACGCAACAGACCGTTTTAAAGCTAAAGAACCAGGCTAAAGGACCCCAGTATTGATAAAGCCACAAAAAATTTGTTTGTGCCCGTGGACGATTTTGAAAAGGACAAAAATGTTGAAAATTTTTTCTTCCCGCTTTTTCTTAGGTTCGTCCCGAGCGTGTTGCTTTAAAAAAAAATTACTGAAAAGATTTTCAAACTAGAGATATCAAGCTTTAAAACGCATTTTGTTTTATTACGATTCGACCATTTTTCACAAAATTACAGCGCTTCAAAAATCAATGAAAAAAAGGTAAAATTCAACTGGTCCCTTAATTTTTTTGCTGAGTGTAGCTAACACTTGCGATCCCCCCCCCCACCGTAATACTTTCAATTGATTTAAATACATTGATTATCCACAAATATTATTATGATACGCAAATATTTTATAAATTATTGGTTTCTATAATGCAGAATGGACGAAAGTTGAGGCTGAAGAAAAGCGACTAAAGAAGAAAAACAGGAAAGCAGTTGCCGAAGACGATGAAGACGAAAGCGATTATGAAAAAAATGAGGAAGACGCTAAAGAAGTCGATGTCGCTAGAAATCCTACCCTATTCAATGACGACTTCACAGAAAACTCGTGGAGCAAATGGGGAAATCAATTGAACGAAGAGGCCAAATCAGTTTCTGAGATGGACGAGGATAGAGTTAATGCACATTATATGCCAAAACTTGCGAACCGACTGCTAAAGGATATTCGATGGTTACCACTTTGGTCCTGCATCCTCAGAGACAGATATGGTTATCGTCGCGTATCAGCTAGCAGTGCGGCATCCGAGAGCGATTTCAATTACGTGAAAACGCATCTACTCCAGAGACGCAAGCCGATTAGAGCCGATGAGTTTGTGGAGTTGCACCTAAAAAATATTGATGGCCGTACGCTCATCGCTGATGCTAACACAAGTGGTACGCTCTTTAATGTTACTTGTTAACTCTGTTCAACTACAGCATTACATGACAGTATTCTCGATTTTTCAGATAGTTCAAGTTTCGAAGACAAAAGTATTGACGCAGTGAAGAAAGCATCTGCTGCTGCCCTTGACACTTCAATGGAAACTTCCGATTCTGGTAACAACAACGAGATAGTGCCAGCGAAGACAGAATCCTTCACGTCCAGCGCAGATCTCACTGAAGAAAGGTCAGAAATGACTAACAATGCAGCATCAATTGAGAGCTCAACGGAGGATTACGATCCAAAGACAGAATCCTCCACGTCTAGCGCAGATCTCACTGAGCGGAAGTAAAAAATAACTCACCACACGGCTACAGTAGACAGCTCATTGGAGCATTACGGCCGAAAACGCCAAATCAAATCCGAAGACGAAAACGACTCGAAATCTGATGATGCTGAATCAGAGGAGGAACCAGGAACAAAAAAAGTTGAATTGTCGTCTAAGTACACCACTATATGTGAACTGTGCCAAATCGTCATTTCAAAAAGACTTAAATCAGATTTGAACGACGAAAGTAGAAATTTGTGTGAAGCATGCAAAAAAGCGATGCTGACCGGATTTTTGCATCGAGAGAAGAAGAAGACTGGCGTGGTAAAACGTCGCAAGAAAAAATAGTAATGATAACAAAAAAATGACCGGGAGAAAAAAACTTCAACCAAACACAAGTGAATCACATCGAGACGAGAAAAATAATAGTGAACCGAAGCAAAAAAAGAGAATTTCTAAGTATTTGACACCGAACCAACGTGTACTGGATATGATGAATTTCGAAAAATCCAAACAGATTCCAGTATTGAAAAACGGTGGATATGCAACGTTAAAAGTATGTATTGATTTTTTAAATCCAGTTAATTCTCATCGAATTATGCTGGTATATAGCGGGACGGCTAAAATAAGCCCTTTTTTAACTTTTTTTATCGTCCTAGTACAGAATAAACTTATTGTTAATTGTATATTAATGATGATCTCTTTTCAGGGTATCAAAATACAAGGCGTCGATATAACGCTATCAAAAACGTGTGCATTCGACAGCATTCTTCAAGTGCTCCTGGCTATTGTTTTTGATGTGCCAACTGCAGACGAAACTTTCCATCAGCTGGATGTCCCTCTGACGAAATTGGCTGCACACATTTGGGCCAATGGACTGACATCCCATGCTTACAGACAAAGGGCAATTATTTTGTTCGATTGGTACAAAAATACTGGACGGTTGAAGAAGGGAGAACTTAAACAAATGGAAAAAAAACAATTGAAGAGTTTTTGTTTGCAATGCGAAACGAGTGCAGCTGGATTGGCTCACTCGTTATTCTACGAAATTCCAAGCGTGTGCGAAACCTCGCAGTGCAAAAAGAACTGCACACAAAAAAGAAAAAAAATGGCAACCGTTACAATAAAGCCGGAGGTATTGACAGACCCCGACTTTAGAAATGTTTTGATGAAACATGTGGCTTTATCGCAAGAACGACGATGTTCGAAGGAAGGAGGATACAAGCAAAAAGTATCAACTACGTTTTCGCAAATAGGTGAGTCACCATTAGTTGAGTAAGGAGATAATTAAGGTATTTTTAACGGTACAGTCCCAGCAAACGTGAAATTTGCAGATAATCAGAGAGTTTTTCGAATGTTTCCCAATGGAATAATTTATTTTAATGAAGCATACTGAAGGTGTTCGAAAGAATGATTTTAAGTAATATTAATTTAAAAAAGTTATTAACGAATTGATTTAAAAAACCTTGTTTAACGAATTAACCGGCGACCTTAATTTTTTTTGTGATGAAAATAATTTGTTAATTTTTCTTAATACGTATGATTTTTCCAGAATTTTTTCAAGATTTTCAAATTTGTTGAAAATGTAATACAAAAAGTTGCAAAGTAGAACTTTGCACATTGCTTCCTCATTAATTTTCGTTTTTCACAAAGCCACCTCTATGAAGAAGCTTGTTTATTTAACATTTTGGCTTCCTCATAGAGGAAGCTTTGTGAAAAACGAAAATTAATGCGGAAGCAATGTGCAAAGTTCTACTTTGCAACTTTTTTTTATTTAAACAAAAGAAAACTCCGTCACAAATATCGTTACATCTCATTTTCATTAGATACTAAGTTTTGTCCTAGTTTCTTAACTTTTGCGGTAGTTATCGCGAAAATCTAAATTTTTTGAAAAATTCAAAATGGTGTAAAATCCGAACGACTTTACCGATCATCACCAAATTTCGTACGTAGCAGGGCTGTATGTTGTTTTTCAACTGTGGAACATTTCGGTTCCTTTGTTAAGATTCGACGTGATTTAGAGCAAAATTTATTTTTTTCGTAAAATTCAAAATTCAGTAAAATCCGAACCGCTTTACCGATTTCGTCGAAATTCAATACCATACAACATTGAACGTATCTTCCATTATGAAGAACTATTTAGCCAAATCGTCGAACTTTTACGAAAGTTAGAGCGACCACGCCCTTTTTTCAACAAATTAAAAACTACATAAAATCTTAATGACTGTATATATGTTATCAAAAATCTCGCCATTGGAAGAGGGGCAACTACTCTACTTGCGTGCCAAATTTGAGCCAGATCGCTCGAACGGTTTCTGAGTGAGAGGCGATTGAATTTTCGAGGCCCAGCACACACACACACACACACACACACACACTCACACACGCACACACTCACGCACGCACGCACGCACGCACGCACGCACGCACGCACGCACGCACGCACGCACGCACGCACGCACGCACGCACGCACGCACGCACGCACGCACGCACGCACGCACGCACGCACGCACGCACGCACGCACGCACGCACGCACGCACGCACGCACGCACGCACGCACGCACGCACGCACGCACGCACGCACGCACGCACGCACGCACGCACGCACGCACGCACGCACGCACGCACGCACGCACGCACGCACGCACGCACGCACGCACGCACGCACGCACGCACGCACGCACGCACGCACGCACGCACGCACGCACGCACGCACGCACGCACGCACGCACGCACGCACGCACGCACGCACGCACGCACGCACGCACGCACGCACGCACGCACGCACGCACGCACGCACGCACGCACGCACGCACGCACGCACGCACGCACGCACGCACGCACGCACGCACGCACGCACGCACGCACGCACGCACGCACGCACGCACGCACGCACGCACGCACGCACGCACGCACGCACGCACGCACGCACGCACGCACGCACGCACGCACGCACGCACGCACGCACGCACGCACGCACGCACGCACGCACGCACGCACGCACGCACGCACGCACGCACGCACGCACGCACGCACGCACGCACGCACGCACGCACGCACGCACGCACGCACGCACGCACGCACGCACGCACGCACGCACGCACGCACGCACGCACGCACGCACGCACGCACGCACGCACGCACGCACGCACGCACGCACGCACGCACGCACGCACGCACGCACGCACGCACGCACGCACGCACGCACGCACGCACGCACGCACGCACGCACGCACGCACGCACGCACGCACGCACGCACGCACGCACGCACGCACGCACGCACGCACGCACGCACGCACGCACGCACGCACGCACGCACGCACGCACGCACGCACGCACGCACGCACGCACGCACGCACGCACGCACGCACGCACGCACGCACGCACGCACGCACGCACGCACGCACGCACGCACGCACGCACGCACGCACGCACGCACGCACGCACGCACGCACGCACGCACGCACGCACGCACGCACGCACGCACACACACACACACACACACACACACATACGTACGGACATTTTTTCTAAACCACTTTTCTCGACATTTTAGGTGATTCTAAGCATACTGGCATGAAAATCTCGAAAAAAAAAATTTTCATGAAAACAAAGCTTCCTCTATGAGGAAGCAAAATTCAAGAAATTTCAAAATTTCGAAAAAATTCTGAAATAATTCGTACGTATTAAGGAAAATTAACAAATTATTCTTATCACAAAGAAGTTAGATTGTCGGTTAAATTGTTAAACAACTTTTGTAAAATGAATTTGTTAATAACTTTCTCAAATAACTATTACGCAAAATCAATCTTTCGAACACCTTCCGTATGCTTGATTTTTTCAAATTTTTATTCCATTGGGAAACGCGCAAAATACTATCTGAATCTCTCCGAATTTCACATTTTCTGAAACCGTACACCGTACCGGTATCGCTCGAACTACCTTCAATCATAAAACTGCTGGTCAATTAACTTTTCGTTTCTATCTCGCAGGAAACTTTGTCATCTTCGAACTTTGGGACCGCAATTCCAATTTGGCCCAGAATCTTGTTGCACTGCAGAATATTCCGAAGAAGATCAGTGATCCTCTCGGTGGAAATGATTTGCAACTCAAGGGGGTTATCAACTATATCCCGGCTCGCCGTGTTCTTCGAAGATCGGAGATTGATTACGAGCAATGTGGTCACTACACTGCATTCTGTTTGCGAGCAAGTGGGAGATGGATGGAGTTCGACGACATTGGAGCAGAACAAAAAATAACTTCTGACAAATACAAAGTAGACGCTCATGTTCTCTTTTACTTTAGAGTATAGCTTTAGAATTTAAGAGTATTTAATTTAAAAAATGTGGACTTACCCGAACCCCTAAAAAAAACACACCCATCGATATTTGTGTTTTCAAGAATCGTAAGTAATGCGATGCTACCGAAAATGTCTTCTTTGAAGAGCTGTCAATCATATGAAAAATTGCGGGCCTTATTTGAAGAGTCCAGGGTCTAACCCAGATAAAATAGGTATTGAATGATCCACAAATAAAAAAACCAATGATTTCAATCGAGGAATTAAACAATGGTGTTTTGTAAAAAAATTAACGATAATGATATACGTGAGCGAATTTGAATTGATATGATGTTTGTATTAGGAATGCGCGAGTAATGTTCGAATTGAATGGAATATTCACTTCACCATTTGATATTATAAATTTAAAAATGTGATATTCATACGATCATGATAATTACTGTTAAAAAATTATTAAAATATTCATAAATGTTTACGCTGTCCATAGCTATTGGCAATAAACAATACGCATGTCAAAGGAAAACATATTCACGGCAGTATTTAAGTACCCATGCAGACGTTACGAAACGACGCGATTTCATTTGAAGAGTAAGTTGCACAGTGCACGTTTAAGGGGGTCACAAAACACAAATTTCAAGGTGACTATCCAAATCTGAAAAAATGCATAAGTATTTAGAAAAACTAATGATAAATTTTCATAAAGAGTTGGCTCATTGGGAGATTTGTTCTCGCGAATAATAAAAAAACCAAAAATTGTTTTTTCAAAACAAAAATTGTACGCCAAGTATTAAAAGAGTAGCCGTCTCTCACAAAGAAAAACTCTCCCAAAAAAAATCTCTCACCAAAAAAAACTCTCCCAAAAAAACTCTCACCAAAAAAAACTCCCAAAAAATATCTTACAAAAATATTAACGAATCAATATATTAGCCAAGTAAAACTCCTCGGTAAAAAAAAAAACTTGGTGAACCAGCGTTTTGCTTCCGCACATAGTTCATTGAAATAAGGACGAGAAGTAAAATGCTGGTACACCATGTTTTTTTTTTTTTTTACCGAGGAGTTTTACTTGGCTAATATATTGATTCGTTAATATTTTTGTAAGATATTTTTTGGGAGTTTTTTTTGGTGAGAGAGTTTTTTTGGGAGAGTTTTTTTTGGTGAGAGATTTTTTTTGGGAGAGTTTTTTTTGTGAGAGGCGGCTACTCTTTTAATACTTGGCGTACAATTTTTGTTTTGAAAAAACATTTTTTGGTTTATTTCACATCTTTTTGAAAACCATCTTCAATACATGCATGCAACGACAGGGCTCATTGGGCGTATGGTCAGATCGCCCTTCTTGCAATTGACGTTGTTCACTGTTATGCTCCGCCAGTGGACAAACCATTTTCACCACGTCTATCCTCTGCATTCTTTATGTCTACAAGACACCAAATAGTTAGTGCTCTATCACGGATAAGTAATGGAAAGGTCTAAAAATACTACAATAAATTATTCTAACATGACAATTAGTCCAAATTAACCCAAAATATAACCTCAAAAAATCGATCTTTCATGGACAGTATAAAGTATCCTCCACATGATGATTTTTGTTGCTTTGAAAAGACACTTTTGCGTTAAGACGCGAGATTATTATTAAATCATTACACTCGATAGTAAATGTTAAAGTAATAATCACGCACGATCTTCTCATTTTTTGTCACACGTCGGGAGCAGCCGGTCCGCTCAGGCAATTCACGATCATCGCGATCTTATGACTTTGGGGCCGTCGCTCCTGTGTGCGCGTCTTTCCTTCACATCGATTATTTTTATTGATATGATAGACAAACCATTACACTAGAGTCCTCATCAACCTCACTAGAGTCACACTACAGTAGAGTGTACGACCCTGTCACTTTTTTACTGTCAGACGACGATTATGTCAGACGACGAGAGCGAGCTGGTCGATAGACGATCGTTGCCGCAACTTCTTCAGGCTACCGCTGCGGGCGCCATTTGTTATGTTATGTGTGCGTTGTTCGTTTACACGGATGCACACGTATATGCAATCGGACAAATGTGTCTCGATGTGTGAGTTCAGACAAAAGTGACATTTTGCCAGATATCAGCACTTCGGGAACCGATTATATCGAAATAGGTCTCATTAATAAAGCGGAAAAAGATAAAAAAATATTGGCGCTGACACATTTAGCGCCCGCGATGTATTGCCCGAGATAATTAGAGTTACAGACGAAGTGAGAGTGTGCTGGTACACGCCATGCACGTATACGGATCGGACAAATTCGCATCGATGTTGTGTGAGTGCGGACGAAAAGTTTTTGACAGAATCGAAATCGTAAGTGGCCAGATATTAGCATTGCGGTCACCGATTTGATTGAAATAGGGTTCATTGGAAAGAAAAAAAAAGAAAAAATATTGAACCTGACTCATTTGGCGTTCGCGACGTGTTGACTCAGATAATTCCAGTTAGAATTTCGTAGCAGACGAAAAAGGACGAACGTGCTGTAAAGTAAGAGTAGCGCTAGCGTCTCGTCGTGACAGTCTCGTGAGGCGGCATTATAGATTTCTTTTAATACTTGGCGTCGAGACGCTACCGCGTCTTTTGATCTATACGTAATTTGAATTATTCACAAGAATTTGAACTATGCGAATAATGAGAATATTCAATTCATACATTGAATTAAGCAATTCATAACAATTATCTGCACGACCATAGTTAATACCAATAACCGTCGTTTATATCAATTCTTTATGCCATCTTCTGTTTTTTCAAGAGCTTGTTCCGATCAATATATCTAATAAATGAAATAGGATAAAATAAAGTCGCGTACAAAAGTATTGACAATATAACCGTGATTTCTACTACGAAATGTTGGAAGGGCGCAGAAAAAGTAAAGCATTATTTTCGACGACTGCTTATTGGTTAAATATATAATAGTCAAACATACACATTGGTTTATTATTTCTGGAAAAATGCCGAGACGGTTCGTCGCCGCAAACTCGGGTTTGAGTAAGACTGGCGTTTTGAAGATTTTGTGTCTACAATCTTCAACCGCACATCCCTCCGTTATCACCCGAGGACGTCGTGCTCGCCAAATGTTGGGGGAGGGTTGTCGGGGTGGGGGTCCTTTGGCCCCGGGATGGAAATTTCGATGTGGAAGGGCCTCATGGTGGAAAAAAGTGGGGATGGCTCACTGTGCGCAAAAATCGAATCGATGCCATTAGAACACGTTGAGTTGCGTCAGGAAGAACACCCGCTACCACATCACCAAAATTCCAACATCAGTTCCTCGTGACAGTATTTCCTGAAACTTTGGTGAGTACCTATTTAATTTTTTTTTCTTTTCGTGAGTGTGCATTTAATTTTATCGTTGCCGGGCAATCTTCCTTCTATCGCGAGTGTCATAGCTTCATTTGTTGTTGCCTTATTAATGCGTGTGTTGCCTCTACGTTATATCCTAGTCGCGCCGTGGACGTTACGTTTTCGATTTTTGTTGTTAATAAAAAAAGCTGTAATTTCAACTTAAACTTGTGCAATAAATTCATCGGAGTAAACAAAATATTTTCGTAAATTTTCAAGTCTGCGGTATCATGCGTGCGCGTGCATCATGTTATGTTCGGTCACTCGCATTGACATTAAATTATTGTCGCACTAGCTCGTTGAAAAGCGTAGCGGTAGCGGCGGCTGGCGTACGGGCCTGACGGGCCAGCTCCCCACTGTCGCGCTCTTGCGCGATAGCGGGGAGCGCACAGCCCCAACAAAAAAGCTAGAGCTTGTCGGGCTGCCGAGTCGGCCAGTTTCCGCGTCATCGCGGCCGCCCGGCAGGCTTAGGTTTTGAACGGGACGGTACCCGAAAGCGGCAGCGGGACCGTCAGGTTAACGGCAGGTTGTGCATGTTTTGGATATTGGGCAATCCATGTAAACTCGATTAAGGTAGTCCTTGCGGATAATATTCATTTGGCATAAATTCGAGGAATTTGGGAGAGAATTGCAAACACTTCTCGGTGGTATAAAAATCTAAAAAAATTCATACACATTAAAAGTACTGAAAAGATTAATTTTGCATAATACTAGTTCGAAAATGTTATTAACAAATTGATGAAAAAAATAATTGTTTAACAAATATTTCGATGACCCAAGATTTTTTTTCATGAGAATGATTCCTTCGTTTTTCCGAATACGTATGAATTTTTTCAGATTTTAGAGTTCACATTGAATTTTCACATAATTTCATTATAAAAAACGCACAAAATCTGCACGCACGCACGCACGCACGCACGCACGCACGCACGCACGCACGCACGCACGCACGCACGCACGCACGCACGCACGCACGCACGCACGCACGCACACACGCACACACACACACACTCACACACACACATATTTTCTAGACCACTTTTCTCGACGTTTTAGGTGATTCTGAGTATGTTAACATGAAAATCTCGAAAAAAAAAAAATTTCACGAAAAGAAAGCTTCCTCTATGAGGAAGCAAAAGGTATCGACAAGTATGCAGTGCGCCCCGAAAATTAGATCTGCCCACACCGAATCTCTGCCCGAGCATAGACTGAAACTTAAAAATCGAATTAACGACGAATTTCTGCCCGACCGCGGACTTAGAAAAAATCATTTAAATCGACCGCGGACTTAGGAAAAAATCACCTCCGAATTTATATCGTATCGCGGACTTAGAAGAAAATCGGCTCCGAATTTAAATCGTATCGCGGACTTAGGAAATTTCGAGCTCCAATCATAATCGAATTTTAATCCGACCGCGGACTTAGATCCATTCCGTTCTTTGCTAAGATTTTCATTTTTCGTAATTCGAACCTTTGTCCTAAACGGGGACTTAGGAGTTTATAGAATTGAATAAGATTCTTCAGTTTTTGTATTCCCGGGCTTCGATAATTTTGTATTTTATTTTTATAATTTCGCACGCTTCGTATTTTGAGAAACTTGTACATCCGAACTCTGAATTTTGTTACACCACGAGGTGCCGATATTTGTGAACATCATCACGATTAAATTACATGTTACCATCCTTTGTTGAGAAAAATCGGTTTATTTAATTTCCTCGTTTTACGAATAAAATTCGACGGTCACATTCTTAAATTCAGTGTCACGGTTTCTTTACGTTCGTGTCCTTCCCATCTGCAGCAACAGCATCCAGTTCAACACAAAAAGGGTAAGTGAAATTTTTAATTATCCATCATCACATCATCATCATCTCAGACCTCAGTCAAATTCCCTTTGGAGAAGCATTCGCAGCTCGTCCCCGAGTAATTTTCCGAAAGGTTAGACTCGAAACAGAGCTTGCGCGTTTAGTGTACTTCGTCAGATGTGGTATAGGGAGGAGCCTTCCTTCTTGACCAGAGCACGGGTAAATCACGCTGAACCGCACTAATACGTGTAAAATTGTCGCTCGAGTAAAATCCACGACACTTTTGACGTAACAAATTTTTGGGGGCTCGTCCGGGATCTTAAGAGTGCTTCTTTAAATAATTTGACAGGCCTGAACCATTTTTCGATTTACAATGACTTGACTTTGAAATTTTGTAACAACTACTCAATATATTACATGGACACTTTGGAAAAACTAGTAGAGCTTCACATGCGTATTGTTGAATTAAAAGCCGTCACTCAAGAACTTAATAATATAATTATAAAAGAACAATTTTTGAAAAAACTTTCTTTGAAAAAAATCAACCGGGAAAAGAACTCGGTATCAAAACCTCAATTGAGAAGATCCCTCAGGAAAATATCAAGCTCAAAAACGAATAGAAAGTAAAATTATTCTACCTGGCCAGATCGACGCCCCAGACCCGACGGACTTAAGGCACTTCTCTCACCAATAGAACTTACTGGGTCCTCTTACTCAGACACGTATCCCACGACCTTTTACAATCCTTTGAATAATTATTGAACAAATCTTGTTACTTAGTAAGTAAAACGGAAACCTTCGACGGAAATTTTTTTTTTTTTTGAGAAATAGAACAACGAAATCGAATCTAAAGCTAAGGCAGGTGATTACAGAGGTTTCACTCTTAGTCTCCTACCACAACCCCCTTTTCCGTATACGGCAAGGAAACGTCGTGGTCGAAAAAAATATCAAGTAACAAAACTACAGTTGATTCATTCCGGAGAACGCAAAGTAAAACGAATCGAAGATTATTTTTGTAAAGAATACAATTTGATTCCAATTGACATCCCTACACCAACACCACCCGTTATATCCTCCATATGGGCTTCAGACCCCAGACTGTGGAAAACTCATATTGAATTCCTCCAAGATAACATTGACACGACTTACACCGAGATTTACTGCTCTCCTGCAAGTCCGATTTCTCCGATAACAGATTAAAAACAACAAGAGATAAAATCTTCTCCACCTATAAATGTTGTGCGACTGGGTACAAAACATATTTCGAATAATAATTCAGTGGTGCGCACATTCATGTCAGATTAAAACAAAGGTCAACAAGAAGAAAGCAAAAACATATAAAAAAATCAAATATAATTACATCCGTAGAACTCGGTCATAAAAAAATTATAAATGCACGGGACTCGTTCTAAAAACCTTCCGTTAGACGATAAAATATTGAGTACATATTGTAACGAGTCCCTGTTTTCTCCTTATTTTTCCTCTCCCGATCACTCTCTGTACCGCCGACCCACTTACGCACTCCAGAGTTCAATGTTCCCTAACGCGCGGCCCAGCCCGTCGCGCATATCTAATCACCGCCGTTTCCCAAAACGCAGTTATCCACAGCTGCATTCCATCCGGTCACTTGCGCAACCTACGTGACTATTTACCCAAATTCCTCTTCTACGGCCCTTTTTATTACCGCTCTCCCACAGATAACTTCTTAAGGCGCAATTGACTAGTTCATCGCCCTCCGCGGAATCCGGTCACATGTGTGCCGGTTTTCCCGTCGAACCTTCCAGACTCTTCCCCAAAATCCCTCCCCACTATCATCATTTTCCCACAGTTCACTCCCATATAAGCGCCTCCCGCGTTACCTCTTTAGTCAGTAATCATCGAAACTCTGCGCGACGCTGTAACGCTGCCAGATTTTGTACACGAATAAAGTCTTTGTGGATCACCCGTAGTGTCTACCTCGTTTCGCCCTTCCAAATACCGCGCTTCGTAGCCGAGTTGGCCATCCCTGCCTAAAAATCCTGCTGTTTCTCCCTCCGCGACGTCACAATATCCCTGCGAACGAAGTCGACGCACAACAGGAGACAATACTAATACCCTTAACACAGTGACCGAAACCCACGAAATCCCTGAGACAGCAGGTAAAAGACCATTCGAAGAAACCGTCCCCGACTTTCCAGGAAACGCTGACTCGGAGAAAACTTCTGAATCGGAATCGGACGAATCAACAGAGACAGTTACGGAAGACGAACAAATCCCCGAACACACAGGAGGAAAAACAGTGAGAATTAGTTTCGAATCGGACAAAAATGTACAATCTGCGGAAATAACTGAAGACGGTGTGAGAACTTATAGAATCGAAACCGACGACGGGGAAAATACGAAATCAGTAGACGAGAGTGACGACACAAAATCAGTTGATAGTGAAGATTTAAATAAAACACAAGTGTTGTTCGGATTACCCGAAGAGATTTCCGAAATAACACAGACGCAAGAACAGATTACAGTCAGCAGACAAATACCCTCGAACACAGAAAATAAATCCCCTGGAAATAATTGGGCCTTAGTAGGATATATTCCAGACTGCATTCACGGGACCAACCAATATTTACTTATATCCAGCAATCGTAGTAACGAAGGTGAAACAATAGAGAGACCGCCCTCGGTCCCCGACCGCTCAGAAGTCCCTCTCGAGACATTACAAGTGGCACGCGCCGAGGCAGGTAAAAATCCCCCCGGTCGCGCGGGCCCATCAACCGGAAATCACGCACTCCCGAACACCTCACCGGGATTATTTGGGACACCTTTAAGCACTTCAACGCCTCTCGAAGCTACCGAATATAAAACTGCTCTCTCCGACACCCCGAAGAATACGACAAACCAAAACCGCGCGGTAAAATCAATATTGAAAAGACCGAAAATCGTACCAAGGAATTTATTAGAAAGTCTATCGCATTTTTTCCGAAATAAGGAACCCGCTCCCGGGTGTTCTAAAAATCATCCTAACGAGAACACAGATAAAAACACAAACGTGGAAACAGGGACAAAACCAAAAACAGGCATAACTGAAGAATCCGAAAATCCCATTTACAAAATGGGATTACACAATCAAACCCTTTCACTGAGGGATGCCTTAGCAGTAATCCCTAATTATGACGGGCACACCATGTCACTCGGTTTATTCATTCAGGGATGTAGGGAAGCCTTGGCCATGATGGGACCAGGCGCCGAAGTAAATCTAGTGAAAGCCGTGCGGATAAAAATAATCGGAGAACCGCGCAGAACAATACAAGAGAAAAGTTTTGATACCATTTCTGAGTTGGAACAATTTCTTAAAGAAATCTACGCACCTAAACGTAATATTTATCAACTTCAAGGGGAATTAGGATCAATATATCAACTCGAAAAAGAATCAGTAATAACCTACGCGAATCGCATAAGAGATCTGGGAAAGGCAATACTCGAAAATTATGAAGGAAATATTAATCACCCGCTGACAGCAGCATTTATTGAAAACACCAGGAAAAGTCTGCCTACTTGTTTTCTACACGGATTAAAACCTGAAATCGAACAACGTTTAGCTCCGAACAATGATTTTGACTACTTAATTAGGCAGGCGGTGCAGATCGAGAAAAATTTAGTCTCACAGGCAATCTTGAGAGGCGCCATGCCGGAGACACCTAAGGCCCAGGCTACTAAAACCGAGGGGCGGCGCGGCGTGCATGTAGTAGTGAGCGAAGAGCCGACGTGCCAGTTGTGTGAGAAGAGGGGTCACGTCGCCAAGGAGTGCGTAAGGAAAGAGACGGCCCAAACGCAGGTAGCACGCGACCAATCGTACGGAAAAGAGATAAAGAACCCACCCGTATGCCAGGTGTGCACGAAGACCGGCCATTCAGCCGACAAATGTTTTAAACTTTTTCCTCCTTTAAACAACAGCAAGCCCAACACCGAAGCCCCTGCATTAACAATTTGCCAGGTATGTAACAAACGTGGGCACACCGCCGATCGATGTTATAAAATTTTTCCCCCGGGAAAAAGAGAAGATGAAAAAAACACATTTTGTCAGTTGTGCAAAAACAACGGCCATACAGACGATAAATGTTCGCGATTGCCCTCTTCATCTTTCAGACCTGTGCATCCGGCGCAAGTACAAGTCCCGCAAAATCTGAGATACCCGAGTCCGAACGAAGTAAGATGTCAAATTTGCAAAAAAGAAGGCCACGGAGCTCATATTTGCCCATTTCGTAATAATCACTCGCAACCGCTGACCAATAATGCTGGTAATAATCGTCAATATATGGAACGACCCAATAACGCCGCAGATTCTTCAGGGCCGTGTCATTATTGCAAGCAACTTGGGCATTTTATTCGCGATTGTCCCGTTCGTCCGAACAACGGACCGAGATATGGCAACCAGGGAAACGAGAATGGTCCCCCGAGCAAGAGCGCGGTGAGGGAGACTATGCAGGTCGAGCGCTCGATCCACCGTATCGCAGCCAGCAGAGCGAGTCGAGCGTACGAGTAATTCGAATATTTAATATCCACTTGAACAACGAGGGCAGCGTGCCCAGTGTAATGATGACAGCTCCCGAATTAACACGACCCGTTTTGCTCATGATCGACACCGGAGCCGGACCAAATATTATCAAGGAACAATTCTTGGATCCCAGTACCCCGATAGATCAGGGAGAGATACTCCAACTGAAGGGAATCACTAAAAATTCCATCTACACGCACGGTTGCGTCACGATTCAAACATACGGACGCTATGCTACCTTCCATGTTGTCGGTTATGATTTTCCGATAAAAGAAGCCGGAATTTTAGGATCCGATTACTTAGATGGAAATAGAGTAAAAATTGACTATAAAAATCGACAATTAAAAATGCAAAGCGTAATAATACCATTCGCGACACCCGAAACCATGGTCGTTCCTGCTAAATCTACCAAGTTGTGTTACGTAAGAGTAAAAAATTTGTCCATGAGGGAAGGTTATTTACCTCCAATGTGTACAGTAAAAGGCGTAGAAATACAAGATGGCTTTGTTAAAAACAATAACGGGAAAGCATATATTTACATCACCAATAGTAATAATTTGGCCGTTGAATTGCATGTGCCTGTAATGGAATTAGAATCCCGAGAATATTCCAACGAAAATAAATTGAGTAAAAATAAGAGTTACGAAACCGAATCAAGTTCAGAAGACACTTTTCGCAATTCAAAGAAAGGACGCGGAGCCTCATCAGAACTATCGCCACTAAAAAGAGAAATATCCCCGGAAAAAAATACAACGACACGCAGTGAATTAGAAACGAAATCGCAAGTCCCTAGGAAAGAAACTCCCGAGATTAGACCGAATCAAATAAACGAAAAGAAAAGCGAAATGAAAAATGATACAGAGAGAAATAATTATTATGAAGCCCAGACAATGAATTACACGAAGAACCCAGAAACTAGTGGAAAACCAAGAAGTTTTGATTTTTATCCTTCACAGCCCATGATAAAAGTAGATGACTCGAAAATTTGTGGAAATACGGATGAAATTAAAGTTTGTTCTCTTGCAATAGGGAAACCTGACACCGAGGAACGGGCAGGACCCATTCAAGTTGAAAATTTATGTGATGTCGCATGGACAGTAGGGGCAGAATCCCTCGAGGATGTCGACAGTCACGATCTTGTAGAAAATCGAGTCTTTGAACAATTACCGGGTAAAGAGATAGAATTTAAAAAAGAAACGCTCAAGGAAACCAATCCCAGTAAAGATGAAGTAAACAATTGTCAATCAGGAAAACCAGATATTAGAAATAAATCGAGTAAAAATGAAAGTAAAAATAGTGGTTGCCAGTTACCAATCGAGATACCTGACACCGGAGAACGGGCACGAACGATTCAAGGAAATATTAAGAATACTATAAATCTCGCATGTACAGTAGGGACAGAATCCCTCGAGGATGTCGAAAAAGTCAGTTCTATGAAAATCTCAGATCGTGAAAAATTATTAGAAACGGAAAGAAAACCCAGGAATGAAATTAGTAAGAACGAAATAACGAATAATCAACGTAATAATCGAGTTAACAATGCAAAGCCATTGGCAAATAAGGAATTATTCAAGGAAATTAATCCGGAAGTTCGCGAAGATCAAAATCAATTGAATAAAATTTATACGAAAAAACCAGAAGAATACTCTCAGAAAACCACGGAAATAAATATAATAGAAATTGAAGGCTGTAGGTCAGTAGTGAAAAATAAAAAACCGACGAAACAGAGACAATGAGAAAAGGGTGTCACTCGGACTTTTCGGAGGCACGGGTGCAGGCGACGCCGTCAGTCACAGCCGAAGACACGCTGGTGGCCTACCCAGAATTTATGAGGGTCGACTCGCTCGTCGAAGCGGCCAAAGCTAGGCCCGATATTAAAAAGTTGGAGCACAACGAAATAATGAATCAGGAAAATACTTTTGAAATAGATAAAATCCAGGAAAACGCGGAAAATAAATCGGATGAAACACCAGATTTTAAAGCAAAAATAAATGAAGAAATTAACCTCGAAAAATTTATAGGAAAAAGGGATCGCAAATTAACTGCATTAATAAGTGACGTAAACGCCACTTCGAGATCACGAGACAATGAAAATACGCCTGGCAAGTCATCGGAGGGTTCGCCGCTTGCCACTGCGCTATTACCCACGAGTAAAGAACGGGCTAAAATTAAAACGAAAAATCAAATTGAAGTCAATAAACACTCGACCATACATTACGAAATTATGGACGTTGCTTTAGTACAAAGGTTAAGCAGTCATAACTTATATAGAGAAATTCAATCTCCTCTTAACGAATTCCCGTGTTATGTAGTAACAAAAGAAATATCTAATAATCGTTTGGAGCAAATAAAAAAATTATTGAGACTCACGGAGTTGAACGAACAAGAAAAAGACAGTATAGAAACGCTATTGGAAGAAAGTGCACATCTGTATCAAATTCCGGGAGATTTATTAACTTGTACAACGATATTGCGACATTGCATCCCAACGACGGATGATCTTCCCATCAATACTAGAGGTTATCGATGGCCCGAATGTACTAAAGAAGAGATTGGTAAACAAATAGAAGACATGCTCAGCAAAGGAATAATAATACCGTCCACTTCACCGTACAACTGCCCGGTGTGGGTCGTGCTTAAGAAAGCCGACTCGCAAGGTAATAAAAAATGGAGAGTTGTGTTCGACTACCGCGCCCTGAACGAAAAAACTATAGCCGATGCATACCCAATTCCCAATATTAATGACATAGTGGATCAACTCGGTGGAGCGCAATATTTCTCCGTATTTGATCTAGCTTCGGGTTTTCATCAAATAGAGGTAGCCCCGGAAGATAGACATAAGACCGCCTTCACGACACCGCGAGGCCACTACGAGTTCGTGAGAATGCCTTTTGGGCTACGGAACGCCCCTCCCACCTTTCAACGAGCAATGGATCTCACACTAAGCGGACTCCTCGGACAGGGCGTGTTCGTCTATTTAGACGACATAGTTATATACGCCAACAGTATAGAAGAACATGGAAAAATATATCGCGAATTAATGAAACGCCTACAGGCCGCAAATTTTAAATTACAACCCGACAAGTGCGAATTTTTTAAAAAGGAAGTCGCATATTTGGGCCACATAATTGGGAATAACGGAGTACGGCCCGATCCGAAAAAATTAGAAGCAGTACGTAATTATCCTGTGCTAAAAAACATTAATAACATCCGTCAATTTTTAGGATTAACGGGTTATTACAGACGATTTATTGAGGGATACGCGAAAATCACTAAGCCTCTCACAGCTTTATTACGAAAAGAAAATGCCTTCGAGTGGGGAACCGAACAACAAGAATCATTTGAAATACTAAAAGAAAAACTCTGTTCCGCTCCTGTATTACAATACCCGGATTTTTCCAAACCTTTTATTCTCACAACGGACGCCTCAGGCTACGCTATCGGCAGCATCCTATCTCAGGGAGAAATTAACCACGTGCCTAAAACCCATGTGCCTACGCCTCGCGCGCTCTAAGTCAAGTCGAAGAGCGATACGACACGTACGGAAAGGAAGCGTTAGCGATTGTATATTCGATACTGCATTTCCGCCCGTATTTATATGGACGACGTTTTACCGTGGTGACGGACCATAAACCGCTTACGTGGTTCAGAAAAGACACCGACGGCAATCCGAAAATCTTACGCTGGAGACTAAAATTAGCTGAGTACGAATATGAGATAGTATACAAAGCCGGGAAAACTAATGTCAACGCCGACGCATTGTCAAGAAACCCAGTAGAAAAATCAATTACACCCAACAACGTTTTCACAATACGAATTAATCCAATAAATGACAACAGAACCAAATTCAGACGGAAGTTAACGGACGCAGAAATTTCACGATTATTGGAAGAAGAGTCGGACGATGACATTACTCACACCAACGACGAAATCGAACCCACACATCCCTACACGGAAATAGAAGAATGTAACTAGGAATTAGAGGCCCTCGACCCTAACGAACCGCCGGCGAAAACAGACCCAGTAACTGTTACGACCCGAGAGAGCCCGGAGAAAGCCCTGTCGACCACGAGCATAAAAAACGCGGTAGACCATCGTAGAAATGGAAAATTAGGAAACTGACTGGATGACATCGTAAAAGTCACCCAGAGAGGCTCTGTGACGAATACCGAAGATGACAGACGATCGCTCCAGGTTTGAATCAATAATGAAGGCGAGGAAAAGGAAACTCTGCATGACAATCAGGTGCGCAGCGACGAGACCGAACTCGACGACGATGAAGATAGCATATCAAGGAGAAAGAAAAGACATAAAACGAGACCCCTCGAAGATCGTGAGTCCGAAGCATCGGGCGACGAAGACAATCTCTCTGACACCTCGCAGGCTAATTTATTGCCTTCCCCGGGGATACGTGCACCTACGACCGGAAGAATAGTAGCCAACAACGTTAAGCTGTCCCGCGACCTACTTTACACTCGAAGAGACAATTTGGTATTCTTTGTCTCAACCGAGGGGGAACCCGTAGATAAATCGGGAGAAGGCCCCAGCCTAATACTCGGAAATATCGTGGAAGTTTTTAAGAGCGCCCGACATTTAATTGAAAAATTGTCCCTCCAAATAGTCAGTATAGCCAAGACAAGTCACATCTTAAACGTTCCGTGGGAGGACATTGTAACACAGCTTCGTTTAATTTTCGCTCATAGTGACGTAAAAATTATTATTTGCCAGGGACTAATCAGAGAACCGCCCCCGGAAGATCGTTACAAAATTATTGAAGAAATGCATTCTTCAGCTGTCGGCGGACACAGAGGAGTTGGCAAAACCTATAATAGAATTCGCCACGATTACTATTGGAAGAATTTAAAGGAAGAAATTCAACTATTTATTCAACGTTGTTTGCATTGCCAATTAAAAAAATTGGTCAGAACAAAAACTAAAATGCCAATGATTATCACCGACACACCGGCAATAGCCTTTGATAAAATTGCAATGGATATAGTAGGCCCGCTTCCCAAGACAGATCTCGATAATGAATACATCCTAACCATACAAGACCAATTAACTAAATATTCCGTGGCAATATCACTACCCAACGCAAGAGCTGTGACCATAGCCGAAGCCTTTGTTAAAAGATTTATTTGCTATTTCGGGTCACCGAAAGCAGTACTTACCGATCAAGGCAGTAATTTTTTGAGCAATTTCCTAAAACAAATCGCAAAGTTATTTAAAATTCGAAAGGTTAGAACTACCGCGTTCCACCCACAATCCAACGGATCGTTGGAAAGATCCCATCATGCCCTCGGCGAATACTTGAAACAATTTACCACAAAACAAAAGAATTGGGATGAATGGGTAGAAATGGCCATCTTTAATTACAATACGAACGTTCACGGAGGAACAAAACACACGCCGTACGAAATGGTATTCGGAAAAAGAGCGCGAACTCCCTCCAGTATGCCCCCGTCGGAAATGGAGAAACTCGCGACTTACGACGATTATTTAACGGAACTAGTAACACAAATACACGAAATTCAAGGAATGGGACGGAAAAATTTGATAGACTCAAAAGAAAAATCTAAAGAATATCAGGATAAAAAAATAAATCCCATCGCGCTTAAAGTCGGTGAACCGGTATTTTTGCTTAAAGGACCCAAACCAGGGAAACTCGGCGATCACTACACGGGACCACACGAAGTCACGGCGATATTAACGAAGGGTAACGTGCGAATAAAACTCCCGAGAAAGGAGCTGGTAGTGCACACTAATCGACTAAAAAAATCAAAGATTGCCATAGAATAATTCCAAGCACAACATAAATAAAATAAAGGGACTAATAATAATAATTTAAATACAACCACATACACGCCTAGAAAAAAAAGAGAGAAGAAAAAACAATATAAACAATCAATCATTTAAATTGTTAATTACATTAATTAAAAAAAAAAATAATAATAAAATATTTCGGAAGCTAAATCATGGCAACAAGCGGTTGTAACTTCACTTATTGTTTCGAGCAGATACGACTTGAAAGTTTTGTAAATTGGCGTGTCGCTAATCCCGATCCGGGTAAATTAGCCGCAGCAGGATTTATTTATCTCGGTACAGGGGATTTAACTAAATGCTTTTGCTGCCGAAGAATAATTGGAAACTGGAGAGCTGACGACGATCCCAAAATTGTGCATCGGAAATGCTCGAGTGATTGTAGATTCATCAGAGGACTCTCGTGTGGTAACGTACCTCTCCCCGAGCCCCCTTTTAGGCTACCCAGCGCCTCAGCGGGACAACCGCCCGTCCCCATCACCGAAACAGCGGCGCCCCAAGGCCCATTAACGATCGCTCCGGTGATGAATCCCATATACCCACTGTACGAGAATTTCATGACTTGCATACACTCTTTCGTTACTTGGCCAGCGAGTATACCGATAAGAGCGGTAGAAATGGCAAAGGCAGGGTTTTTCTACACGAGAATAAATGACACAGTAAAATGCTACTTTTGTAACCTCACGATGAGCAACTGGCGAGCTCACGACATCCCGTCGCAACAACACGCTTTTCGACAAGCAAATTGCCGCTATCTACAATCATCGACAGACGTTCAAACAGAAGCCGAAAGTTTTTTGAGAATATCTCTGTTTATGACCACCCCTTATTTTGGGCCGGAACCTTGTCAGTCTGACCCCGTACCGATAAGTGGACTGGTTCGCGAAATAGTAGAAACTACGATAACGATTGCCCCGAAAAAGAAATCAAGGGGACGACCACCGAACTCACAGCAAAAGTCGTAAAAAAGGAATTTAATAATTTTTCCTTTAAACACGGATGATAATTCAACTATAAACTACGATAGTGAACACACAAAGTAACACCACGTCTCAACAAATTTACGTATCAATTATAAAATCGATTATTCAAGTTAGTGAAACGATATTTTTTCTTAAAGGTAGCGACGAAAGAAAACACACGGAAAAATCGGAATCCCGCAAACAGTTTCATGACATTGTGCCAGTAAAATAAAAGAAAAAAAAACGGTAAAGTACCGGTTGAATTTTAAATAATAAATAAGGGGATCAAGGACGAAAAAAATTTTATAACAAGTAATAAATACGACTTCGTAACCAATATTAACAAAATAACAACATTTGAAGGAATTGAAAAAAATATATAAATATATACAATTTAATTAACCACAGGGAAAGGTTAATGCACTAAAATTAACGAATTTTCGGGATAAAATTACATCAAAAGAAAATATCTACAAAAAAAAAAAATAATAATAATAATATGTCGGTACTAACAATACACGAAAAATATCGATTTGAACAAGTTCGATTAGACAGCTTTCGGAGATGGAGTTTGCATATAATAAATCCCACGGCTCTCGCCGCCGCAGGATTTTACTACACGGGATGGGAAGATACGGTTAGCTGTTTCGATTGTTTAACAACGATCATTACGTGGGAGGAAAACGACGACCCTATGGTCAGACATCAAAAAGAGCATGAGCACTGTCGATTCGTAAGAAAAGTCGCGTGCGGAAATGTGCCCATAATCATTGACCCACGTATAGTCCCGTCATACTCCATGCAAGCAGAGACACCAGAGCTCCCCGAACTGCTCGACGGATTCGGTACTCTGAAACAATATGTACACCCGGTAGAACCGCACTACGAGGGATATAAGAAAAGAAAGGACAGTTTTAGTGGTTGGCCGAAAAAACACGGAAATATACTAAACCCCGATACTCTTGCGATGGCAGGATTTTTCTACGCGGGAACAAAAGACAAAGTAATGTGTTTCCACTGCGGAGGAAAAATTCGCAACTGGAAACCCACTGATAATCCCTGGGAACAGCACGCCCGATGGTTCCCATATTGTCAATTCCTTTACATGACTATTGGCTCTCCTCGCGTCTCCCCGAGCCGTAGTTCGACTCCCCTATCAGAGGAAGATCAAAGCCGCGGTGCCTCCGCCCGCGAACGGGTGTCTTCCCGCGAAGAACGTCATTACAAACGAAAGTCCTCCGCGCTGAACGGGACGGTCCCTACACGCGCGACCGGAAGAGCGAGATTCACCCGAACCAACCGACCCCCGACCCCCGGCCTTGCGGCATCGAACTCGCCCCCCGTACCCACCAGTCATTCCGACACGTCCGAAGTAACCGAAACTGAGTTATGCCAAACCTGTCAGTCCCGGGAAATAAGCGTAGTGTTTTTGCCGTGTATGCATTCGACTAGCTGCGCAAAGTGCGCCAGAACCAAGAAATTATGCGACCACTGTCAGCGTAAAATAGATTACACCGTGAAATGCACTATGGTATAAAGGAAAAGCTAACACGAAAGGAAGTCAAAATGCATTCTTTTTTTTTATCGTAAAAAAAAAAAATTGCAAACCATTACACAAAAAAAAACTTCCTTCGGTGTTAACTTGACAATGGAAAAAACACGAGAAGACGGTTTCAAGTAAAAATGTCACTCTTTATTTTTACAAAGTACAAGTTTCGTGTCGCGAAAATAAAAAAAAAGAGTACGCATAAATACTCATCGGCAAACACCAGTTCCTGCAATCAAACAGAAATACGGAAAGTTATAAAAAAAAACCCACAAAACAAAAAATTATATATAGCGACCACAACGATTGATACCTCGAAAAAGATTTTCGTAATAACATTACCCACTACCAAAAGGGTGAAGAGTGAGCAATAAACACGGACCTTCGGTGGCTACGCCGTCCCCGAATACCCTTGACGA
>CAWVQF010000019.1:95000-158113 GCA_963932165.1 Pimpla rufipes
GTCGACTCCGAAACCCTGAGGCGATTAACCCGACGCACATCGGCGACCGAACCCACAAATTCAATCCCTTATAGTCAAAGGGAGGGCGAGGTCACGCCAATGTTAAACCCAGAGGAACCGATCTACATGGCCATGAACCATGGAGTTTTATCCGACTGTATGACTCAACCCCCGCCTATGTTACCGCCACCTCCCCCAGACTGTCAATGAAAACAAGAATAAGGAGAGAAGAAAGGAAAAGGGAGAGAGTATGCTCACAAAAAAAAAAAAAAAAGGATTTTTCTTGTGTTAAAATTAATATACTGGTGTTGGAAGTTTTTATGCATGTATTGGAAAAAAAAGGAAGAAAAAAAAATTAAAACAAAAAAAAACTAACTCCGGGATTCGAACCCACAACCCCATGGTTGCGAGTAAGGTCCATTACCGCTCGGCCATTTGGGTCATTGTAAGTCCTTATATAAATCCTTTCCTCATAAATTACAAAAACAAAAAAAAAATTAAGAAAAAAAAATATAAAATCTATTTTCACCCACAAGAATTCGTACATTCAATGTGCACTTGGGTGGTAAATTTGTTTAACTAATTCTGGCAATGTTTCCCAGATTTCATTGTATTAATCTATAAGTATCTGAACTCAGTTTTTTTTTCCAAACTTGGGCAATATTTTTAAGGTGAAGTAATACATTAAATTTTAATTTGAATTTGGATTTTTTTTCCTCGAATCTATAAATTACCTCTCACACGAAACGATAAAATAATAAAGAAAATTACTAAATTTACTATACTGTGGATAATGATAGTCTCCCACGAAGGTCGTATCTTTCAACCTTTTTTTTGTGGCACAAGAAAAAAAAATGAGAAAAAGAAAAAAATATATAAGAAAGAAAAAGAGAGTCTGCAAATAAGAATAAGGGGGGGGGGGACATCCCTCATCGTTGAGATGAGCATTTCATCTAGTCACGGACTGGGTCACGGACCAGGTCACGGACCGCCGCTAACTCCTACCTAGGAAATAAAAGGGAAGAAGGAAGTAGGGAATAAGGAGCTCATGGCATGTTCTTTTGTTCTCAACGAACTATACTGTTCGGAGAACTGAAAAAAAGAGAGAGAGGAAAAAAAAACCCACCAACAAAACAACGAGTGCAAGAGCACTCAGAGGCAGTAACTCTTACCCGCGTGGACACCCCGCAGAACGCTGTTGCGGCTTCACCGACCAACTGAGCGACCAACTGACCGACCGACCAACCGACCAACCGAACGACCCACCGACCCGACCGACGAAATCCGACCAACAATCTCCAGCAACCAACCGAAAGAGAAAAACCGCCTCGGCAAGTGGGCAGAACCATCTTGCCATACTTAGAAATAAAGGATAACGGAATTTCGCAAAGAAAATTTACACGAACACGCCGAGGATTAAAGTGAAATTTTTTTTATTTCTTAAACCTAATACATAAAAGAAAAGGGACACCTTAATAATAAAACGAACGAAAAGAAAAAAATATATATATATATATTAATAATAAAAATCACTTTTTAAAAAAACTATTCAAGGGCCAGATAGTGGTCGTTGCGATGTCCCCGGGTGTCGTATACCAATCGCACGTTGCTGTCCCGGTCTACGAAACCTGGCTAGCGACGCACTTGGGCGGGCTCGCCCAGCTCACAGCGTACACACCGGCCGGTCAGCGGGAGCGGGGACGCTAGTTCGTCCCAGTTGTCACGGAACGTGCGTACCCCAGTGTATGTATTCACTTCCACTGTTATCTCGTCCACATGATGCCAGCAGTGGTACCGGCATAATCCCGGGTAACGAGGACGTCGGTCGAGATCTGGAACAATAAAATAAAACAAGGAAAAATATTAATTACAAGTCAAAAAAAATAAATAAAATAAAAACAATAAGACAACTATCTCTCAATGAGACTTACCAATGATGGCCGATACTCTGGCCTCCGGATGCGTGGGGAGCGGCTGCTTGGGCTTGATGTGGGCAGCCAAGGCCGTCCTCTTCTCTTCAATCCACTTCCTGTCTTCCGCGGAGATAGCGAAACCAACTGAAAAAAAGAGAAAACATACACAAACATTAATAAAATACACAAGGGCATGAGTATTAATGCCGCAGACTACAACTTACCGTCATATTCGGAGCTAGCTCCGGACGCAGCGGACGAAGAGCACGATGAAGCCGTTTTTCTTTTTAAATTGTTGCTTTTCTGACGAAAGAAACGAGAGTGACTTTGAGTTAAAATTTTCTTAACGAAGAAAACGTCACGACAGCCTTTTTCCCCACTCATCACAATTTTTTCTCCCACTAAACCCCCACACGCCACGACTCACTGGGCAGGTAGAACCATGAAAAAAAATGGAGAGAACGGATAGACGGCGAGAAAAGCTAACGCGCGCGACAAAATATTCGGAACCCAGGTAGCCAAAGAGGAAAAGGGTAAAGGTGTGTTTTAACGGCATATTACAGATGAGTCCGACAAGGAGGGAGCTATGGAGCGTAGCAATACTACTTCTGTACCGCCTCCTACTCCCCGCGGACGCCCTGATTGGCTACGACTGCGGAGGAGCCTCAAGCAACGTCACCACCTTATCTTTATTGGAAGTAGGGGAATGCAATATTCCTCAACCCGAGGTTAATGTTACTAAAACTTACATACAATTAGTGCAAATCAACCAATACGGGTCAATACACGTAATACAATGCAAAGTCGAAATTCTGCGCACGATAAAAAAATGCGGAATGTTCTCACACACCATGGACGTACCTAACGGTGAATATGCCTATGTCGACGACATATCACTAGATCGCTGCCGACAAACGCATCGCCAGGGAAATATAAAAATCGGAAATACTGAAATCGTTGGAATAAAAGCGAACCATACTACCTCCAGGCCCGTGTCAATTAGCGGTAGCCTAGATTCAGACGGCAAATGTCAAGGAGTTTATTACTCCGATCCCTACGGTAATTGGGATAATGTAATAGTAAAGGGGACGGTAAAAATATTTTTGAGAGATTATACGGCCGAAGTAAATGTTGACGCCAACAAAATACATTTACGTTCGGGCACACGGTGTAATTTAAACGAAGGACAATGCGACGACGTGGACGGAGGAAATACGTATTGGGATCCTCTCCCGGAAAACGCATGTAAAACAGACAGATACGGCTTGCTATACGAAGGAAATGCCGATCAAACAACAGACATACACACTAATTTTAAACAAATAGTATATTCCATGACCGAAGGGGAAATTGTATTCGCACTTACCGCCAAGGGCGCGACGCACGTCTGTGGATACACTTTAATTCGCACTGAACACCCCAAATTAATTATTGTACCCACGGAAAGAGGAAATCCGTTTATAAAAAAAGAATTGATCTCTGTAAACAATTTAGATTTGTTCGCATACATGAATTCCAAATTCGTATATGTCGAAAAACACATTCGTACGGAACTCAAACATATGTACCATGATATATTAACGCAAAAATGCAATCTCGAGCGTCAGGTCCTTCAAAATGCCCTCACCATCGCTAGGCGCTCTCCCGACGAATTCGCTTACAATATAATGAAAGGACCCGGTTATATGGCTCTTCCGGCCGGAGAAGTCGTACACATAATTAAATGCATCCCAATCGACGTAAAAATCCATCAGACTAAAGAGTGTTATGATCAACTACCAGTTTACATCGGAAATAATACATATTATTTTTCACCTAGAACTCATATTTTGACAAAAATGGGACTGCAAGTCACGTGCAATCGCTTGGTATCACCTATGTATATGCTAGACGGCGTTTGGTATAGCATGGGCCCGGACCCCGTGCGTGCCATGCCGCCCGCAGTCGTAAAACCGCTCACGGCGCCTACCTGGCAATACAGAAACCCACACAGTCTCGCCACCAGTGGCATATACACACAGAAAGACCTCGACGAGCTAAGGGACCATATAATGTTCCCCGCCGAATGCCCGGCTATATTAAATTCAGTAGCTCGAGGAATATCTGGTCAACCCACTATCATGCAAGGATGTTCAATCTCTAATTTACTCGATGATGCATCCGTCACAAAAATTATTCAGTCCACTTGGGAAAAAACGTGGGGATATCTATCCATTTTCGGAAATATCAGCGCCGGATTAATTGGACTTCTATTAATTTGCCGCATTATTAAACTCATTTTTGACACTATTATCCACGGATATACATTACATACTGTATACGGTTGGTCTATATATCTTTTAGGAGCAGTTTGGGACTCTGTCACTAATCTGCTTTTACATTTGAGTCGACGACCAAGTAATTCTGGAAAACCCGAGAAACCCAACGGAGAACCGTCAGCTCCAGGTAGAAAAAGCGAAAAAGTAGTACGAAAAAAATCTAAGGGAGACGACTCTAACGAGAATCCATTAAATGACGTGGCCGTTATGTACAATGTACGTGAACCCGAAAATAGAGAGGCAAATCAGCCCGAAGCCGCTCCCGGCTATACTCGCCCAACGTTTCAAACCTTTTCTGAAAATTGTTTGCCTCCACAATATAACCCTTACTTTATGAAAAACCAATTGACACAACCATTATCCTTCGTCTGGGCAACGGGAATGCCCAAAAAAAAAAAAATATATATATATATATATATATATATATATTGTGACGCGGCTATATTTCTCGCGCCGCGCCGGGAAACGCGACGCGTATAGACGGTCGACAAAAGGCGCCCGTCCACGCACGGAGCGCCAGGCCCTTGAATTTAATGACCCGGAGGGCCAACGGTCATGTCCTACTTTTGCGACAAACAAAACGATTTTGCCCGGCAAGAGGCCGTGGGGACGACAGGAGAGTCTCGGGGCGGGTAATTCACACTACACACTGGCAATAATTAATTAAAAGAAACGTAATTTTAATTCAATCAAGAGAAAAAGATATAATTTACAGGGGGAAATTCCCCCTGCGCTCAGTTTTTTACACTCGACTCGCCACCTGAGGGGTGGCGGGGACTCGGTGGTCCCAACTGAAGCGACACAAACACAAAAAAAGGAAAAGAAATAAGAGAATAATAACTAAACGGTCGAACCGTTCGACGGGCGAGCCGGCCAGCTCGCTCGGGCCCAAAATACCGCGCGGCAAAAATGCACACGCTCACGCGGGTCGGCCGAGTGCCGACCGCGATTTTCCCGAACAAATATCGTGCACTTTATCTCGCACGTGTAGAGGGGGGACCCACGGTCCTCCCGCGTCGTGGTCAGCGGAGGGCCGAACACGCGCCACCACTAATTCGCGATTTTCTATTATCGCGCACAACAAAACCCGCAGCACCGAACACGTGTGAAATAACGTGGCCCACCTCGCTGTAATTCCCTTGCCGACGTGGGGTTCGTAGTCCGTCCTTCCTTCCTTCCTTCACTTTTTCGTCCCGAACGTTTCTCAAAAATTTGCGAGCCCTCGCTTCCGCGTCCAACCAACAAGTGTCGTTCCGCGTGCTCGCGGAGACCGGTCCGGTGATGCGGGGCGCGGAAGCGGGGGGAAAGTAGTACCTTCCCCGCGCTTCCGCGCGCTCTAGCCGACGCGCGCTGGGCCGGCTCAAGGGCTTACGCCGCAACGAAATAGCGCGCTTTCGACTACGCGCGCGGCGATAACAGCCGAATCGCATTGCCGAATTTTACGGGGTAAGGCGTAAAAAGCTCGCCCTCGTCGCGGGCATCTCTCCCGATGCTTTTTTCCAGGGGGAACAAGGGCCCCTCCTGTCCTCGGGCCGTGAAGCGGGGGTGGCAGATCGGCCACCTCTCGTGCGAACGTTCTCGCCGTCCGCGGCGTCGGCGCGCGCCGGCGCGGTTCCCTCGGGGCTGTTGGTCTCCTCGGCGGGTCGCTCGAAACCGGAAAGAAAAGTCCTGCGGGTTATCTTATTCCCGATAATCCGGGTTCGAGCCCCGCCGACTCGGCTGTCCGCCGCCCGTCCCGTCGCCGTCCGTCCGTCGGTCCTGAGACCTGTTGGCTGGAGGCGGGTTTTCCGCGACGCGGGCGACGCTCAGGGAGAGGGAGCGACAACCGTGGCGGTGCATCGGAGATGCACTGTCACAATATATATATATATATAAAATATATATTTTATATATATACATATATATAAAATACATATATATATATATATATATATATATATATATGTATTATATATATATATATATATATTTTTTTTTTCTTTCTCTCTTTTTTTTCTCCGAGCAATAATAGTTCGTAGAGAGAAATGTCTCTTCTCCTTTTTTTTAATACTTATTCCTTCCTTTCCTTCCTTCCCCCTTTTTTTCGTAGGTATGAGTTGCCGGCGGTCCGTCACCCGATCGGTGAGCGGATGACGCGATGAGATGCTCGTCTTTACGACGTGGGATGTTCCCCTTTTGTTTTCAGCCTTTCTTTTTCTTTCTCTTATATTTTCCTCCTTTTCTCATTTTTTTCTTTTCTTGTGCCACAAGAAAGAAAAAAGGTTGAAAGATACGACCTTCGTGGATGATCATCATTATCCACGGTATAAGAAATTTAGTAATTAATTTTTTTTTTTTTTTTTTTTTTCATTTCGTATTAGAAGTAATTAATAGATTCGAGGAAAAAATCCAAATTCTAATCAAAATTTTACTCAAAGTTTTTTTTTTCAAATTACTTTACCAAAAAAAAAATGTTGCCCAAATAAAAACTGAGTTCGGATACTTATAACTTATTACAACGAGATCTGGGAAACATTGCCAGAATTAATTAAACAATTTTATCACCCTAGTGCACATTGAATGTACGAATTCTATGGGTGACAATATATTTTTTTTTTCTAAATTTTTTTGTTTTTGTAATTTATGAGGAAGGAATTGTGTAAGGACTCACAATGACCCAAATGGCCGAGCGGTAAAGGACCCGACTCGCAACCATGGGGTTGTGGGTTCGAATCTCGGAGTTAGTTTTTGTTGTTCGTTTTTTTTTTAATATATGCGCAAAAACTTCCGACACCGGTAGATTAATTTTAACTTGAGAAAAAAAAATATATACATTTCTTTTTTTTCTCTGTGTGTGTGAGCATACTTTTTCCCTTTTTCTTTCTTCTCTCCTTATTTCTGTTTTCATTGACAGTCTGGGGGAAGTGGCGGTAACATAGGCGGGGGTTGAGTCATGCAGTCGGATAAAACTCCATGGTTCATGGCCATGTAGATCGGTTCCTCTGGGTTTAACATTGGCGTGACCTCTCCCTCCCTTTGACTATAAGAGTTGGAATTTGTGGGTTCGGTCGCCGATGGGCGTCGGGTTAATCGCCTGAGGGTTTCGGAGTCGACGGGCCTGGGTGTACCCGGGACGTTGTATATTACTTCATTGAATCGTACATTAAATTCTGGGTCTAGCGCGCGACGATAGCTGATAGTATCTTCAGTCGTTACTATCCTTCGTTGTGCGTTATACCACATATAGATTATTAACGTTCCGACTAGTGATGAGGAGAGTAAAATCACGATGAGTGGTACCGTAATTATAGCGGATTGACTCTTTAGCCGAATTATTCTGGCCATTTCTTTTTCCCGCTCTGATTTAAATCCTTCAAGATTTGCTATCAACTCCTTTAGCGTTATTTCGTACCGAAGTCCGTTTGTCTCGCGGACCCATAAAGGTCTGTACACTTGGGGTATTATCGCGTCTAATTCTTTTTGGTAATCGGCGATGTCTGGGAACAATGTTGTAACGTTTAATGTGGCTGCCGGTACATATTGGTCCTCGAGGGTGGCTCCGGTTTCTCGCGTGGCTATAAGACTGGTGTAATTAGTGTGCCCCGAGCACCCTTCGCGTAACTGAATAATTCCCCTTCCTGCGATTGGTGTGATTTGCGTATGGTTTCCACAGACGATCTCCATTCGTTCCCTGTCAGGGAGATAAAATAACCAGCGGTTGGTCTTTCCAAATCGTTTCCAATGTGGGGCTTGATTTCTAACTTGATTTTTATGTCGCAAAAACTGTAGACTTGGCGCAGATTTCCAGTGATTATCAATGTTTCGCAAATCGGCGAAAGTGTTATGTCAAAGATTGGTTTGAAGGGAACGCACACTTTGTAGTCCTTGTGAGAGCGACAGTTGTTCAGTTCTCCCTTGGAGAACTCCATATATTTTTTATGTTCCCACGACAAAATTATCATTGGCGTTTTCGGTTGTATGAACGCGGCTACTAGCGTATTTTCCCCGAGAAATTGCGTTGTGGGGTAAGGGTGTAATCTGAACAGAGAGTACGCATTCGGCTCTATTAGGGGAATGTGCATTATAATTACGATTTTTCCGTCTTGGTAACTTAAGGTGATTCGCGACATTCTTATCAGTGCTTCCGGTCCGTCGTTGACCGCTACGGGGAACGTTAACGACTGGCCCGAGGTGGCAAAATCCTGAGCGACCTTTTCCAAAGTCTCATGACCTAATAATTCTGGGTGAAGCAATCCCATTTTTGCAAAATGTATAATGTCGATTATAGTCTTTATGCTGGATAAATAGGCCTCGAGGACCAGCTCCACTCTGTTCCTCCATCCGAGTATACTCAAAGCGTAATCCTCCACGGATTGTTCGGTTAAGCTGCGGTTCGCGTTTAATGTGGACCACGCTCCATTATGGAGCATTTCCATCGCTTCTAATTGTTCCCTGATGACGCGATATTCTGATTTCACTATGTGCGTCTGGTCGTTCGTTAGCCTTACCATTCCATCTTCGCTGACATTAGCTTTCTCGAATTCGGTTTCAATAAATTTTGCTATAGTTTCAGGCATTTCCTCGAATAATGGTCCTCTAGTTATTTTTTCGTTGCTCGAAGATATTCTACGTAGATCGACGAGAGTTTTTCCTTTTAATTTGTGTAGGAGGTTGAAATTGCTAGTAATTAATTTCGCTTGGTATTCCAAATCCTTTCTATTAACGAGTGAGGTGCACCGGTCAAATAAAAACATCCGACATTCTTCCTCCACCGTGTCCAAGGGTAGATGCAAAAAAGTAGGCCGTCGGTTTTCGATCGGTCTTAAATCGAAGAACGTTACCAATTTCCATTCGTCTCGCGCCAAATACACGTCTTGCAATTTCTCGTAGTACAGTCCGGCGTCATTTTTGATATGTTGGATCTCGAATTCCGGCGACCCGAGGCATCCTCCAAATAGGAGCAAGAGCAGCAGATGGTACATCGTTGCTTGCCTTTAATCATAAATATTCAGAAATAATGAGGTCTTTGTCCTCTAGTTCTTCCTCTTTTATTCGTGTTTTTTTTCTTCGGAATTTATTTATTTATTTATTTATTTTCGTGTTAATTTTATGTTAAAAATTTTTTTTTTTGTGAAGTTTCCGTGCTTATTTTGATTTTAGTTTCCAATATCGGCCGTTTATTGTTTTATTAGTTGTGTATGAATATTTGTATTTTCACGTGTAGGTATTTTCCGGCTTCCATTATTCGGTTATTCAATCCGTTACGTGTCGTCCGGTCGTGCTTGATTGGTTGTTCTCGGTGCGTAAGTAGGTCAACGAATCGGTGAGTCGGTGCATCGCATCAAGATAGGTGGTGGGGAAGGGTTAGGTACTTTCCTAAGTTTTTATCCAAGCGGGCGGGTACCTTTTGGTAGTTAAGTGGGGATTGATATCCCGGAGTAACTCCGATATTTTTTTCCTAGTTCATTCATTCGTGATTGTTTCTTAGAGACGATTCCATCGTAGTATCTTTGAAGACATTATTATTTTTTCTATATCCATATTTTTTTCTCTTCTCGTTTTATCCTTTTTCAATCAAATACAATGACTGCCGTGGTGTTGGAAAATTTGAAAACCTATCTCGCGGTTACTCTGGAATCACTGGAAGACAGTCAAAATTTCGCGAGCCCTTGTGAACGTGACGGGCGGGGAGTAGTGTGGCGCGGCGATATCGTTGGTGTCGCTCGTGGGTTGCGACGCATTGTGAATCAACTGATGTGAGTAAAAGTGTATATATTATCATTTTTATTACTTTTTTTTGTATTTTGATTAATTATCATATTTTTATAGTGTTGTTGATTTTATTTTTACGCGTTTTCCGCTTTTTTTTTGAATAGTTGGGAAGATGACTTTTTTGCTGGTCCATTTGATTTGCGCAAATTGTTCGGGATGGAGCCTATGTCGCGACGCTTGGAGGTCGGGAGAGCTTCATTCTGGGTCCCCGAACATTACGACCTTGATGGGCCTTATCTGTCCGTTCGGACCTGGGAACCATGGACCCAGGACATGATTGACTATCTTCTGGTTCTGTTGGACGAGGATACCTCGCTATTACAGGCCATCCAAACAGTGGTCCACGTGCGGCGTGTGTCGAAGAGACAAGTCGAATTCGAGTGAGTTGAAATTGATAAACTTTCATGTAGATGTATGTATTATTTTTTTCGCGATGGGAAAATTATTATTATCATTATTATTTTTTTTTGTTCAGCCTGTTTTCTAGTGTGAGCCTTGGGGACGATCCTTTGGGACTTCTCAGGTTATTCGGTCACGACTCGTTACTGGACCATAAAAAAGAGGTGGGAAAAATATTCCTGGTTCTCTCTCCCTTTTTTTCTTTCTTTTTATTGCATTCGTTAATTGAGGGAATTTTCCGCCTCTTTTTTTCTTTGTTCTAGCTCGTCAAGGGTATTCGGGGACGGCGTGGCCACCGAGGGTCCGTCCTTATTTCTCGCTGCTCACCTTTTTGGTAACAGGTAATGTTATTACGAATATTTTTTTTCCGGGGTCTCAATCGTTGTAGTCGTTATATATATTATTTTTTTTTCTCGCTGGGGATTTTTCTATAACTTTCTGTGTCTTTGTTTGATTTCAGGAGCTGGTGTCTGCCGATAAATGTTTATACAGACCCCCCTTTTTTTCGCGTCACAAAACTTGTATTTTATAAAAATAAAGAGTGACATTTTTACTTGAAACCGTCTTCTCGTGTTTTTTTTTTTTTTTTCATTGTCAAGTTAACACCGAAGGAAGGGTTTTTGTTGTAATGGTTTGCAATCCCCCTTTTTTTTGATAAAAAAAAGGATGCATTTTGACTTCCTTTCGTGTTAGCTTTTTTCCTTTATACCATAGTGCATTTCACGGTGTAGTCTATTTTACGCTGACAGTGGTCGCATAATTTCTTGGTTCTGGCGCACTTTGCGCAGCTAGTCGAGTGCATACACGGCAAAAATACTACGTTTATTTCCCGGGAATGACAGGTTTGGCATAACTCAGTTTCGGTTGCTTCGGACGTGTCGGAGTGACTGGAGGTTACGGGAGTCGAGTTCGGTGCCGCGAGGCCGGGGGTCGGGGGTCAGTTGATTCGGGTGACTCTCGCTCTTCCGGTCGCGCGTGTAGGGACCGTCCCGTTCAGCGCGGAGGATTTTCGCTTGTAATGACGTTCTTCGCGGGAAGACACCTGTTCGCGGGCGGAGTCACCGCGGCTTTGATCTTCCTCTGATAGGGGAGTCGAACTACGGCTCGGGGAGACGCGAGGAGAGCCAATGGTCATGTAAAGAAATTGACAATATGGGAACCATCGGGTGTGCTGTTCCCAGGGATTATCGGTGGGTTTCCAGTTGCGAATTTTTCCTCCGCAGTGGTAACACGTTACTTTGTCTTTTGTTCCAGTGTAGAAAAATCCTGCCATCGCGAGAGTATCGTTGTTTAGTATATTTCCGTGTTTTTTCGGCCAACCACTAAAACTGTCCTTTCTTTTCTTATATCCCTCGTAGTGCGGTTCTACCGGGTGTACATATTGTTTCAGAGTACCGTATCCCTCGAGCAGTTCGGGGAGCTCTGGTGTCTCTGCTTGCATGGAGTATGACGGGACTATACGTGGGTCAATGCCTATGGGCACATTCCCGCACGCGACTTTTCTTACAAATCGACAGTGCTCATGATCTTTTTGATGTCTGACCATGGGGTCGTCGTTTTCCTCCCACGTAATGATCGTTGTTAAACAATCGAAACAGCTAACCGTATCTTCCCATCCCGTGTAGTAAAATCCTGCGGCGGCGAGAGCCGTGGGATTTATTATATGCAAGTTCCATCTCCGAAAGCTGTCTAATCGAACTTGTTCAAATCGATATTTTTCGTGTATTGTTAGTACCGACATATTATTATTATTATTATTATTATTTTTTTTTTTAGATATTTTCTATTGATGTAATTTTATTCCGAAAATTCGTTAATTTTAGTGCATTAACCTTTCCCTGTGGTTAATTAAATTATATGTATTTATATATTTTTTTTTCAATTCTTTCAAATGTTGTTATTTTGTTAATATTGGTTACGAAGTCGTTTTTATTACTTGTTATAAAAAATTTTTTGTCCTTGATCCCCTTATTTATTATTTAAAATTCAACCGGTACTTTACCGTTTTTTTTTCTTTTATTTTACTGGCACAATGTCATGAGGCTGTTTGCGGGATTTCGATTTTTCCGTGTGTTTTCTTTCGTCGCTACCTTTAAGAAAAAATATCGTTTCACTAACTTGAATAATCGATTTTATAATTGGTACGTAAATTTGTTGAGACGTGTTACGTGTATTTTGTATGTTCGTGTATTTTGTAGACGTGTTACTTTGTATGTTCACTATCGTAGTTTATTGTTGAATTATCATCCGTGTTTAAAGGAAAAGTTATTAACTCCCTTTCTTACGACTTTTGCTGTGAGTACGGTGGTCGTCCCCTTGATTTCTTTTCCGGGGCAATCGGTATCGTAGTTTCTACTATTTCGCGAATCAGTCCACTCATCGGTACGGGGTCAGACTGACAAGGTTCCGGCCCAAAATAAGGGGTGGTCATAAACAGAGATATTCTCAAAAAACCCTCGGCTTCTGTTTGAACGTCTGTCGATGATTGTAGATAGCGGCAATTTGCTTGTCGAAAAGCGTGTTGTTGCGACGGGATGTCGTGAGCTCGCCAATTGCTCATCGTGAGGTTACAAAAGTAGCATTTTACTGTGTCATTTATTCTTGTGTAGAAAAACCCTGCTTTTGCCATTTCTACCGCTCTTATCGGTATACTCGCTGGCCAGGTAACGAAAGAGTGTATGCGTGTCATGAAATTCTCGTACAGTGGGTATATGGGATTCATCACCGGAGCGATTGTTAATGCGCCTTGGGGCGCCGCTGTTTCGGTGATGGGGACGGGCGGTTGTCTCGCTGAGACGCTGGGTAGCCTAAAAGGGGGCTCGGGGAGAGGTACGTTACCACACGGGAGTCCTCTGATGAATCTACAATCACTCGAGCATTTTCGATGCACATTTTTGGGATCGTCGTTAGTTCTCCAGTTTCCAATTATTCTTTGACAGCAAAAGCATTTAGTTAAATCCCCTGTACCGAGATAAATAAATCCTGCTGCGGCTAATTTACCCGGATCGGGGTTAGCGACACGCCAATTTACAAAACTTTCAAGTCGTATCTGCTCGAAACAATAAGTGAAGTTACAACCTCTTATTGCCATGATTTAGCTTCAAAAATATTTTATTATTATATTTTTTTTTTATAATTAATGTAATTAACAATTTAAATGATTGATTGTTTATGTTGTATTTTTTCTCTCTTTTGCTTCCTCATAGAGGAAGCTTTGTTTTCGTGAAAATTTTTTTTTTCGAGATTTTCATGTTAACATACTTAGAATCACCTAAAACGTCGAGAAAAGTGGTCTAGAAAATATGTCTGTATGTGTGTATGTGTGTGTGTGCGTGTGTGTGTGTGTGTGTGTGTGTGTATGTATGTATGGTCCAGGCACCGAACATTCAATTGTTCATAACTCAGGAATGGCATGGTGGATCGAGCTAAAAATTGGCACGGAAGTAGAGTATTAAATCCTCTGTAATTCACATCTTTTTAAAATTAAATATATCCATGTATACAAATTTTATCGAATTTTTAATTTTTCAAAAAAATGGCGTGATCGCTCTAACTTTCGTAAAAGTTCGACGACTCAGCTATATACTTCATCATAAATAAAGACACGTTCAATGTTGTTTGGTATTGAATTTCAGCGAAATCGGTAAAGCGGTTCCGGTTTTACAGAATTTTGAATTTTTCGAAAAAAATAAATTTTGCTCTAAATCACATCGAATCTTAACAAAGGAACCGAATTGTTCCACAGTCAAAAAACAACATACAGCCCTGCTACGTACGAACTTTGGTGATGATCGGTAAAGTCGTACGGATTTTACACCATTTTGAATTTTTCAAAAAATTTGTGACGGAGTTTTCTTTTGTTCAAATAAAAAAAGTTGCAAAGTAGAACTTTGCACATTGCTTCCACATTAATTTTCGTTTTTCACAAAGCTTCCTCTATGAGGAAGCCAAAATGTAAAATAAACAAGCTTCTTCATAGAGGTGGCTTTGTGAAAAACGAAAATTAATGAGGAAGCAATGTGCAAAGTTCTACTTTGCAACTTTTTTTTTTATAATTTCTGCGACTCAGGATAGGCGTATTCGTGCATGTATTTAAATTATTATTATTAGTCCCATTATTTTGTTTACGTTGTGCTTCAAATTATTCTATGGCGATCTTTGATTTTTTTAGTCGATTAGTGTGCACTACTAGCTCCTTTCTCGGGAGTTTTATTCGTAAGTTACCCTTCGTTAATATTGCCGTGACTTCGTGTGGTCCCGTGTAGTGATCGCCGAGTTTCCCTGGTTTGGGTCCTTTAAGCAAAAATACCGGTTCACCGACTTTAAGCGTGATGGGATTTATTTTTTTATCCTGATATTCCTTAGATTTTTTTTTTGAGTCTATCAAATTTTTCCGTCCCAGTCCTTGAATTTCGTGGATTTGCGTTACTAGTTCCGTTAAATAATCATCGTAAGTCGCGAGTTTCTCCATTTCCGACGGGGGCATACTGGAGGGAGTTCGCGCTCTTTTTCCGAATACCATTTCGTACGGTGTGTGTTTTGTTCCTTCGTGAACGTTCGTATTGTAATTAAAGATGGCCATTTCTACCCATTCATCCCAATTCTTTTGTTTTGTGGTAAATTGTTTCAAGTATTCGCCGAGGGCATGATGGGATCTTTCCAATGATCCATTGGATTGTGGGTGGAACGCGGTAGTTCTAACCTTTCGAATTTTAAATAATTTCGCGATTTGTTGTAGGAAATTGCTCAAAAAATTACTGCCTTCATCGGTAAGTACTGCTTTCGGTGACCCGAAATAGCAAATAAATCTTTTAACAAAGGCTTCGGCTATGGTCACAGCCCTTGCGTTGGGTAGTGGTATTGCCACGGAATATTTAGTTAATTGGTCTTGTATGGTTAGGATGTATTCATTATCGAGATCTGTCTTGGGAAGCGGGCCTACTATATCCATTGCAATTTTATCAAAGGCTATCGCCGGTGTGTCGGTGATAATCATTGGCATTTTAGTTTTTGTTCTGACTAATTTTTTTAATTGGCAATGCAAACAACGTTGAATAAATAGTTGAATTTCTTCCTTTAAATTCTTCCAATAGTAATCGTGGCGAATTCTATTATAGGTTTTGCCAACTCCTCTGTGTCCGCCGACAGCTGAAGAATGCATTTCTTCAATAATTTTGTAACGATCTTCCGGGGGCGGTTCTCTGATTAGTCCCTGGCAAATAATAATTTTTACGTCACTATGAGCGAAAATTAAACGAAGCTGTGTTACAATGTCCTCCCACGGAACGTTTAAGATGTGACTTGTCTTGGCTATACTGACTATCTGGAGTGACAATTTTTCAATTAAATGTCGGGCGCTCTTAAAAACTTCCACGATATTTCCTAGTATTAGGCTGAGTCCTTCTCCCGATTTATCGGTGATTGGAAGTGCCAAATTAAATCTGCCATGTTTTTTGGAAATGGATTGCGCTTTATTCAGCGTTAAATTTTTTAGCTTGGGTAAACAATCTCTATCTTTTAGCATTACAGCTCCGGAGTCTACGGGTTCCCCATCAGTTGAGACAAAGAATACCAAATTATCTCTTCTTGTATAAAGTAGGTCACGGGATAGCTTAACGTTGCTGGCTACTACTCTTCCGGTCGTAGGTGCACGTGTCCCCGAGGAAGGCAATAAATTAGCCTCTGAGGTGTCAGAAACATTGTCTTCGTCGCCCGATGCGTCGGACTCACGATCTTCGAGGGGTCTCGTTTTATGTCTTTTCTTTCTCCTTGATATGCTATCTTCATCGTCGTCGAGTTCGGTCTCGTCGCTGGGCACCTGATTGTCATGCAGAGTTTCCTTCTCCTCGCCTTCATTATTGATTCCATCTTGGAGCGATCGTCTGTCATCTTCGGTATTCGTCACGGAGCCTCTCTGGGTGACTTTTACGATGTCCTCCGGTCCCTTTTTTAATTCTCCATTTCTACGCGGGTCTACCGCGTTTTTTATGCTCGTGGTCGACAGGGCTTCCTCTGGGCTCTCTCGGGTCGTAGCAGTTACTGGGTCTGTTTTCGCTGGCGGTTCGTTAGGGTCGAGGGCCTCTAATTCCCAGTTACATTCTTCTGTTTCCGTGTAGGGCTGTATGGGTTCGATCTCGTCGTCGGTGTGCGTAATGTCATCGTCCGACTCTTCTTCCAATAAACGTGAAATTTCTGCGTCCGTTAACTTCCGTCTGAATTTGGTTTTGTTGTCATTTATTGGATTAATTCATATTGTGAAAATGTCGTTGGGTGTAATTCATTTTTCTACTGGGTTTCTTGACAATGCGTCGGCGTTGACATTAGTTTTCCCGGCTTTGTATACTATCTCATATTCATACTCGGCTAGTTTTAGTCTCCAGCGAAAGATTTTCGGATTGTCGTCGGTGGCTTTTCTGAACCACGTAAGCGGTTTATGATCCGTCACCACGGTAAAACGTCGTCCATATAAATACGGGCGGAAATGCAGTATCGAATATACAATCGCTAACGCTTCCTTTTCGTACGTGTCGTATCGCTCTTCGACTTGACTTAGAGCTCGCGAGGCGTAGGCTCATGGGTGGTCGTGGTTAATTTCTCCCTGAGATAGGATGCTGCCGATAGCGTAGCCTGAGGCGTCCGTTGTGAGAATAAAAGGTTTGGAAAAATCCGGGTATTGTAATACAGGAGCGGAACAGAGTTTTTCTTTTAGTATTTCAAATGATTCTTGTTGTTCGGTTCCCCACTCGAAAGCATTTTCTTTTCGTAATAAAGCTGTGAGAGGCTTAGTGATTTTCGCGTATCCCTCAATAAATCGTCTGTAGTATCCCGTTAATCCTAAAAATTGACGGATGTTTTTAATGTTTTTTAGAACGGGATAATTACGTACTGCTTCTAATTTTTTCGGATCAGGTCGTACTCCGTTATTCCCAATTATGTGGCCCAAATATGCAACTTCTTTTTTCAAAAATTCGCACTTGTCGGGTTGTAATTTAAAATTTGCGGCCTGTAGGCGTTTCATTAATTCGGGATATATTTTTCCGTGTTCTTCTAAACTGTTGGCGTATATAACTATATCGTCTAAATAGACGAACACGCTCTGTCCAAGGAGTCCGCTTAGTGTGAGATCCATTGCTCGTTGAAAGGTGGGAGGGGCGTTCCGTAGGCCGAAAGGCATTCTCACGAACTCGTAGTGGCCTCGCGGTGTCGTGAAGGCGGTCTTATGTCTGTCTTCCGGGGCTACTTCTATTTGATGAAAACCCGAAGCTAGATCAAATACGGAGAAATATTGCGCTCCAACGAGCTGATCCAGTATGTCATTAATATTGGGAATTGGGTATGCATCGGCAATAGTTTTTTCGTTCAGGGCGCTGTAGTCGAACACAACTCTCCATTTTTTATTACCTTGCGAGTCGGCTTTCTTAGGCACGACCCACACCAGGCAGTTGTACGGCGAAGTGGACGGTATTATTATTCCTTTGCTGAGCATGTCTTCTACTTGTTTACCTATCTCTTCTTTAGTACATTCGGGCCATCGATAACCTCTAGTATTGATGGGAAGATCATCCGTCGTTGGGATGCAATTTCGCAATATCGTTGTACACGTTAATAAATCTCCCGGAATTTGATACAGATGTGCACTTTCTTCCAATAGCATTTCTATACTGTCTTTTTCTTCTTCGTTCAACTCCGTGAGTCTCAATAATTTTTTTATTTGCTCCAAACGATTATTAGATATTTCTTTTGTTACTACATAACACGGGAATTCGTTAAGAGAAGATTGAATTTCTCTATATAAGTTATGACTGCTTAACCTTTGTACTAAAGCAACGTCCATAATTTCGTAATGTATGGTCGAGTGTTTATTGACTTCAATTTGATTTTTCGTTTTAATTTTAGCCCGTTCTTTACTCGTGGGTAGTAGCGCAGTGGCAAGCGGCGAACCCTCCGATGACTTGCCAGGCGTATTTTCATTGTCTCGTGATCTCGAAGTGGCGTTTACGTCACTTATTAATGCAGTTAGTTTGCGATCCCTTCTTTCTATACATTTTTCGAGGTCAATTTCTTCATTTATTTTTGCTTTAAAATCTAATGTTTCTTCCGATTTATTTTCTACGTTTTCCTGGATTTTATCTATTTCAAAAGTATTTTCCTGATTCATTATTTCATTATGCTCCAATTTTTTAATATCGGTCCTAGCTTCGGCCCCTTCGGCGAGCGAGTTGACCCTCATAAATTCTGGGTAGGCCACCAGCGTATCTTCGGCGGTGACTGGCGGCGTCGCCTGCACCCGTGCCTCCGAAAAGTCCGAGTGACACCCTTTTCTCATTGTCTCTACTTCGTCGGTTTTTTTATTTTCCACTACTGACTTACAGCCTTCAATTTCTATCATATTTATTTCCGTGGTTTTCTGAGAGTATTCTTCTGGTTTTTTCGTATAAATTTTATTCAATTGATTTTGATCTTCGCGAACTTCCGGATTAATTTCCTTGAATAATTCCTTATTTGCCAATGGCTTTGCATCGTTAACTCGATTATTACCTTGATTATTCATTATTTCGTTCTTACTAATTTCATTCCTGGGTTTTCTTTCCTTTTCTAATAATTTTTCAGGATCTGAGATTTTCATAGAACTGACTTTTTCGACATCCTCGAGGGATTCTGTCCCTACTGTACATGCGAAATTTATGGTATTCTTAATATTTCTTTGAATCGTTCCTGCCCGTTCTCCGGTGTCAGGTATCTCGATTGGTAATCTACTATTTTTACTTTCATTTTTACTCGATTCATTTCTAATATCTGGTTTTCCTGATTGACAATTGTTTACTTCATCTTTACTGGGATTGGTTTCCTTGAGCGTTTCTTTTTTTAATTCTATCTCTTTACCCGGTAATTGTTCAAAGACTCGATTTTCTACAAGATCGTGACTGTCGACATCCTCGAGGGATTCTGCCCCTACTGTCATTGCGACATCACATAAATTTTCAACTTCAATGGGTCCTGCCCGTTCCTCGGTGTCAGGTTTCCCTATTGCAAGAGAACAAACTTTAATTTCATCATAATTTTCCATATTTCCACAAATTTTCGAGTCATCTACTTTTATCAGGGGCTGTGAAGGATAAAAATCAAAACTTCTTGGTTTTCCACTAGTTTCTGGGTTCTTCGTGTAGTTCATTGTCTGGGCTTCATAATATTTATTTCTCTCTGTATCATTTTTCATTTCGCTTTTCTTTTCGTTTACTTGATTCGGTCTAATCTCGGGAGTTTCTTTCCTAGGGACTTGCGATTTCGTTTCTAATTCACTGCGTGTCGTTGTATTTTTTTCCGGGGATATTTCTCTTTTTACTGGCGATAGTTCTGGTGCGGTTCCGCGTCCTTTCTTTGAATTGTGAAAAGTGTCTTCTGAACTTGATTCGGTTTCGTAACTCTTATTTTTACTCAATTTATTTTCGTTGGAATATTCTCGGGATTCTAATTCCATTACGGGCACATGCAATTCAACGGCCCAATTATTACTGTTGGTGATGTAAATATATGCTTTCCCGTTATTGTTTTTAACAAAGCCATCTTGTATTTCTACGCCTTTTACTGTACTCATTGGAGGTAAATAACCTTCCCTCATGGACAAATTTTTTACTCTTACGTAACACAACTTGGTAGATTTAGCAGGAACGACCATGGTTTCGGGTGTCGCGAATGGTATTATTACGCTTTGCATTTCTAATTGTCGATTTTCGTAGTCAATTTTTACTCTATTTCCATCTAAATAATCGGATCCTAAAATTCCGGCTTCTTTTATCGGAAAATCATAACCGACAACATGGAAGGTAGCATAGCGTCCGTATATTTGAATCGTAACGCAACCGTGCGTGTAGATGGAATTTTTTGTGATTCCCTTTAGTTGGAGTATCTCTCCCTGATCTATCGGGGTACTGGGGTCCAAGAATTGTTCCTTGATAATATTTGGTCCGGCTCCGGTGTCGATCATGAGCAAAACAGGTCGTGTTAACTCGGGAGCTGTCGTCATTACACCGGGCACGCTGCCCTCGTTGTTCAAGTGGATATTAAATATTCGAATTACTCGTACGCTCGACTCGCTCTGCTGGCTGCGATACGGTGGATCGAGCGCTCGACCTGCGTAGTCTCCCTCACCGCGCTCTTGCTCGGGGGACCATTCTCGTTTCCCTGGTTGCCATATCTCGGTCCGTTGTTCGGACGAACGGGACAATCGCGAATAAAATGCCCAAGTTGTTTGCAATAATGACACTTCCCTGAAGGATCTGCGGCGTTATTGGGTCGTTCCATATATTGACGATTATTACCAGCATTATTGGTCAGCGGTTGCGAGTGATTATTACGAAATGGGCAAATATGAGCTCCGTGGCCTTCTTTTTTGCAAATTTGGCATCTTACTTCGTTCGGACTCGGGTATCTCAGATTTTGCGGGACTTGTATTTGCGACGGATGCACTGGTCTGAAGGACGAAGAAGGCAATCGCGAACATTTATCGGCTGTATGGCCGTTGTTTTTGCACAATTGACAAAATGTATTTTTTTCATCTTCTCTTTTTCCCGGGGGAAAAATTTTATAGCATCGATCGGCGGTGTGCCCACGTTTGTTACATACCTGGCAAATTGTTAATGCAGGGGCTTCAGTGTTGGGCTTGCTGTTGTTTAAAGGAGGAAAAATTTTAAAACATTTGTCGGCTGAATGGCCGGTCTTCGTGCACACCTGGCATACGGGTGGGTTCTTTATCTCTTTTCCGTACGATTGGTCGCGTGCTACCTGCGTTTGGGCCGTCTCTTTCCTCACGCACTCCTTGGCGACGTGACCCCTCTTCTCACACAACTGTCACGTCGGCTCTTCGCTCACTACTACATGCACGCCGCGCCGCCCCTCGGTTTTACTAGCCTGGGCCTTAGGTGCCTCCGGCATGGCGCCTCTCAAGATTGCCTGTGAGACTAAATTTTTCTCGATCTGCACCGCCTGCCTAATTAAGTAGTCAAAATCATCGTTCGGAGCTAAGCGTTGTTCGATTTCGGGTTTTAATCCGTGTCGAAAACAAGTAGGCAGACTTTTTCTGGTGTTTTCGATAAATGCTGCTGTCAGCGGGTGATTAATATTTCCCTCATAATTTTCGAGTATTGCCTTTCCCAGATCTCTTATGCGATTCGCGTAGGTTATTACTGATTCTTTGTCGAGTTGATATATTGATCCTAACTCCCCTTGAAGTTGATAAATATTACGTTTAGGTGCGTAAATTTCTTTAAGAAATTGTTGCAACTCAGAAATGGTATCAAAATTTTTCTCTTGTATTGTTCTGCGCGGTTCTCCGATTATTTTTATCCGCACGGCTTTCACTAGATTGACTTCGGCGAGTGGTCCCATCATGGCCAAGGCTTCCCTACATCCCTGAATGAATAAACCGAGTGACATGGTGTGCCCGTCATAATTAGGGATTACCGCTAAGGCATCCCTCAGTGAAAGGGTTTGATTGTGTAATCCCATTTTGTAAATGGGATTTTCGGATTCTTCAGTTATGCCTGCTTTTGGTTTTGTCCCTGGTTCCACGTTTGTGTTTTTATCTGTGTTAGGATGATCTTTAGAACACCCGGGAGCGGGTTCTTTATTTCGGAAAAAATGCGATAGACTTTCTAATAAATTCCTTGGTACGATTTTCGGTCTTTTCAATATTGATTTTACCGCGCGGTTTTGGTTTGTCGTATTCTTCGGGGTGTCGGAAAGAGCCGTTTTATATTCGGTAGCTTCGAGAGGCGTTGAAGTGCTTAAAGGTGTCCCAAATAATCCCGGTGAGGTGTTCGGGAGTGCGTGATTTCCGGTTGATGGGCCCGCGCGACCGGGGGGATTTTTACCTGCCTCGGCGCGTGCCACTTGTAATGACTCGAGGGGGACTTCTGAGCGGTCGGGGACCGAGGGCGGTCTCTCTATTGTTTCACCTTCGTTACTACGATCGCTGGATATAAGTAAATATTGGTTGGTCCCGTGAATGGGGTCTGGAATATATCCTACTAAGGCCCAATTATTTCCAGGGGATTTATTTTCAGTGTTCGAGGGTATTTGTCCGCTGATTCTAATGTGTTCTTGCGTCTGTGTTATTTCGGAAATCTCTTCGGGTGATCTGAAGAAAACTTGTGTTTTATTTAAATCTTCACTATCGACTGATTTTGTGTCGTCACTCTCGTCTACTGATTTCGTATTTTCCCCGTCGTCGGTTTCGATTCCATAAGTTCTCACGCCGTCCTCAGTTATTTCCGCGGATTGTAAATTTTTGTCCGATTCGAAACTAATTCTCACTGTTTTTCCTCCTGTGTGTTCGGGGATTTGTTCGTCTTCCGTAACTGTCTCTGTTGATTCGTCCGATTCTGATTCAGAGGTTTTCTCCGAGTCAGCGATTCCTGGAAAGTCGGGGACGGTTTCTTCGAACGGTCTTTTACCTGCTGTCTCGGGGATTTCGTGGGTTTCGGTCACTGTGTTAAGGGTATTAGTATTGTCTCCTGTTGTACGTCGACTTCGTTCGCAGGGATATGTACTCAATATTTTGTCGTCTAACGGAAGGTTTTTAGAACGAGTCCCGTGCATTTATAATTTTTTTTATGAGCGAGTTCTATGGATGTAATTATATTTGATTTTTTTGTATGTTTTTGCTCTCTTCTTGTTGACCTTTGTTTTAATCTGACATGAATGTGCGCACCACTGAATTATTATTCGAAATATGTTTTTTACCCAGTCGCACAACATTTATAGGTGGAGAAGATTTTATCTCTTGTTGTTTTTAATCTGTTATCGGAGAAATCGGACTTGCAGGAGAGCAGTAAATCTCGGTGTAAGTCGTGTCAATGTTATCTTGGAGAAATTCCCTATGAGTTTTCCACAGTCTGGGGTCTGAAGCCCATATGGAGGATATAACTGGTGGTGTTGGTGTGGGGATGTCAATTGGAATCAATTTGTATTCTTTACAAAAATAATCTTCGATTCGTTTTACTTTGCGTTCTCCGGAATGAATCGACTGTAGTTTTGTTACTTGATATTTTTCTCGACCACGACGTTTCCTTGCCATATACGGAAAAAGGGGGTCGTGGTAGGGGACTAAGAGTGAAACCTCTGTAATCACCTGCCTTAGCTTTAGATTCGATTTCGTTGTTCTATTTCTCAAAAAAAAAATTTCCGTTGAAGGTTTCCGTTTTACTTACCAAACAACGAGATTTGTTCAATAATTATTCAAAGGATTGTAAAAGGTCGTGGGATACGTGTCTGAGTAAGAGGAGCCAGTAAGTTCTATTGGTGAGAGAAGTGCCTTAAGTCCGTCGGGTCTGGGGCGTCGATCTGGCCAGGTAGAATAATTTTACTTTCTATTCGTTTTTGAGCTTGATATTTTCCTGAGGGATCTTCTCAATTGAGGTTTTGATACCGAGTTCTTTTTCCGGTTGATTTTTTTCAAAGAAAGTTTTTTCAAAAATTGTTCTTATATAATTATATTAATAAGTTCTTGAGTGACGGCTTCTAATTCAACAATACGCATGTGAAGCTCTACTAGTTTTTCCAAAGTGTCCATGTAATATATTGAGTAGTTGTTACGAAATTTCAAAGTCAAATTATTGTAAATCGCAAAATTGTTCAGGCCTGTCAAATTATTTAAAGAAGCACTCTTAAGATCCCGGACGAGCCCCCAAAAATTTGTTACGTCAAAAGTGTCGTGGATTTTACTCGAGCGACAATTTTACACGTATTAGTGCGGTTCAGCGTGATTTACCCGTGCTCTGGTCAAGAAGGAAGGCTCCTCCCTATACCACATCTGACGAAGTACACTAAACGCGCAAGCTCTGTTTCGAGTCTAACCTTTCGGAAAATTACTCGGGGACGAGCTGCGAATGCTTCTCCAAAGGGAATTTGACAGAGGTCTGAGATGATGATGATGTGATGATGGCTCGAGACAATGCGCGGATGATATTTCACCGATATAATTAAAAATTTCACTTACCCTTTTTGTATTGAACTGGATGCTGATGCTGCAGATGGAAAGGACACGATCGTAAAGAAACGGTGACACTGAATTTAAGAATGCAACCGTCGAATTTTATTCGTAAAACGAGGAAATTAAATAAACCGATTTTTCTCAACAAAGAATGTTAACATGTAATTAATCGTGATGATGTTCACAAATATCGGCACCTCGTGGTGTAACAAAATTCAGAATTCGGATGTACAAATTTCTCAAAATACGAAGCGTGCGAAATTATAAAATAAAATACAAAATTGGTCGATGCCCGAGAATACAAAACTGTAGAGTCTTATTTAAGTCTATGAACTCCTAAGTCCCCGTTTAGGACAAAGGTTCGAATTACGGAAAATGAAAATCTTGGCGAAGAACGGAATGAATCTAAGTCCGCGGTCGGATTAAAATTCGATGATGATTGGAGCTCGAAATTTTCTAAGTCCGTGTTATGATTTTAAATTCGGAGCTGATTTTCTTCTAAGTCCGCGTTACGATTTAAATTCGGAGCTGATTTTCTTCTAAGTCCGCGTTACGATTTAAATTCGGAGCTGATTTTCTTCAAAGTCCGCGTTACGATTTAAATTCGGAGCTGATTTTCTTCAAAGTCCGCGATATGATTTAAATTCGAAGCTGATTTTTTTCTAAGTCCGCGGTCGGTTTAAATGATTTTTCTCTAAGTCCGCGGTCGGTTTAAATGATTTTTTCTAAGTCCGCGGTCGATTTAAATGATTTTTTTCTAAGTCCGCGGTCGATTTAAATGATTTTTCTCTAAGTCCGCGGTCGGGCAGAAATTCGTCGTTAATTCGATTTGAAAGTTTCGGTCTATGCTCGGGCAGAGATTCGACGTGGGTAGATCTAATTTTCGGGGCGCACTGTCTACTTGTCGATACCCTTTTGTCTTTTTATATGATTGGGTCCCTTGTCTTTTGATTGAGCGATGGTAGGGGTAGTACCCACGTGATCTTCGACTCCCTATCTCATGTTAGAGGAGGACACCGCACTTTTCAGGTCGCGCGTGGCTCCCGTCCCCCGCGCCTGTCCCTTGCCCTGGCTCCACATTTACAACTTCCTCTTTCGTCAATGTCTTCTCGATGTTTCGACCAGGTGTTCACGCTTTTCGTTGGAACTATCTAGTTGTTGCCTTATTTGGACTTCTTCGCTTATAAGTTTATAAGTTTGCTATAGAGTACATTATCTGAGTCCTTGAATTTTTAACAAGATCGCGTTGACCCGGATTTGAATTTACAGACTGTAATTCTCGAATTTGTTGTTGAAAGTTCATCTTCGCTTGTCGTTGCTAATACGCGTTGTTATAAATTTTGTATAAAATTGCAGTTCCATATTCTCGTGAGGACGTATCTTGACTTTCTTAATTATTCTAATTGTGTAAATCCCAATTTATAAATCGTTGAACCTTCTACCATTTTGTTTATATTAACAAGTATCCTACCGAATGTTATAATTTTCAAAAGTTATTCGTATCTAGATGTATGAATCCCGATTTTATAAACTATTAATCCCTTTACCATTTTCTTATGTTAACAAATTATCCTACTGAGTGTTATAACTTTTAAAAGTTATCCGTATTTAAATGTATGAATCCCGATTTTATAAACTATTAATCCTTTTACCATTTTCTTATGTTAACAAACTATCATGGTGAGTTATATAATTCTTAACAATTGTTCGTGGACAATTTAGTCGTTTTTGCCTCTTTATCTTACGGGGCTCCGTCTTTTGAATTCCAAAGGTTCCTTGAGACATTGATTATTTCGTCTTGTTGCATTCTCTTATTCTTTAATCTGTGCATTTACAGGGGTCTTCAAGAAAAGCGGAAGAATAGTTTTAGTTATCTGGCCAGACTATAACTCCATTGCGCACAAATCATGATTTCCGAGACGAAAAATTAAACAACGATTTTGGTGAAACGTAGGGCATTCACCCGGTGTTCTCATAATCTTCTAGCTATCAGGGCTAGGTAGATTTATTTTATTTCCCTTTTTTGTAACCACAGGCGGGTTCGGCTGCAACGAGTGATCGAGGATCGTTAAGAGGCGTGGTAACGCAAGGCCAGCGGCTGACGGTCGATAACCGACCCGCCCAGTTGCTTCTACACTCAGCAAAAAAATTAAGGGAGCAGTTAAATTTTACCGTTTTTTCACTGATTTTTGAAGCGCTGTAAGTTTGTGAAAAATGATCGAATCGTAATAAAACAAAATGCGTTTTAAAGCTTCGTACCTCTAGTTTGAAAATCAATGCAGTCTTTTTTTTTAAGCAACACGCTCGGCATGAACCTAAGGAATAGCGGGAAGGAAATTTTCTCAAATTTTTTGTCGTTTTCAAAGTCGTCCACGGGCACAAAAAATTTTTGTCTGGCTTTGTCAATACTGGGGTCCTTTAGCCTGGTTCTTCAGCTTCAAAATGGTGTTTTGTTCATCTCTGTACGACCATTTGTCGCTGAGATATGGGCATTTAAAGGAAAAAGGAGCTTTTTACGTAGATCATCAATATCTCATGAACTAATGATCGCACAGCGAGCTAAAGGTAGGTTTTGTAAACTGGAAGAAATGCTCTAAAAGTACCTTCTGGTACTTTAGAGATTTTATTTTTTTATGTAACCTTAATATTGATTTGAAAAAGACCAAAAAAATGGACTTTTTCCCCGTTTTGGAAAATCCACGTCAACTTGGCAGATATTGCGATAATGACTCATGTTTTTAGGATTTTTTTTAGTTCAATACATGCCCAACGACCCCCCAAGATTAAAAAATTTATGTGCTGAACCGTTGTTTTTTCCCGAAGCGTCAAAGTTTTATCAAAAATTAAAGGAACACTTATTGTTCCTTAAATGGCATTTAATGATGACTAAAATTTAAAAAAAACTTTTCCGTTGTTTTTCTCACGGTTTCGCAATAACTACTCTTTTAATCTTTGAAAAAGAGAAAAATTAAAAATTTTGAATTTTTCTGAAAAAAAAAAGTTCGTAGGCATTTTTTTTTTTTTTTTTGTTTTTCATTTCAAAGATTGTTCATAAGAAATTGTGAGAAAAATACCGTTTTTTAAGCAAAAAAATTGCAACAAGACGAGAATGCAACAAGACGAAATAATCAATGTCTCAAGGAACCTTTGGAATTCAAAAGACGGAGCCCCGTAAGATAAAGAGGCAGAAATAGTACATTGTGCGACTAGTGCGCGAAGTAGGCGATTCACGACGAGTGTGAAGTTTGCCGCCCGAGCGAAGCGAGGGCGGCAATCACACGAGTCGTGAATCGCCTACGCGCACGTGTCACACATACTATTTTTTGAAATACGTGTGTGCGAGTTCGTCTTCGAGTGCCTGCGTAGCAGGCGCGAAGTAGTCGATTGTCACATGTTATTGGAGAATTTATTCGCACACTCCGATCAGTGCGCGAATTTTATTCGCGCACTGTTCGGAGTGTGCGAATAAATTCTCCAATAACATGCGAAAATCGACTATTTCGCGCCCGCTACGCAGGCACGAGAAGACGAACTTCGCACGCACATATGTCAAAAAGTTTTTTTTTTATTTTAGTCATCATTAAATGCCATTTAAGGAACAATAAGTGTTCCTTTAATTTTTGATAAAACTTTGACGCTTCGGGAAAAAACAACGGTTCAGCACATAAATTTTTTAATCTTGGGGGGTCGTTGGGCATGTATTGAACTAAAAAAAAACCTAAAAACATGAGTCATTATCGCAATATCTGCCAAGTTGACGTGGATTTTCCAAAACGGGGAAAAAGTCCATTTTTTTGGTCTTTTTCAAATCAATATTAAGGTTACATAAAAAAATAAAATCTCTAAAGTACCAGAAGGTACTTTTAGAGCATTTCTTCCAGTTTACAAAACCTACCTTTAGCTCGCTGTGCGATCATTAGTTCATGAGATATTGATGATCTACGAAAAAAGCTCCTTTTTCCTTTAAATGCCCATATCTCAGCGACAAATGGTCGTACAGAGATGAACAAAACACCATTTTGAAGCTGAAGAACCAGGCTAAAGGACCCCAGTATTGACAAAGCCAGACAAAAATTTTTTGTGCCCGTGGACGACTTTGAAAACGACAAAAAATTTGAGAAAATTTCCTTCCCGCTATTCCTTAGGTTCATGCCGAGCGTGTTGCTTAAAAAAAAAGACTGCATTGATTTTCAAACTAGAGATATGAAGCTTTAAAACGCATTTTGTTTTATTACGATTCGATCATTTTTCACAAACTTACAGCGCTTCAAAAATCAGTGAAAAAACGGTAAAATTTAACTGCTCCCTTAATTTTTTTGCTGAGTGTAGTTTCGTCTATCGCCGCTCGCTCGAGTGGCGTAGGTGACTTTTTCTAGAGAGCTTAGTGTTTTGAAAAATCGGGCCCTGTTGTACCATCATCCGCACTCTTTTACTTCGACTGGCCCAGCGCTATCTGTTAACAGATATTGTAGTTTCCAGGGCCTGCAGGGACCGTTGCTGGTATAATTGCTTACCGAATGCCCCCCTTTCGCCAGGAGTCTCGAAACCCATGACTGAACTAGGAGTTCGTTTGTGCGAATAGCGCGAAGTTACGGCCTGACGTAACATTGTACCGGATTTTGTGAGACGTTGAAAGCTCTGCGCTGCATAATCATTTCCCTATGAAATGGGGCGAGATAAGGAGTATTGGGTCTTGTTGGGGTTAAAGTCCAAGTGACTCCGGTGGGTGTGGATGTTGAGGTGTTTGGATTTTGTTGCATGTTGAGTTGACGGCGTCGAATGAAAAAATGCGGACCGTCAGTAGATTGGATTGTTGGTTTAGTCTCGTAATCAGTGTTGGAATCTACTATAATACAGTCGTCAGGTGACACAGTTAACGATGTCTTTTTTTATGGACAACATTTGGATTTAACTCAGCGGTATTTTCGTAATATAAAAGGCGAAAGATTAATGGGCGCGGGGGTGATTTGTGATGATTTAATGGTTCCGTTACCTATCCCTTGTCATTGCTGATTGTATTCAATGATTTCAGGATCTTGTTCTTCAGGTACCAGAGTATCGTTTCGTAATGTATATAAAATTCCGCCTAGTCGAATTGTTTTGCCGATTTTCTCACCGAGGATTTCTTTTAACAGTGATAATTGTGCCTCCGGTAATTTTTAATATGTTGTTGGGGCTGTGGCCGTAAATCGTATTGGTGCTGCAGCTTCGGCGACGGTCGGCCTTCTCGAATAACTCCTCCTTTTTTTTACGTTTCGCCCTGTGGTCGGGGCCTCTTCTGAATAATTTTATTTTCTGTATTGAATTGTACAAAATAACCGATTACTTATTTATCTAAATAATATGGCTTATCTTATTATCTATCATGTGAATTTACATTTAATTTGGCGCATTACTGTAACATAAAATAAACCATATTGTTTATAATAAACCATAAACCATATTGTTTAGATAAATAAGTAATCGGTTATTTTGTACAGTTCAATACAGAAAATAAAATTATTCTAAAGAGGCCCCGACCACAGGGCGAAACGTAAACAAAAAGGAGGAGTTATTCTAGAAGGCCGACCGTTGCCGAAGCTGCAGCACCAATCCGGTAATTTTTTCCATTCGGGAGGGACCCAAAAATTATTTTTTGTATTCTTTTTTCCATTCACGGTTGTTTTCCAATAGTGAGTAATACTTTGCAGATTTAATGACTCGGGCAAATGCGGTCGGTTGATACTTATGTGTGGGTATGTCACCTCGGGTCTCAGCGCGTGCCAGCAAGGGGTAGGCTCACGGGCCGCGGGCCATTCATCTATTCCGGCCAGGGGAACGTAGGCTGCTTCTTCCTCGGCAGGTATAAGCTTGTTGACGACCCAGCGATAGCGCTTCTGTCCCAAAATTATTTCTTCAAATGGTCGATCTCGCAGCAGGTTGATCCAAGGCGTAATGCAGTTTTTGCTAGGCTTTTCAATTCAGGCGGAACGTAAAGTTCGTAAGCCCTGTGTGCGAGGTCTAACCAGATGCTGATTTTCCAGTAACAGTAAAGCATTTCTGAACCCGTCTTGGTCCTTTTCAATTTCCTCGAATGGATTCGGATGGGTAATTCGGCTTCGTCCGGATTGCAATATCGTTTCCGTTGACTTCTAGTTCTAAGTCCAGGTGATAGTTCACTATGACCTTGCGATATTCTTGACAATAATAAGCAAATCATTATTACATTTCCTTTTGTTAGTGTAAACATTAAACAGGAACTTCCTGAGTGTTCCTTTTTCTACTTTGTTGCTGAAAGTTTAATTACTTAAACCTTCTTTATATATAAACAAAGCATGCGTCATGCTGTTATTTTGGCGGCCCTGCGTAATAGGCTCAAGCGACTAATAATGTACCCAGTTCTATTGAACGTGCAAGGTTGCTAAGTTGCGTAATAGATTTATATGTTTTTTTTTAACTTGTGTATCTGTATTGTTATTATTGTTGCATATATAAGTTTTATTTTATTTTATTAATTTACTATTTTTTTGTTATTATTTTTAATTATTTTATTATGTATTTTTTTCTCCCATTTTCTTCGGTTCTCTTTTTTATGTTTATGTACAAAATCTGTGCGTTGTTTTTTGTTACGATTTTCGATTTTCTTCTTTTTCTCTCTCCTATTTTTTTGTTTTTGTTTTTAGCATCATTTTCGATCGGACCTCGAGTCGTTTCCTGTCTCGACATGCTTGTAACTTCCTTCGGATTTGGTTAATAATTCAGGGTAGAGTTTATTACTTTCGTTAGAGGTATAGGGTAATTGATTCGGGTTAACGTTTGTTTTTGGTGCCCTTTTTTCGTGCAATTCTAATGTGGACATTTCTGGAGATTTAATTATGGGTTTGTTACCAGCCCATACTAATAATAGGGGAGGTGTGACATGATTTTTCGAAAAACTGTTGTATCTTGGCGGGAGAAGGTCCTCGGGGAAAGGAACTTTAGTAGAATCTTCGGGTACACGGTGTATTTCGTTGAGTTCACGAACTCGCGAATCGAATCCAAAATTTACTCGCTCGAAGGAATATTGGCTAGACTCTTCTCCGGGAGGCATTAAATTCTGGTAATCTTGGGGTTGGCGTGGTTTCGTATCATCGGTAGTATTTTCAGTTTTTTTAGGTGTTTTTGTTGGTAGTACATCGGGTGGGGTTTTTTTGGACTATCTGAGTCCCAGATAGCTCCAATAAGATAGATGGACCATCCGTACACTGTGTGTAAAGCGTAACCATGAATAAGTGTGTCAAATATTAATTTTATTCCGCGAAATACGAGTCAAATTCTGATGACTCCAACGCACACATTACCGAACGCGGATAAATATCCCCAAGTTTGATCCCACGTGAATTCGATTATTTTATTGATTGCTTTTTCGGCAAACAACTTAGCGATGCACCCCCTTGCGTAATAGTGGACTGTCCCGAAATTCTACGTGGAACTGAATTAAGAATTGCCGGTCGTTCGGCGGGGAACATAATATGATCCCTCAGCTCGTCAAGGTCCTTTTGGGTGTAGATACAACTAGTGGCTAAGCTATTAAGATTTCGGTAGTGCCAAGTGGGCATCCTTAGAGGTTTTACGACGTTCGGGGGCAAGGCCCTTACGGGATTAGGCCCGATGCTATACCAAGCTCCGTCTAACAGGTACATGGGTGACACTAATATATTACAAGTGATTTGAACGCCTAGATTAGTCAATGTGTGTGCGAGGAGCAAAATAATAAGTGGTGTTTCCTAAAGGTACTGGTAATTGATCGTAACAGTCATTCGTCTCGAATATTCTGACGTCTACAGGGATGCATTTAATTATATGGGCTACTTCGTCTGCCATAAGAGCCATACAACCGGGTTTTTTTATAACGTTATAGGCGAACTCGTCGGGAGAGCGCCGTGCAATAGTAAGAGCGTTTTAAAGTACTTGTCTTTCGAGATTGCAGCATTGCAGCAATATATTTCGATACATTTGTTTCATTTGTGTACGAACATGTTTTTCTACATAAACGAATTTTGAATTTACATACGCAAAAATATCGAAGTTATTTACGGTCATTGTTTCTTTTTTTAAAAACGGGTTGGTTTTTTCGATTTCTACGATAAGAAGATTCGGGTGTTTAGTGCGTATTAATGTGTATCCGCAGATAGTGATTCCTTGGCGGTAAGTGCAAATACAATTTCTCCTTCAGACATGGAATATACTATTTATTTAAACTTATTATTTAAATCTTCGGTTTGATCTGTAAGACCTTCATATAAAAGACCGTATCTTTTGGTTATGCATGAATCTTTGGGGAGAAGATCCCAGTAAGTGTCTGGTCCGTCAATATCAACGCAATGTCCTTCGTCTAGATCGCATTGCGTGCCAGATTTCAAACGTGTTTTGTTAATTAATGTATTTTTGTTAATTAAGTTAACATTCGCGGTGTAATCTCTTAACGCTATTTTGACGGTCCCTTTTACTATAACGCTTCCCCAACTTACGTAAGGATCGGTGTAATAAACTGCTTAGCACGAGCCGTCTGGTCCTACATCGCCAGCGAGTACTATAGGTCTGCTAATTATTTGGTTAGGGCCAATGCCATTAATTTCGGTTCGACCGATTTTTATCGCTTCCGTGCGGTGCATCTGACGGCACAAGTAGTAAGGGGCAGGTATAGGGAGACGACACTTCCCCCTCCCCATACCTGCCCCTGTCTGGGCCCCTGGCGCCGGTGCTAGACAGAGAGAGGGGGAAGAGTGGGGGTAAATTCTCCGAGTTCGGATTGGTCTAAAAATCCCCACTCCTCCCCACTCCTTCGGAAACATTTTCCCTGTAATGTTTGAGAGGAGGTGGCAGTAATTAGCATAATTCCCCGAGATTTCATTGGTCTAAAAATCCCCTCTCCTACCCACTCCTTCGGGAAAATTTTCCCTGTGTCGTCTTCTTCGAGTGCCGCGACGGCTGTGAGTGGGGTCGTCTGGCGTGGGCCTTGATTTCCCGAGCGCTGGTTGGCTGTTAAGCCCGTGGAGCTGATTTCCCGTGCGTTGATTGGTCGGTTGAGATTTTGTCCACCGCGTCAGATTTTCGAGGTAAAATCGAGCGCGATCGTGCAGCAGCAGCCGTCGGTATTATAGATTTTTAGCCTACGATCGGTAATTCGCGATTTTCGATGATAAGTTTACCTGCTGGGGGATGATGGTAAATATATCCGGTCGGTAATTCGTGAAATGAAAAAGTCGAATTTTCTCGAATAATAGATTTATTTTAAACACTGTAACGCGAATGCTTGTTACCTATTTCACCAACTGTCATTAATTTGCCCGGCTGCTTTTCCCCCTTTCTATTTGCTCCGACGAACTGGGCGCCAGGCGCTTTCGCGCCGGGGAAAAATCAGCGATGCTTTTCGGCAAACTCAAGCCCGGTTAATGCAGCCTGGAGTGTGGTAGAGTGTGGTGGGGGGGGGGGGGGTAAGACGGTTGAGGCTCGGCGGACAAACACAAAAAAAAATGAATAACTCCCAACCAAAATCACGAGACGCACAGGAATTATTTATTCACTTCGGATTTGACACAATAATTGCAAAATACAAGAAGAAAAGTCTCGTAAAATTCACATTGTCGTGACCAAAACTGTCACTAATTACTCTTACAATTATTCCCTACGAAGTACCGGAGATGCAACCGGATCACGCCTCTTTAACTCGGCCGAAGGTCACGTCTCTACTTGCGGAACGGTCGCGCGTTAAAACCACGATAATCTCCGCGACAAACGATTCCCTTGTTCGGGACGCGACACAACAAAAAATACAATATCAAATAAATCTCGGCGGTTAGATGCAACTCGACGCGTGACCTTCGCGCGCTCACTCACACAATAATCGGTCCGCGGTTCAACGCGGAGGCGCACTCCCGCCAACACACAACGCACGATAAACTAAACCTATGGCTTTTCCCGCGACCCGGACTCAAAGCGGCGTTAATTATGTTCGCCACGTAATACAACAGATTTTTATTCATCAAATTACTCGAGGAATTCTGCGCGTTAATATATTCCAGGCTCCGAACGCGACACTTCCGACACGCGGCTACTAACGCGGGCGACGCAACACAATTTCGCCGAACAAAGTATTCTCCACGCGAGCGGGAGGAAAAACGCGATCGGCGCGACCAAAATGCTAGGGCACCAACACGTGCTCAAACGAGCGTCGAACGACGCGAAACCGGAGAGAGAATAAACGAGAGAAGGCTTACCGGACGTGCACCTGATCCGCAAATCCCTCCACACGATTTTTCCTCAGATCCGCCTCGGACTCCGACGGTGCAACGGATGGACAGCGCGGTACAAATCCCAAGTTTCCTCGGTATTGACAGGCGTAGCTCGGCACGTCCTGCTCGCTCGATAGATCCATGGAAAAAGCCCTGAGATGTTACTCGTAATCGCGCTCGCGGACACTGATCCCCACTCTTTCCCCATTACCAAAATTCTTGTCCCTAATCGGGGGTAACGCGACGCTCGCTTTCGGTACCTGGCGCCACGCGTAGGCCTAGGCGCTAAGATCGCGGATTTTCGCACGCCCTGCGGGCTCGGTAGTACACTGCGCTACCGATTCAGCCGACCGTTTAATTTTCGGAGTTCAATTTAAATACGCTCGCGAATCTTCCTCCGAGGGCGACGGTTTCGGGACCGATGCCTGAACTCCTACGGGGCAGGGGGGGGGGGAATCCAGTGCGATTTCCGCGAGCCGATGCCTGGTGGAGGGCGAGCGGAACGTCCGCTGATGTCGTCGAGGATGTGACGCTGATTTGACGCGTCGAAGGGACGGAACCGGCTGGGCGCGCACGTCCGCCGTTATTCTCTCTTTCTCTCTTTTTCTCGACTTTTCGCTCGAGGATACATGAAAAAAAAGAAGCAAACGAAATTCCCTATTAATAAACCTTCTTATTGCCTAATTACAGCCCAACGAGATTCGCCATCGAGCCACGGAACGAGGAGGACGAGCCGAGCTTTGTAACCGGCCATTTGCCGCGTTACAACACATGATATTGTTTGTGCGTGCGTGTAAAGATATTACAAGTGTTCAGACTGCGGTTGAATGGTAGATTTTTTTTATGCTCAGGCGTGGTTTGGGCCGTGGTACACCGGACTCTGTAGGTGGTGGTTCAGCAGCTTATTGTATGCAGGTCTTGCATTCCTTCTTGGTCGGAAGATTGCCATCGATTTGCATGTATAGATCTGGCAAGTTCGTGAGATCTATGCAGAGTTGATACGATGATACCTCGGGGTCCAGTTGAATATGTGTTGGTAGTTTATCCCAGAGAATAGGGATATAGTTGCCCCAGTGTTGTATCAGCAGTGGTTTGGGTACGTATGCGAATTCCTCTCGCGTCATCAGTCGATGGCGAGTATACCACTGATGACTTCCATCATGTTGTTGCAGTGTTACAGCTACTACAGTTCTTTCGAAAGTGTGTTTAATAGCCCGATGTGCGGCTGCTTTTATACCGGAGCCGGAGATGTTGGTGGGGGCGGGGGAGGAGGAGGAGGAGAAGGATGGTGGCGCCGGTGGTGGTATTTTTTATAAGTCACGACACGTACATTTTTTCATTTTTATTCGGGTGTTTACAGATGGCATCCGAAACGGGCTGTATAGGTTTGTATACACGCTATATTACACATATTGCCGGCCCCTTCAAGCACATTGGATCGTCTATTTCTCGCATAACGTTTTTCGCGTTTTAGATGTTTCAGATTTTTGTAGTAGCGTCGTACAATATTATCATTTTTCAGCTTATCTGCCGAAAATAGACGTAGAAACATAGCCAGGCTATAGCCCCGAGACATATAATCAAGAAACATAGCACAGTACTCTCCACACACTCGAGACTTGATTGGTTGTAGAGTTCTTGTATTCCACTCGTAGGTTGCGGTGATTCAACGTATACGTTTATGGTGTTTGTTAACGATAGGGGGTAGCCCGTAGCTGTCGAAGAAGATACCTCGGCCATCGTTGTCAACGTACACGGCAACCCAGTGCGTCCGCGGTTTGGTATGATCGTCGGTATTGGCAACGACTGCAGCGGGTCTAGACCAGCGACTCGGGATACGATCGGCGGGAAACACTCCTTTCGTCTGTGGCGGAATGTGTTGTAGTGCTTTCAGTACGTTCAGACTGTTCATTATATACGCTCTCGGGTCCCTGGTGGGCACGACGTCGGTGTTGATGCTGGTGCTGATGATGATGATGATGATGATGATGATGGTGTCCACCACCACGTGTGGCGATCAGTGTTGCCTGTCGTTTCGGCGGTGGTGGTGGTGGTGGGGCTGAGCGTAGAGTTGTCGCGCGAAAAAGGGCGACTATTTCGTCGTCCGCGGGAACCGAGCCGTCACAGGTGCTTGGCGTGACACTGTTGACACCCTTCGCCGCTACCTGAAATATATACCCCTGACCCGCAGCGGCAATCTCCGACTCGGTGGGCATCGTGATGCGGACGGCATTTTTATCTGTGTCATCTGGTCGGCTCTTCCGGGGCACCGATCCAAGTGGCTCGGAATAAATTGGATTGGTCGTATCGACAAGCTGTGTTTGAAGAAAACGTTTTAGTTTTTCCACGTTATTTAAGGCACATCTCACGTTATCCTCCCGCGCGACGCCGTGATAAATGCACCATGTGTCGTACGGGGGCATTTTCTTGAAACTCGGTCCCCCGAAATTCTCCAGGTTGATAATGTCTCGTCCAAGTATATCTTGTAGAATTTCGGCTTTTTGGGCTCCGCGCGTGTATATGCGTATGGCGTAGCGACACATGGCTCTCAGGTTAACGTAAACTTTCCACAATGGCGTATCACCGTCCACCCACTCGAGTCCATGATGGTAGCACGTCAGTTGATTATTGCTGCCTCGTATTGCTTTTGGTAAATCACCAAAGCCGTATGGTGCTTCAACGACCCAGTGGCCGATATTATCGCCTTGTAGTGTTGTCACGGCAATCTCTTTAGGAAGGAACTCGCCTTGTTTTCCGTAAAGGGCCTGAATATCCACTATAGCGTCCATGATGAGATGTAGCGATGAACTGTTGTCGAGCATACGTGCGTAGAGGCTCTTAAAGACCATTCATGAGACGAGTCGGTTGCGCCCTCTCCGTAACATCTTGACAGCGGCGGCGGCGACGGCTGCGGCGACGGCTGCGCCGGCTGCGACGATGTAGGGGTGAGATTTTTATCTTTTCCGGTGCTCAGGCACTAAAATCGGTGATGACTTGACGGGCTGAATCAATTTCAATACCGTTGTCGTATTCGGCGTAAACGATACAGTTTAACGTTGAGTTGAGAGGTTTAGCGAAGCGTACTTCAATTCGTACGCTGCCGTGTCTCACGAGATTCCAGTGCGTGAAGCAGTTTGCCGATAAATCGGGTGTTAAGTCAAAGGCAAAGAGACAATAGCCTCTAGCGTATGCTTCGCGATCAATGTCCAATCCATCATTTTGAAAATGTATTCCCGTGCCGGAGAAGAGGGTGTGATAGCTCTGAACCCATGTGTCCTTACCGCCAAACTCCGGTTGAAGCGGTTTTCCCAGTATCTGCTGGCCGTCCACGTAGAGCGATAGATAATTTATCGAGGTGTTTTGGAAATTGAAGGGGTTGAGTGTCTTGTCACCGTTGAATGCTTTATTGTAGACAAAGTCGAGAATGATGAGTTTCGGCAGTTGTCCGAGTATCACATTATCCAATGTATCACCGATAATTCCACTATGCATGATGAATGATTTAACCTTCACTCGCGTTATAGGGTACTTTGCGGTTGTCTTGGCCAGTGTTTTTGCGTGTGCGATAAGCACACCAGGATTAATTTTCGCTCGACGCACCATCAGAGCCACATCGCTTAATCTAACTTTGTGCATAATTCCCTGTACTGGTGCTTCCATAAGACAAAAATCGTCTTTCGAGCGTACGAGTCGTAGACGCACTTCCATGCCGTTTAGTAGAAATTTATCCTGATTAAAAACGTCGCAGTGTAAATGCCCAATCATATCGAGAGTTTTACCGCCTTTAATATACCTCGCCCTTAGCTCTTGGCCATTATTGGTTTTCGTGCCGGGCAGTGAGTCAAAGCCACCTGCGTCGTCGGCGTACCACAGGGCGGTCGTGAGATGCGATTGTTTAGCCACAGGCCCGTAATTCAACAATGTCTCAACATAAGCCCTGTATGCGCAAGCATTATTGGGCGGTGCAACGAGTTTTTCATTGAAAAACACGTCGACATGATTGAAGAGGCTGTGTAAAAAGTTATTAACAGGTGCTACTTCGTAGGGTGAGTCACCGTTTGCTAAAACTTTGAATTGTACATAGAGCATTGTGAGGGCTAGGTCAAGGTATTCCTCACCGTGGCCAGGTATAACGAACTCGATGGGCCCGTCGTCCGAGGGCGAAGAGACGGGTTTATAGAGGACATATTGTGACGATCCGATGGACGTTTGTGTCGGTGGTATGGTGAATAAGTCGAGCTCCGTCTTCATGCATTCACACTAGTGTGAGTGTAGAAAAGACATGTTTAACCGAAGATATCGCAGGGTCTTTTCCTTTTTTTAGTACTACCGTCTCGCCCGCGTTTCTTTGTCACTTTTCCCCTCGCCGTCTTGCGACTGCTGCTGCTCTTCTTCTTTCATCTCTTCTTCTTTGTCGCGGCCGCCGTTGATGATGCACCGCTTTTCCTTTTCGTCGCACGCTTTCTCGTCGAGATACGCGCGCGTGCACGACCCGTTAACGACTGCATCGTCCGCGTCGCGAATGCATTATTATACCTCGCGCCGTTCATGAGTAGAGAGATTTTTTCGTTGGCTTTTCGGGCTAAATTTTCTCCCGATTCTGCAGCGCGCCGTTTGAACGACTCCTTCAACGGTATATGATTGCCGCTCACATCCTCGATGACGGCTTTAGCGCCTCGTGTCAGTAGCGGGAGTACGCTCCTAAAGATTCCACCGAGGAATCTGCCGATACCGTGCCCTCGTTGATACGGTGCGCCGACAAAGACTTTGCCTATACGACTGCCACCTCCAACTTGGTTATCATAGTATGCCGCGTAATGGGTCACCATTGCACCGACGGCTCTGAGGAGCGCTCGCAAGCGCGAGTTTACGCGATTCGCTTAAAGTGAAGCGTTACGGTTATCGATCTCGACTGTGCGAAAGCAGTTGCTTAATAATGGTAGACAATTTGGCGGTGAAAAACGTTTTACTTGTGTCGAACCATATGCGTAGCGTATTATCAAATTGACTATACGTAATAGAGCGGCCTGAGTATCGCCCACTGTATAGGGTATACAGAAATCCGTGTAGACAAAGAGCTGTTCAGGTAGAGCTCGAGAGATGGACGCGGGAGTTTGTGCCACGTATTGGCGTCTACGCTTGAATCGGAGGTATGAAGACTCGCCAGACTTCCACTCGTTAGTACTGTGACGTGATTTTTCGGAATCACGGTCACAAGATTTAGTTACCGGTGGGTTCGAGTATTTTTATGGTACGGTTTAAGTTCCGTGGCTGTCGCTCCTCGTATCGCCACGTTCCCTTCGTTTGTCGATCCCGTGAGTTTCGCGATGTGTTGGAGTTGCGGGTCGGTCGCTCGACTCTATTGCGGGGACGAGAGCTCAACGAACCGAGCATCCCAACAGAGGAGAGCGTAAAGACGACTGTTCGCGAGGTGCAGCGAGCGTCCGGTGTAAATCCGGCGCCCTGAGAGGCGAAAAATGCACTGCGCTGGAGAGAAGGTAGTTTTTGTGTTTGGGCAGAGGGCGGAGCAGCCCTCGTACCCTTCGTTGAGAGTTGCGTAATCGCCCGCTCTCGCGCTAAGCGTTGAGGGAAGTGCTCGCGCGGATACGTCACGAGTTACCGGCAGAAATGCACTCTCGTGCGATTATTCGGCGATAAGAGTGAGGGCAGTAGCTCCCGGGCAAGGGAATTTGGAAATAATGATAATTGCGCGGTCAAGGCGATCGCGTATATTAGTCAGTCGATCGCGGGCCACCGCCGAGGTGCCTCGCGGTATTAACGCGCGCTCCCGTGTTGACAGTTTTTCTGTCTGTGTCGCTCGCTCGCGTACGCTACTCGGGCCACGCGCTCGCCCGTACGCCCGTTCTCGTGTGTGATTTTGCGTTCGCGATCTCGTGCTCGATTTCTCACGAGAAATCGTTGTGTTCTCGCGCCGTCTCTACGGCAGACCAAATGCAGTTCAGTGCATCGTGTTCCGTGCATCATGGAGATGCAGTTCCCGCAAGTTTTCCGAAAATTATCCGGTGAGTTTTCCGTTCGAGATTTGACTCGAACGGTCAGTGTTCGCGCGTTGCAGTGATGCCGCGCGGCGCAACCATGTGCCGAGTTCCGTGCACCCGCCGCTCCGCCCTTGGATATCGCTCGTGTCGTTGTCGCCGCCCGGGGCCAGTTGGTGAGTCGTTCTCGATTGTTTTCTTCGGCGATCGAACTATTTCTGATCGCCGTTCTCGCTAGGTGTTCGATCCTCGTGATATCGATCACGATTTTTCGCGTTTTCCGTGAGTTTTCGACACGATAATAATAATTGAAGATTATTATTTTTCCGGTTTTCGGAATTTCAATCAATGATTAGAGTTCGCGTTTGATTATGTTTTCGCGATAGGCTATTTATTGGGCCATTACCTTGACCCTCTCTACCACGACCTAGCAGCCTGAGCGGCCGGACATTTCCGCAACCGTCCGCCCTCGCGAGTGCATCCAGTTGCGTTTGTTAACTTCACGCGACCCCAAAAGTTAACTAAGCTACCGTTTCCGTTAATGTTGTTCCCGATCGGTAGTTGTGCTCCCAACATCCGAGTTTTTTTTGGTCGCGTCGAGCCTGCTCAACTCGACGCGCGGGGCATACCGGTTTGTTAATTCCGGTGACACCAAAATTAACTGGCGCCATCGGGTTTGCGGATGCGCAGGCGTGAGTGGACGGCCGAAGGTGACTTTACCGTTCGTGATGTTTACGATATTCGCGTTCGCGCTTCCGCTCACGAAAAATACGTCACAGTACCGATGTTTTCAGTAAAGCCTAGTATACGCTGGACCTTCTCGCTAACGCGTAACACATTGTTTTGCGATGCAATTTCATTGCCACACTTTACCACCCACGTGTCACTCGCAATAGCCACGTAACCACTTGCATTTTCGGCATTGACTATTTGTATACCGGCCTCACGTAGGCCCGGTATATTGTTCATCCGGGCCATAAGATCTTCGTGGTTTTTGTAAACACCATACGGTATGTTAACATTCTTAAATTCTAAGTTGTTATCGCACGGTGTCCATTGCATCATCGTGCCTTCTTGCTGTAATTGCGTCATTGTGCAGGGTATATGTATTTCCGATAAACCCATGGTCCACTGACCGTTGAGCAGTACTTCACGTGGAATTCGTGTAATAAAATGCGTTGTTGTTTTATCCGGATAATAGTGCATACTGCTATTACTCGGTAATACGAGATAAAAGCTTTCGTCGTTGTACATAATGACGGTTACGGTCGACGACGACGACGACGACGGGTGGTCTCGAGAGCGCGCGCGCGCCGGCGTTTGTCAGGTGTCGAGGGTGTAGGCGTTAGTCGCAGGTATCCAAGAGTTTAATTTCGAGGGGTAGCCAACCCAGCTGACGAAAAGTTGTTTCTTCGCGCCTCGTCCTTTGGTCCGTAAGATACGATCGATTTTAAAATCTTGATCTGCAGTCAGGCGTTTCTGGTGCACAGGTGTTATTTCCTCGGTGTAGAAGAATCCATCGATTAATTCTCCCTCGAGATCTCGTAGTTCGTAAATTTGTATTTATGACGGGTCGTGACTTTGTCGATTTGAAAAATGTCTTCACTCCAATTTCGCTCGTAACCCTTCTCGAAGGTGCCTTTTGTTCGACTAATCCTCACGTACTTACCGCGGTTGTATTTAAACTTAGTGTGACGTCTTTTTTCACGTTGCTTCACCGCCGCGTTTGTCATATTCTCCAGTGCGACATTGGCATTGTGTAGAGTCTCAGCAGTCGGTTGCATCTTAATTGAATAGTGTCTTGCGTGATTATAGGCATAAGTACATTTTTGTAATACATCGATGTATCGTCGTGTATTTCGATGTGTAAAGTAGCGCCACATTCGTTCTTTTAGTGTGCGATTAAAGCGTTCGACAATTGCGGCTATTAGAAGTTTTTTTGAATCTCCAATTAAAAAAAATATTGAGAACATGGAATACGTGCGAAATTATCCTGCGCACTGGCTGGATGGAACTTATTTCATCCACATCGTTACTGTGGATACGCCTTACCTGATTTACGCATTTCGACACGACGAGTCGACGGCTGGAGAGGCGTTTCCGCGGATCGCTGGTACTCGTCAGAATTGCGAGTCAGCTCTTCCGGGACGTAATTCGCGACACCAGCAGTAACCCGGACGCCGTACAAGTTTGGCTGGGGGATTACGCCGTCGGGGTGACAGTGGGCCTCGACGATTTATACGTCATGCCGCCATCCGATAGAGCGGTGCATTGGCAAGTATTTGCCTGCAGTCTGGCTGCGGTACAGCCCGTTGAAGGCACCGTATGGCCCGCCGATACCTGCAGAGCGTTTCAGGAGAGTCTTAATGACACCGATGTTTGGATGCGCATCGAGTATCCGACTGCTTCATGCGAGGCCTCTTGGGTGGACTTTGCAACCGTCGGTGCTCAGGGTGAAACGCTACTGTACGCCGACCTGCCAGTGGAAAGCGGTCACGCACGAGCATTGCAGGGATTTTTGGACTTCGACTGGGGTGAAGAGGTTGGCTCTTTTTCTGACCGACGCTGAGCCACTTCCTGGGATTACAAGCGGGCATGCCGCGAGTCGTCACGACGATATATCGCTAAGCTTGGAGGAGAAGTCGAGGAAACCGCGCCGCCTGCGAGCGAAACAACAAGTGTTTGGATACGAAACGACACGCAGGTTGTTGCTGACGATGATGATGATGATGATGATGATGATGATGATGATGATGACGAAATGGACATCGCTGAAGAGCCGCCATTTTGGTACGACGACGACGAAGACTACGTGGCGAATGTGCATCAAAACAGTGTTCAGCGAAGGCAGACTTTTAATAGTTGCGGTGAATCGTAGGAAGCCAGTGACATCGATGAGGAAAAGCGCGTGTTCGCGAGAGAGATACGATGTACTTTTACAATTTAGACTGTATAAGATATTTGGGAAACTCATAAACGGTGTATGCGTTTTATGTACTGTATATTTACCGAACCGGTGTAGAAACTGCAATTTAATATACGAAAAAAATGGAAATTGTATGTACACCCTACAAAATTACAGTAAGCTTATATTAAAACCATAACACGTATGGCGTATTTAGTATACTATGTACTAATTACACGATTTTTGTAAAGGAAGTTAAAAATAGTAACCAAATTTTAGGGGTGTGCACGAGCTCGTTCGAACACGCTCGATGCATGCCCGTGAAGCTCGGCACCTGATCGAGCTTTGCATCGAGCAAGGCGCTGCATCGAACAATCCGAGCCGCTCGACCTACTCGAGCCGCTCGGGCTACTCGAGCCGCTCGGGCTACTAGAGCCGCTCGGGCTACTCGAGCCGCTCGAGCTACTCGGGCCGCTCGAGCTGCTCGAGCCCGGCGGCCGCTCGAGCTGCTCGGGCCGTTCGAGCTGCTCGAGCCCGGCAGCCGCTCGAGCTGCTCGAGCCAACCGAGGCTCGAGCCGCCCGAGAGGATTGAGCGGCTCGAGCGGCCGATGCAGCTCGAGCATCCAAATGACTCGAGCAGGTTCGATGAGTTACAATTATTATTATGCTAAATTCATTTTTTCAGTACCTTTCCGAGTGCAGTACCGAGTAGTTGTCGGCGCAACCAGAGTTGGGGACAATGCATAATTTTTTTTATGCATCACCGTTGTTTTAACCAATTATTTAAAAAATGGATAATGGAATTCGAAACCACCACACATTACTTTTCTAATGAGTAATAGAGCAGAGATCCAGCACACATAATTTTTTTAATGGAGCAGGAATTCATCACCAATTACTATTGTTTCGGATTCTCTCTATTTCGGATTGTGTTCGCGGAAGAGAGAATCGCCCACGCGACTTTCTGCCGGGCTTTCGTTCTCGCCAGCCGTGCGCGGCAACGCGCCGTGTTTTTGTTTCGCGCGCGCTATCGATATACACGCGTACAATAAGTCTCGAGCGATCAGCCGAAGACGAGCCGTCCCCTTAGCCGCGTAAATCACGGGTATGAGCCCCTCTATTCGCGGTCTTTTCGCGCGGTAACGAGGCTGTTGCTAGGCGAATTTTCGCGCGTGCACGGGTCGCCCGCTAGGGTCGGCAGTGCGCACAATTAGAGCGTCTCGAACGGTTGTCGTGCGTCGCGTCTGACCACGAGCGTCTGTAACCACTTCCGAGAAAACAAAGTTAATAAACTTATTGTTCCACCACCAAACTGAGCCCCGAGTGCAGTGATTTTCGTGTATCTTATTTTCCTCTCCCGTATGTCCGGCAATACACAACCTCCGCGAAAGTGCGCGATGTCGATAAATGCGAACAACTATCTAACTATGTATATATTTCGATGTCCAGGTTGGTTTCCCCAAAGTTTTCGATGTCCAGGTTAGTATCCCCATAGTTTTCGATGTCCAGGTTGATTTCTCCATAGTTTTCGATTTCCAGGTTGATTTCTCCATAGTTTTCGATGTCTAGGTTGGTTTCCCCATAGTTTTCGATGTCCAGGTTGGTTTCCCCATAGTTTTCGATGTCCAAGTTGATCTTCCCATACTTTTCGATGTCCAGGTTGATTTCTCCATAGTTTTCGATGTCCAGGTTGGCTTCCCCATAGTTTTACATATCCAGGTTGATTTTTCCATAGTTTTCGATGTCCAGTTTGATTTCCGCATAGTTTTCGATGTCCAGGTTGATTTCTCCATAGTTTTCGATGTATAGGTTGATTTCTCCATAGTTTTCGATGTCCAGGTTGATTTCTCCATAGTTTTCGATGCCCAGGTTGATTTCTCCATAGTTTTCGATGTCCAAGTTGATCTTCCCATACTTTTCGATGTCCAGGTTGATTTCTCCATAGTTTTCGATGTCCAGGTTGGTTTCCCCATAGTTTTAGATGTCCAGGTTGATTTCTCTATAGTTTTCGATGTCCAGTTTGATTTCCCCATAGTTTTCGATGTCCAGGTTGATTTCCCCATAGTTTTCGATATCCAGGTTGATGTCTCCATTGTTTTCGATGTCCAAGTTGATGTTTCCATTGTTTTCGATGTCCAGGTTGATTTCTCCATAGTTTTCGATATCCAGGTTGATTTCTCCATAGTTTTTGATGTCGAGGTTGATTTTTCCATCGTTTTCGATGTCCAGATTGATTTCTCCATTCTTTCGATGGCCAAAATCAACCTGGACATCGAAAACAATGGAGAAGTCAACCTGGACATCGAAAAGTATGGGAAAATCAACCTGGACATCGAAAACTATGGAGAAACCAACCTGGACATTGAAAACTATGGAAAAATCAACCGGGACATCGAAAACTATAGAGAAATCAACCTGGACATCGAAAACTATGCAGAAATGAATCTGGACATCGAAAACAATGGAAACATCAACCTGGACATCCAGAACTATGGAGAAGTCAACCTGGGCATCGAAAAGTATGGGAAAATCAACCTGGACATCGAAAACTATGGAGAAACCAACCTGGACCTCGAAAACTATGGAAAAATCAACCGGGACATCGAAAACTATGGAGAAATCAACCTGGACATCGAAAACTATGGGGAAATCAAACCGGACATCGAAAACTATGGAAAAATCAACCGGGACATCGAAAACTATGGAGAAATCAACCTGGACATCGAAAACTGTGGAGAAATGAATCTGGACATCGAAAACAATGGGGAAACCAACCTGGACCTCGAAAACTATGGATAAGTCAACCTGGACATCGAAAACTATGGAGAAATCAACCTAGACATCGAAAACAATGAAAACATCAACCTGGACATCGAAAACTATGGGGAAATCAACCTGGACATCGAAAACTATGGGGAAACCAACCTGGACATCGAAAACTATGGAAACCAACCTGGACATCGAAACATATACATATTTAAAAAGTAATGTGTGATGAATTCCTGCTCCATTAAAAAATAATGTGTGCTGGATCTCTGCTCCATTATCCATTAAAAAGTCATGGTTGATGGAACTCTGTTCCAATACAAATTTTGAAAATAATGGGTGATGGCTCCATTACTCATTAAAAAAGTAATGTGTAGAGGATTCCAATTCCATTATCCATTTTTTTTCAAATTAAATAATGCATTATTTTGACATTAAAAATTTCACAACGCTGGGCGCAACCTGCGCGACTCGAGCGATCCGAGCAGCTGTCTGCGCAACCTACGCGGCTCGAGCCTCCCGCGAGGCTCAAGCCGACCGCGAGGCTCGAGCGGCCCGAGATGCTCGAGCTGACGTCGAAGCTCGAGCGGCCCGCGAGGCTCGAGAGGCTCGAGCGGCTCGAGCTTACGTCGAAGCTCGACATATTACCGAGCCACATCGAGCTGACTCGAGCAGGGTCGATCAGCGACGAGCCGAGTCGAACGGCGAGCTGTTCGAGTCCAGTCGAGCTTCTGCACATCCCTACCAAATTTAGTATTCTGTGTATTATTTAAAACAACTTTTGTAACGAATTTTGCAAATGTTCATCAATTTTGCGAAGAATTTACCGAGCATATAAATTGTAAGAAAAATGTTAACGTACAAAATAATAATATGTTTTCGAGTACCAATGTGTATTGCGCAATCTGTATATAAATAAATGTTTAAAGATTCATGTCTCGAAAACCCGCATCAAAAGTAGTCCTTATAATAAAAAGGTCCTTGTTCTATCATTCTCTCTTGAGCTAACATGTCAAATGTGTTCAATAAATAAAATAAATTTGTGAAGAAGTAAAATAAAATAATCCAGGTGTTTCTCAACAATCACGATCTTCTGCTTTATTTGTCGTAACGGTGTTTTTCCGAAGCACCTAGAAATTTGTCATGAAATTTAGCATGGACTTTAAAACTTCTCGAAAACAAACATTTTTTCGAAAAAGAACTCAAGGGTATGTTTGGGAAAATTTGCGTTTTGAGCGTTCGGATTCACAATTTTGTGAAAAATTCAGGAACCAAGAAATCGCGTTTCGTCGTAGCGCATTCTCTTCATTATTGAATTTTCTTTCAAACGATGGAAGAAAATCCAGGTTCAATCGATCTAGAAAAACGTACCCTCGATCTTAGAAAAGTGATGAAATTTCGAAAAACGTGTGAAAACACTTTTTGATTTTTCATACCTTATTTCAATGTATATTACACCGTAGACAACGAATTCACCATGAGTTTTTTCAATGAGCGCAATGCTCCAACAAAATAAAAAATGATAACTTATAATTGCGTTCAATGTTGTGGGTACGGTTACATTGTCGTTTCAGGGGGGCAAATGTCGATTGCAGAAAAAAGCGCTTGTATGAGCTAGTACAAACTTTCGAGTTCCAGATCCTATTCGGAACCTTCTTCGCATGCGTACGCACCCGCGGATACACGGACGCTATCACGCTCGGCCAAATTGACGCACGTACGCATGCACACAGGGATATACGCATGCACACAAGGACTCCTGGACGCACGGTCGTATACGCACACGTGCGAACTGGAACACGGACGCACGATGCATAAAAATTAGGAAATCCAGATATCGCGTTCTGTCTTACGGTATTTTTACCGTTATTAAATTTGCTTTCAAAGGACGGTAGAAGATCCAAGTACAATTGATCCGGAAAAAGTAGCCACGATTTTAGTAAAGTGATGAAATTCCGATAAACTTGCGAAATCACTTTGAACTTGCGAAAACACTTTTTATTTTTCCTTATTCCTGTGTATATTTGCCCGTAGACAACGAATTCTCCGTCAGATTTTTCAATGAAATCGATGCTTCAACAAACCAGAAAATAATAACTTGAAATCGCGTTCAATGGCGGACGTACGGATGCACGAATGCACGTACGCTCACACGGATGCACGCGTGCACGTACGGTCGTACGCACACATACGCACGAACGGACGCACGGATGCATGGATGCACGACTGGGCGAACGGATGCACGAACGCACGGAAACACAAAGACACGTACCCTCACACGGATGCACACATCGGTGCACACATGCACTCACGGCGCATGGGCGCATGGACGCACGGTCGTACGAACGTCAAATTAAAACATGTTTACTGACAAGTAGCGCCACCTCTACCGTTGTATAATCTAACCACGAAAAGTCAAAATGATGCCTGAAAAATGCATAAATGCCCTCACTACACGTGAGCCCCTGACAATTTAATTGGAGAATTGAATCGTCTTATGTAAAATCTACAATGCCAATAGTTGCATGACCGGCCGATTTCTACCTTCAAAATTTGCCGCGACAAACGAACTCTCAAAGACCAATCAGCGCTAGGGAAACCATCTCGTCGGGAAAAATATTCGGCCAACCAGCGCTTGGGGAATCAAGGCCCACGAAAAACATACGTCTTCCCTGTAGACCCTCGGAGAACGATAGTAACCAAACCCACTACTCCTCTAATCTTCAATACCGTCGATTTTACGATCGCTACAATATACTTCGAAAATCTGACGCGGCGGACAAAATCTCAACCGACCAAAAAAATTGGATGTTTACACGTATATTAGATGTGTATGGGTTTGCGTGAGCGTGTGAATCTGTGAAATTGGTCACAAGATGTTGTGGGAAAAATAAAAAAATTCTATGTTTATACGTATGTTAGATGCGTATGGGTTTGCGCGAGCGTGTGAATCTGTGAAATTGGTCACAAGATGTTGTGGGAAAAATAAAAAATTGTATGTTCTGTTACCGCGCTCGCGAGTTACGAGCCTATACCCGGGCTGGCGACAAAAATCCCCGTCAGCTGGTTTTTCCTTATGTCCGGGGCGCCATCCACGCTCTCAGCGTGGCCCAGCTGCGAAGTTGTGAAAATAAAACGGGGACGACATGGTTAGCCGGCTAGCCACAGCCTGCACAATGGTAGAGGGGGCGGTTTGGGGAACTCGGGAACGAAATATTCGGTCTGGCTCGATTTCACAAAAACAATTACGCGACTCGAAAATATTCACACCAGTTCGGGCACAAAAAAAAACAATTTATTGTCCAAAATAATACTCTGACTCTGTCGCGATACAAAAGACGGCGCCCTACTAAAATCGGGGAACGGTTACTTAATTCGCCGTTCCCGATTTCCTACCCGGCACGAGCAAATAAAAATATTACACAACCAAAAATGATTCTAAACGCGACCGCGAACTAAATTCCGTGACCGGGGACGAAGCCCCGCGCGACAAAGGCCCTACTACGGTCGACCGCTCGACCGACGCATAATACAAAAGAAACAACACGCAACACGACAAAAATTCAAACGAAAATCGCAACGCTTGCAATTCGCACGCACCCGGAATGGCCGCGCTCAGGCCGGCAGCCTCGTGCCCGTGCGACCGATCGCCGGTCGTCTCACGAGGCGGCGACAGAAGGTCGCCCGCGAAACTCTCCAACGCCCCCGCAATCGCTCGCACGCACACTTTTCCCGGGGATTGTTCCGCCCCGGTACGCTTACCAAAACGGCGACGATCGTCCGCCCTTGAGAGCGACCACTCGCGAGCCGAGGGCACTCTCACCGCGATCTCGAGAATAATATTTCGCGCACTATACGGGTCCTACCGCGATTATTCCCGCACGCGACGGATACCCCGCGGTCGTCGGGCGGTCGCGAAGAACCAACACCCACGCACCCGGAAACTGTCACCAAAATCGAGAGGAAACCTCCGAGAGGGACCCTACCTCCAAATTCCTTGTCCCGTAATTTCAAAGTCCCGGAAAAGTGCTGGTCTCTGTCTCCGCGATGTCGACGCCAACCTCGCGTTACACCGGCCAGACGAACAATGACGGGTCTCGACGCGCTCGTCTCCCCGTCCTCTCCCCTCGTCCCCCGAAATTCCGCAAATTCGCGCGAACTCCCGGTCTCGTAGCGCGACACGCGGGACGGCGACGCTGTTGACGCGCGGGCGGGGGGGACGGTTTCGCGCGCGAATCTCGAATCGGCAACGCGAGACGGCGGCGCCGCTGACCCTAGAAAGAGAATAAGGCGCTCGCCCGCAATCGCCGAAAATCCCCGGAAAACGAACGGATCGCGAATAATTCGGCGACGCACGGATTAATTGATTCCACGCAAAGCGCCAAACAATCGCACGGCCGAGCAGCAGTAGCCCGCCGCGGTGGGGGAAACGACGACGGCGGCGAGGCGCGAAGTCTCGCGCGGCAGCAGCTGATCGGCGGCTGCTCGCAGGCGGCCGTAGAGCTCCCCGCTCCCCGTCTCCCTCCCAGCAGTGGCTCGTCGCTGGCTCTTCGCGGGCGGCAGGGTCTTTCCGTCCTCCTCTCTCACGTAGCAACGGCGGGACCCGGGAATTACCAACTCCCGGGGAATCGGTGACGGCAGCCAACGGCGCTCTCCCTCTCGTCGCGAAGCATCTCGTCAGCGTCGGAGTGCATTAAAAAAAACAATAAAAAAACAGTCGTGTCAGTGAGTCCTTCATACCTTCGGTGAGAGTGCCCCGGGGAGGATTGTTCGCCGGGTGGCCCGCGAGGTCGGCGATCGACGCAAAGAAGGCCGTAATACCGTGCCCTCTTTGTAACGCCCTCAAAAAGCGCGTTACAGTTCATACGTATATTATATGTGTCTCGAAAATCTGACGCGGTGGACAAAATCTCAACCGACCAATCAGCGCGCGGGAAATCATCTCCACGGGCTTAACAGCCAACCAGCGCTCGGGGAATCAACGCCCACGCCAGACGCCCCCACTCACAGCCGTCGCGGCGCTCGGAGAAGACAACACAGTTAAAATTCTCCCGAAGGAGTGGGGTGCTGGGGAAGAAGGGACCTAGCAACCAACCCACGTTTGGGGAATTATGCTAATCAGTCCCACCACCGCTCAAACATTACAAGGAACATTTTCCCGAAAGAGTGGGGAGGAGAGGGGATTTTTAGACCAATTAAATCTCGGGGAATTATGCTAATTACTCCCACCTCCTCTCAAACATTACAGGGAAAATTTTTGCGAAGGAGTGGGGAGGAGTGTGGATTTTTAGACCAATCAGAACTCGGAGAATTTACCCCCACTCTTCCACCTCCATCTGTCTAGCACCGGCGCCAGGGGCCCAGACAGGGGCAGGTATGGGGAGGGGGAAGTGCCGTCTCCCTATACCTGCCCCTTACTACTGGCACATGTCGTAAGAAACACTATCTATATATGAATATTCCCCGTTTAATACATCCATTGTGTGTGAATGCATTCCACACCTGCGAATTTGGCGATAAAATTCGACTTTGCATTGTATAGCATTGTATAGCACGTTAACCTCTGGTTGAAGGATGTTGCATTCCCCTACTTCGAGTAGAGACAGAGTAGTGATGTTGGTGGCAGCTCCGCCACAATCGAAACCAATAAGTCCCGTGATAGGGTTGATTAAGTTGAGAAGGCACCCAAATATCACATTCCATGTTACCAGATGGGATGAGAACATCTGCAATTATTTCACGAAATTTTTGTCAGAAAATGCGTCGATGCGCTGCGTTGTGGGGTTGAACGAGGCAATGCACTCGCTACCGAGACCCGAGCGGCCCCGATGAAAGGACCATTCATTCAACGCCCGACGGTACATCCATGAATAAGTTTATTAATTTCTTTCTCCGCGATCCGCGAGCAGGTCTTCCGAGGCGACAATGCAAGTTTATTCGTCGCCTAACCGTTCGTCCGTGCGCTTCGAGTTTTTCTTCTGTTCTGCTTCGTATTCGCGCCTCGTTAAAGTTTTTACAGTGAGTTTCGCGATTTTTTTTCTCGATTTTCGTGATTGTTTTTGTGTCCTGTTTTTTGTGTGTGTGTTTTCGTGATTTGTGGTGTGCGTGATTCTTTTTTATTATAATTATTCTTTTATTTCGTTGTTATTTTTGTTGTTGTTAATAATTTCAATAATTTATTGCTTCCTTTTGCGGTTGTTTGTGCGAGTGTTTTTTTTTCTTTGACTCGTAGTGTTATAAACATTTCTATTTGTTGGTTCTTCCCCTTTTTTGTTAATAATAATAATAATAAATGTCCTTTAAACATTTTTTGTTGTTATTATTGTTGTTGATTTCTTTTGTTTCGTTTGTGTGTCTGTTTTCTACTTCGGTGCGTGTTTGTGTGTTCTTTTTTGTTTGTTTGTTAACGTCACATTACTAACCATTTTTTTCTTTTACTGGTCGATCTTGGGATTCTTGAGAAAAATCTTTCGATGGCACAGACAATTTGCTCGTAAGTTTAATTACTTTTATTTTTATTTATTTGATGGTTTTTGTTGTTATTATTGTTATTAATTTACGAGTATATCGGTGTGCGTGTAATAATCTTGTTTGGTTTCTTTTTTTTAGTTTTCGACCCGTTGTCGATAACTTTCCCGGAGACAGAGTAAGGGGTGGATTTTCGTCGGTCGGGCTGATTTAATTGTAAGTGGTTTTAATCGTTTGTTGTTAATTTTCGTATTTATTCGTATTTGTTTATTAATACATTTTTTCTGTGTTTTTTTGTTACAGCAGAACACACAAAAAATGTGTGAGGGCTAGTGGCACCTTTGCCAGGCAGTCTACGAGGAGTCGCGTCCCGATATTCCTCCATTCCCAGTGTGGAGGGACGTGTTGCTCCAAGAGGAGCTTGAGGAGCGGGAGATTGAGGAGCGTTGGCGGCGGGGAGAGGAGGAATGGGAGTGGGACCAGGAAGATGAGGGGTGGGACGAGGAAGATGAGGAGTGGGATCAGTAAGATGAGGAGATGGACCACGACCAGGGAGCCGAAAGAGACGAGATCGGCTACCACTGGGACGAGGGGGTCGAGCGCCTGCCGTGGGAGGATCCCCGCTTTGCCCATATTCCGCGGGAACACGAGTGGGTCCTCCCCTCGTGTTGCCAGGAGTGCTGGCTCCCCGAGGCCGAGTGTCGTTGCGTGCGCGAGCCGGAGCCGGAGCCGGAGCGTTAAAAAGAATTTTTTTTGTAAGAACAACATTTTTTTTATTAACATTTTTTGCTTCCTCATAGAGTGTAAGGAGACGGTGGTCAAGCACCTGTAGTGCGTGCGGGCCTGAGCGGTTACCCCCTATGCACTACCGGGCTACTTGGTAATAAACGAGAGTGTCGCCAGTTCCGTCTGAGACACTATACCTACAACTCGTGTCTCATCTCTCCCGACCCATACCTTAACATGGCGCAGTCGGTAGTGAAAGACAATACTTTGCGAGAAACCAGTATATTAAACCGAAAAATAACTCGTGTAAGAGTAAGTCTCACAATACGTACACGAATCTACACTTGAGACTGAGGAAAGCGCGGTGAGAAGATGGCAAACGAGTACAGAGGAGTTCCACCGATGTCGATGACAGACAACGTGGCAGAAAATTGGCGGACATGGCGGGCCCGATTCGAGAATTACTTGATCGCCTCCGAAGCAAACAAGAAGTCGGAAGCCACACAGTGTGCACAGCTTCTTCATTACATTGGCGAAGAAGGTTTCAAGATATACACGACGTTTTCGATCACGGAGACAGAAAAAGACAGACTGTAAGTTTTGCTACAAAAGTTCGAAGACCATTTTCTGCCGAGGGAAAATCTAGCATACGAAAGATATCAATTCTTCTCGTACCGCCAGCGCGAAGGAGAGATGTTGGAACAATTCATCACGGAACTCAAGAAAAAAGCCAAAAAATGCAAGCTGCGCACCCTCAACGACGAGCTCATCAAGATGATCACCTGCGGAGTCGGCGACGGGTCGATAAGGGAGAAGCTACTACAAAACGACGAGCGGACTCTTCAAGACGCGATAAATCGATGCCTTATCATCGAAAAATCCAAGGAGAGAGTACAGTAGATGGGACATACGCTGCCGACAACAGCCACGGTCGACGCGATCAAGGGGCGGAGCCAACGCATCGACGCAACACACCCGTCACCTTCAGCTAAGTTTATAAACGCGTGCTCGAAATGCGGGTACTCTCACGTAATAAATAAATGCCCGGCGTATAATAAAACGTGTAATTACTGTAAGGCGAAAAATCACTTCGCGGAAGTCTGTTTGAAAAAGAAAAACTCCAATAATTCGGATCGGAACGTAAACGAAATCAAGCAAGATTCGGACGCGGATGAATATTTATTCATAGCGCAAATCGAAGCGCCGAACGAAAAAGAGCGTTGGCAGGCAGAGCTAGGGATTAACGGTCACAGTGTCGAATTTAAAATTGATACGGGCGCAGACGCCAACATCTTGCCATTACAAATATTAAAAAAATTGAATCTGTCTGAAAATAATATCGAAAAAACTAACACTAAACTGAACAGCTACTCGGGCGAAATGCTAAAAGTCTTAGGTAAAAGCGCAGTCAAATGCCAAAGAAAGGGTCAGAATCACAAAATCGAGTTCTTCGTAGTTGATACGACAGGGACACCCCTTCTGGGTCGAAAAACATCAGAGGAAATAAATCTCGTGAAAAGAATTTACTCGATCGAAGACAATAATTACAACGAAATACATCGACAGTACAGAGATGTGTTCACCGGTATAGGATGTATCGATAAACCATACCGAATTAAACTAAAAAAATGCCACTCCGGTAATTCATCCTACGAGAAGAGTTCCTTTGCCCCTACGAGAAACCCTCAAACAAACGTTAGAGCAGCTAGAGAAAGAGGGAATAATTGAAAAGAAAGAGGGCCCGTCAGAATGGGTGAACGCACTCGTTCTCGTAAGGAAACCGTACAGATCCATACGAATCTGCATCGACCCGAAAGAAATAAACAAACAAATCGAGGTTGAACCCCGACAAATACCGACGTTCGAGGAGATTATGAGCAGAGCCAACGGAGCTACTGTATTCAGTAAACTCGATGCGCAGTCGGGGTTCTATCACGTTCCACTCGATGAGAAAAGCGCCGAAATGTGCACGTTTGGCACACCGTTCGGCAGATACAAATTCAAAAGGATGCCGTTCGACATAAAAACAGCACCCGAGGTCTTTCAGGACAGATTCAAGCAAATTTTCAATATAGAGGGTGTCGAAGTATACATTGACGACATTTTTGTATACGGCAAAACAAAAAAAGAACACGACGATAGGCTCAAGCAGGTTCTGGACGTAGCGAGACAGAACGGCGTTCGGTTCAATGCGGGGAAATGCGAATATGGAAAAAACAAATAAAGTACATCGGACACGTAATATCCGCGAACGGTATTGCGCCGGATAACTCGAAGATAGAAGCTATCCAAAAACTTCCCGTACCGCGAAACAAAAAAGAATTGCAACGACTCATCGGAATGTTAAGCTACGTGAGCAAGTTCGTTAATAATTTCTCAGACAAAACAGCTCCGTTATGATGCTTACTAAAAAAAGATGTAGTTTTCGAATGGAACTCCGAGCAGCAGAGAGCATTTGAAGAGTTAAAAACAAGCCTCTCGAGCGCGCCGATATTACAAATATTCGATGTAAACACACAGACGATTCTCTCGGTCGACGCCTCGCAAGAAGGCCTAGGAGCCGTTCTGCTACAAAACAGACTCCCGTGCGCGTACGCCGCGAAAGCAATGACAGATACACAGATGATATACGCACAGATAGAAAAAGAGCTCTTGGCATTCTGTTTCGGGCTAGAGCGGTTCCACGATTACATATACGGAAAAAAAATAATCGTCGAATCCGATCACAAGCCGCTAATACCGATCTTTCAAAAACCGCTAAACAAATGCCCAGGTAGACTCTAAAGAATGCTAGTTCAAATCCAAAAATATGATATCGAAATAGTGTACCGTCCGGGCAAAGAACTTTACATAGCCGACGCCTGGTCACGCGCGTACGATAAAATCGACAAATTCCTAGGCTGGCCAAAGGAAATCGAGGCACAAATATGTTCGGTAAATTTCGCGAACGCAAGGCACGACAAAATAAAACAGCTTATTGAAAGCACCGAGAAAGACAGCGAGTTGAGAGCAGTCAAAGAGACAATTCTAAACGGATGGCCGAACAACGCGAATAAACTAAACGAAAAAGTAAGGCCGTACGCGCAGTATAAGAGCGACTTGGTTATTGTCGATGGCGTCATCTTCAAAAACGATTGCATTGTAATACCGACCGAAATGAGACACGAAATAATAGTGTTACCGCGCTCGCGAGTTACGAGCCTCCAAAACCCGGGCTGACGACAAAAATCCCCGTCAGCTGGTTTTACCTTAAGTCCGGGGCGCCATCCACGCTCTTAGCGTGGCCCAGCTGTGAAATTGTTGAAATAAAAACGGGGACGAGGTAGTTGGCCGGCTAGCCACAGCCTGCACAATGGTAGAGGGGGGGCGGTTCGGGAACTCGGGGACGAAATATTCGGTCTGGCTCGATTTTTACAAAAGAAACAATTCGCGACTCAAAAATGTTTACACCAGTTCGGGCACAAAAAACAATTTATTTTTCAAAATACTCTCAATTTGTCGCGATACAAAAAAAGCGGCGCCCTACTAAAATCGGGGAACAGTTACTTAATTCGCCGTTCCCGATTTCCTACCCGGCACGAGCAAATAAAAATATTACACCACAAAAACGATTTTACACGCGACCGCGAGCTAGATTCCGTGACCAGGGACGAAGCCCCGCGCGACAAAGGCCCTACTACGGTCGACCGCTCGACCGACGCAATTCACAATAAAAAAAACAACACGAAAAACGACAAAAATCCGAACAAAAATCGCAACGCTTGCGACTCGCACGCACCCGGAATGGCCGCGCACAGGCCGGCAGCCTCGTGCGCGTGCGACCGATCGCCGGTCGTATCACGAGGCGGCGACAGAAGGTCGCCCGCGAAACTCTCCAACGCCCCCGCGATCGCTCGCACGCACACTTTTCCCGGGGATTGTTCCGCCCCGGTACGCTTACCAAAACGGCGACGATCGTCCGCCCTTGAGACCGACCGCTCGCGAGCCGAGGGCACTCTCACCGCGATCTCGAGAATAATATAACGCGCACTATACGGGTCCTACCGCGATTATTCCCGCACACGACGGATACCCCACGGTCGTCGGGCGGTCGCGAAAAACCAACACCCGCGCACCCGGAGACTGTCACCAAAACCCACGAGGAAACATCCGAGAGGGACCCTACCTCCAAATTCCTCGTTCCACAAATCCAAAAAGTCCCGGAAAGACGCTGGCCTCTGTCTCCGCGACGTCGATGCCAACCTCACGTTACACCAGCCGGACGAACAATGACCTGTCGCGACGCGCTCGTCTCCCCGTCCCCTCCCCTCGTCGCCCGAAATTCCGCAAATTCGCGCGAACTACCGGTCGCGTAGCGCGACACGCGGGACGACGACGCTGTTGACGCGCGGCGGGGGGGCGGTTTCGCGCGCGAAACTCGAATCGGTAACGCGAGGCGGCGGCGCCGCGGACCCGATTGTTTTACAAGCGAGCAGATAAAGAAAAACAAGGCGCTCTTTCGCAATCGCCGGAGATCCCTGGAAAACACGAGAGACCCTCAAATAATTCGGCGACGCAACGGTTGATGAATTTCACGCGAAGCGCCGAGCAGCACGCGGCCGAGCAGCAGTAGCCCGCCGCGGTGGGGGAAACGACGACGGCGGCGAGGCGCGAAGTCTCGCGCGACAGCAGCTGATCGGCGGCTGTTCGCAGGCGGTCGTAGGGCTCCCCGCTCTCCGTCTCCCTCCCAGCGGTGACTCGTCGCTGGCTCTTCGCGGGCGGCAGGGTCTCTCCGTCCTTCTCGCTCGCGTAGCAACGGCGGAACCCGGGAATTTTCAACTCCCGGGGAATCGGTGACCGTAGCCGACGGCGCTCTCCCTCTCGTCGCAGTGCATCTCGTCAGCGTCGGGTGCATTAAAAAAACAATAAAAAAAAAACAGTCAAATCAGTGAGTCCATTTCGGTCGGTGAGAGTGCCCCGGGGAGGATTGTTCGCCGGGTGGCCCGCGAGGTCGGCAAACGACGCAAAGAAGGCCGTACTACAGTGCCCTCTTTGTAACGCGTTCAAAAAGCGCGTTACAATAGATAGAATACACTACGCCCACCTAGGTATAAACAAATGCCTCAAAATTGCGATCGAATCAGTCTTCTGGCCAGGCATTTCGAGCCAAGTCAAGCAAGCAATCGGAAACTGTTCGACTTGCATAAAGTATTCAAACTCACAAAACAGAGAACCGCTTCAATCCCACGAGACCCCCAGTTGCCGTGGAACAAGATTGCGTGCGACATATACGAAATAAATGGCCAGAAGTATCTCCTAGTGGTTGACTACTATTCAGAGTATCCAGAAATCGCATATTTGCACCAGGACATGACAAGCGGAAATGTCGTCAGGCAACTCAAAACGATGTTCGCGACGCACGGAATACCGTTGACTGTAGTATCCGACGGAGGAACCCAGTTCACCTCACAAGAATTTAAAATGTTTGCGAAAGAATGGGAGTTCGACCATATCACGTCATCTCCAACGTATGCTCAGTCCAACGGTATGGCCGAGAGACACATTCAGACTGTCAAAAGAATGGCAAAGAAAATTATCGAGGAAAAAAAAGACATCCAAATGGCTCTTTTGCAATACCGTAACACTCCCGTCTTCGAGGATAGGTTCCCCGCCGAACTGTTAATGTCGCGAAAACTCAGGGATAATTTGCCATATTCGATGGTCAAATTCCAACCGAAAATTGTTCCGGAAAAATCAAGAAACTAATTGTAAACGAAAAAAAAATCAAGCAAAATACTACGATCGAAGAGGAGCCAGAAACCTCCCCAAAATCGCGGACGGCACAAACGTCTTCGCGCAGCTGCAACCGAAAGGCCTATGGCGACCAGCTAAAGTCATAAACATAACAGGTGACAGACGTTACAAAATACAGACAGAAAATGGGTCGATACTGACAAGAAATAGAAGATTCCTCAAATTAAGAGCCGAAGAAAAAAATAAAGTCCCCATCCACATCCCCACCACCACTAACGATGAGACGACCTATTATATTCCGATGGATCCCGAAACAGACACAGAATCGAACAGTGACGCAGAGACGGACTCATATGCCGATGCAGAAATCGACAACACAGCCGTAGAAACGTCGCTCGAAGGTGACCAAAGCGTTATCTGTCTAGACTCCCCCCCCCCCTGAAAACGAATCATCGCGGGAAGCCGACGATACTCTATCGGAAGCCGAACGGATGCCCACGACCACGGTCACGACTCGCGGCAGAGCAGTCATACGACCGGACAGTTTACAACTAGGTTAATTTAGTAAACTAGAAATGAAAACTAACAAGAAAATGTAAAAAAATAAAAAGTAAAAAAAAAGTAAAAAAAATACCCGATATAATTGCTTAACAATTAAGCTTGGAAAAGGAGGATGTAAGGAGACGGTGGTCAAGCACCTGCAGTGCGTGCGGGCCTGAGCGGTTACCCCCCACGCACTACCGGGCTACTTGGTAATAAACGAGAGCCCGAGCAGAAATTAGCTCCGGCTAGGATCTGGGCCTCATCAGGTTCCCTTAATCATTAATCCGGCCCGGATAAGGCTGCTCTATCCGGCCCTCATCTGGGGTGTAACGCCATTTCTGACGAGGCCGTGATCAGGCTACTAATCCGGCCCTGATCAGGCTGCCTGATCTGGCCCATATTAAAAAAATCGGATAATTTTTCGAAAAAAAAAACTGCCGATACAGCCCGCTATATTTTTACTGAGTTTCTGCTCCATGAGAATATATCAGAAACTCAGAAAAATTGTGTCTCAACACTTAACGCGCAAATCAGAGCGGTCACCCATCCAAGTACCGACCGCGAGGCGAGCTGCTTAACCTGGGAGATCGCCGCAGCTACACACTAACGGCGCGCCCGATCCTTCTTACCGTTTCTCTCGTTCATTTTTAGCTCTGTTTTGACGGTTTCGTTCCCAACCATTTACGTTATTAATAACAGATTAAACGATTTCATGTATTTATTTTTCTTTGACTGACCTTTCATGCGTATTTAGAAAAAGTAAGAATCAATGCCATGAAAAAAGTTGTGTATCGCGTAACTTGTTGAACAATTCACTTTTTCATTACTTTGTTGAACAATTCTTTTTTTCATTAATTTATTGAACTATTCATTTTTCATTAATTTATTAAAACATTTCGATGTTTTATTAATTTATTAAAACATTTCGATTTTCGATTATTATGCAAAATCAATCTTTGCAGCATCTTCCTTATGCCTAATTTTTTCAGATTTGTATCATTGATAAGTGTCCGAAATTCTCTTAGAATTCCCACGTTTAGTCGGAATGTTCCGGGATAATCGGACTCTTTACTATATTTAAATTTTAGATTGTAGTGAAACAAGAATACCAGTCTTTTCACAAGAGGGATTGTCGCCTGATAATACCTCTTGTGAAAGGGCTAGTATTTTGAGTAACAAATCGGATTTAATTTCATGATCCTGGCCGGATCAGGGCCGCATCTGGCTATCCTGATCGAGACTGCCTGACCAATGCCTGATCCCGGCCCGATATGGAAAACAACACCTTAACCACATTTCAAATATTCTATGGATGCATGATCCGGTCAGGATCAGGGCCATATTCGACTAGCCTGATCAGGCATGCTTGACCGATGCATAATCCGGGCAGGATCAGGGCCGCATTCGGCTAGCCTGATCAGGCATGCCTGATCGATCCCTGATCCGGCCCTGATGGTTCTTCTGGCAGCCTCAACAAATTTCTGCTCGGGAGTGTCGCCAGTTCCGTCTGAGACACTATACCTACAACTCGTGTGTCATCTCTCCCGACCCATACCTTAACATAGAGGAAGGTTTGTTTTCGTGCATTTTTTTTCGAGATTTTCATGTTAACATACTCAGAATCACCTAAAACGTCGAGAAAAATGGTCTAGAAAATATGTCTGTACGTGTGTGCGTGCGTGCGTGTGTGTGCAGGGCTTCGAAAATTCAATCGCCACTCACTCAGTGACCGTTTGAGCGATCTGGCTCACATTTGGCACTCAAGTAGAGTACCCGTTCCCCTTTAAATGTTGCGACTTTTGAATAAATATACACTCAGCAAAAAAATTAAGGGAGCAGTTAAATTTTACCGTTTTTTCACTGATTTTTGAAGCGCTGTAAGTTTGTGAAAAATGATCGAATCGTAATAAAACAAAATGCGTTTTAAAGCTTCATATCTCTAGTTTGAAAATCAATGCAGTCTTTTTTTTTTTAAGCAACACGCTCGGCATGAACCTAAGGAATAGCGGGAAGGCAATTTTCTCAAATTTTTTGTCGTTTTCAAAGTCGTCCACGGGCACAAAAAATTTATTTCTGGCTTTGTCAATACTGGCGTCCTTTAGCCTGGTTCTTCAGCTTCAAAATGGTGTTTTGTTCATCTCTGTACGACCATTTGTCGCTGAGATATGGGCATTTAAAGGAAAAAGGAGCTTTTTTCGTAGATCATCAATATCTCATGAAGTAATGATCGCACAGCGAGCTAAAGGTAGGTTTTGTAAACTGGAAGAAATGCTCTAAAAGTACCTTCTGGTACTTTAGAGATTTTATTTTTTTATGTAACCTTAATATTGATTTGAAAAAGACCAAAAAAATGGACTTTTTCCCCGTTTTGGAAAATCCACGTCAACTTGGCAGATATTGCGATAATGACTCATGTTTTTAGGATTTTTTTTAGTTCAATACATGCCCAACGACCCCCCAAGATTAAAAAATTTATGTGCTGAACCGTTGTTTTTTCCCGAAGCGTCAAAGTTTTATCAAAAATTAAAGGAACACTTATTGTTCCTTAAATGCCATTTAATGATGACTAAAATTAAAAAAAAACTTTTCCGTTGTTTTTCTCACGGTTTCGCAATAACTACTCTTTTAATCTTTGAAAAAGAGAAAAATTAAAAATTTTGAATTTTTTTGCTTAAAAAACGGTATTTTTCTCACAATTTCTTATGAACAATCTTTGAAATGAAAAACAAAAAAAAAACAAAAATGCCTACGAACTTTTTTTTTCAGAAAAATTCAAAATTGTTAATTTTTCTCTTTTTCAAAGATTAAAAGAGTAGTTATTGCGAAACCGTGAGAAAAACAACGGAAAAGTTTTTTTAAAATTTTAGTCATCATTAAATGCCATTTAAGGAACAATAAGTGTTCCTTTAATTTTTGATAAAACTTTGACGCTTCGGGAAAAAACAACGGTTCAGCACATAAATTTTTTAATCTTGGGGGGTCGTTGGGCATGTATTGAACTAAAAAAAATCCTAAAAACATGAGTCATTATCGCAATATCTGCCAAGTTGACGTGGATTTTCCAAAACGGGGAAAAAGTCCATTTTTTTGGTCTTTTTCAAATCAATATTAAGGTTACATAAAAAAATAAAATCTCTAAAGTACCAGAAGGTACTTTTAGAGCATTTCTTCCAGTTTACAAAACCTACCTTTAGCTCGCTGTGCGATCATTAGTTCATGAGATATTGATGATCTACGAAAAAAGCTCCTTTTTCCTTTAAATGCCCATATCTCAGCGACAAATGGTCGTACAGAGATGAACAAAACACCATTTTGAAGCTGAAGAACCAGGCTAAAGGACCCCAGTATTGAC